>JAZEWU010000008.1:3559152-3572515 GCA_036362915.1 Geotria australis | reverse complement strand
AATGCAAGGGGCTGTGTAAGAAAATGGAAAACTGTAATTTGACCATCGCGCTGCTTCGAAGAATCGCTAAGAAGAAGAAGATTACTGTTTTGTAAGTAATGCGTTGGTAGATGGGTAGCCAGTGTAGGAGTCTCCATGCATTTTGTATGTTTATACGGCGCTTCGATGCCACTGCCTCTCAAAGCGCTTTACGTCAATTACCGCACCTTGTGTTAACGGTATGGCGTGAATAAGGTCTGAATGTTTGGAATTGTTTAAATATTATGGGTATAGCCCTGCCTTGCGCCCTATGTCTGGGATAGGCTCCGGCACACCGCGACCCTGTACAGGATTAAGCGCTTTCTGACAATGGATGGATAGTTTAACGTTTAATTAATTATTATTTACTAGTTGGCAATCTAGCAGTGGAGATCTGGCAATCTGGAGGTGGTAATCTGGAAATCTGGCGGAGGAGACCTTGCAATCTAGAAAATTAGGATCTGGTGGAGATTTTGAATTAAGATACTGCAATAGCCCTGTGATAGACTGGCGTCCCATCCTGGGTATAGCCCTGCCTTGCGCCCTGTGTCTGCCGGGATAGGCTCCGGCTCACCGCGACCCTGTACGCAGTTTCTGACAATGAGATATGGCAAGATAGAGGTGGGGATCTGGTGATCTAGCGGTGGTGCTGTGTGGCTGTAGCGGCGTTGAAGCCGGTGTTTAACCTCCACCTGCTTGTGGACGATGGTGGCGGCGTGAGGCCTGAGCACTTGCGAGTCGCATCGCGGGCACAGCACGGTCTTCGAGTTCCTGCCGTCCTCCGTCAGCACGTCGCTCAGATCCTCGACGTCCATCGCTCGAGACGGGCGGGCGGGCAGGCGGGCGAGTTGAATCGTCTGGCTCGTCTCAATCGCTCGAGCGACACGGGCCACAGACACGCTAGCTCGCTTCTCAAGCCGGCACCACCCACATTATATTCCGTACACTGTATAAGCGGGTATATATAAACCCGTACGCATGATTGGTTGAACCATCTCGAGAGGGGAGGGTGTACCCGATTTTTTCCCTCTAAGCCCCGCCCATTTTTCGGCTCAGCCAATGGTGCGCGCGGATTCCGTGGCTGCCGCTTATCTGAACTACGAAATTCGTGTCGCAAGCTGGAATAGCGGCGGCGGAAGGAAGGGCTACGGGCCGGCGTGAGGTCGCGCGAGAACGCGTTTTCAAACGCGGATCAACGTTCGTCACGGTCAGCCATGTTCGATCCACTGCTGGATGAAGCGCTCCCTCGCCAAGCCATCGCCTTCAAATTGGTATGGGGCTTTTGTTTCAATTCAGGCGGAAATTATAATGGACCGTTTGGAATTATAGAAAAGCATGGTCCATGATCTATCCACCGCTGGATAAAAGCTTCTCCACGTGGCCTGACTCCCGATGTGTATTACGCGCGGCACTTGCATTCTCACTGTAGCTGTTCCTTATTATACAGTATATGGTTTTCATAATACGGGTAGCTTCACTTATATGCTTCCATTACGGATTGGGTTTGTGAGAGCTTAATTTCCTGCTGCAACGGTATAGGTGGGGATAGATATGCATTTGTCTTCTCTGGGACATGATACCGTAATGTTTTCTGGTAAATGGTATTTGGCTTCAGAACAATCAATTATTCGATTTCCTCTGATATTCGCTGTCACTGTTTTCTCACAAACCAAAGACATGCTGCTGTGTAAGTTAATTGGCCTGCGGACTAAATCGCCCCCGGTGCTCTGTGATGGACTAGCGTCCTATCCTGGGTATAGCTCTCCCTTGCGCCCTGTGTCTGCCGGGACAGGTTCCGGCTGACCGCAACCCTGTAGAGGATTACCCGGTTTCTGACAATGATAGATCGGTAGATGTTTATTGTTACAGCAGAAAGATATTCATGAATTAATGTTTTCTTAACGCCCACGATTATCACATCAGCCGCAATGCGTCTTATATGCTCTGATCTCGGCAACTAAGCAGGGTGGAGCCTGGGTACCTTATTGAATGGGCTGATGTAGCTTTGTCACGGCTCGATGTATGAAAATTGCTCTCCATAGCTGCTCTTTCGGGATAGTCGTGTCGAGTGTTCCTTATTGCCCCTTCACGACGTTTTACTTCCTACGTCAGAGGCAAAACACAGCACCCGTTTCACCATTCAGTGTCTCATCAGCAGTCAGACTTGCTTAAACCGACGTTGGTGAACTGCCGAACGTTTAAAGGCAAAGGCCTTTTTCTCTAGAATCTGGGTCCTAATCCACGAGTACCACGACCAACTAAATACACAAAGACCCCTACTTACCTCCAATTTCTCACTGGCATCAATAATAACAATTCAGGAAACCTGGTTTTATCACAGCTCACTTTAATTTGGGGGCTCGGTGGGCAACGTTGCCAAAAACCATAATACTCTGGCGAGGTCATATCTAACAAACCTGCATCGTCACCCATTGCCAGGAGTCAGAAGGACGTGGGTGTGAGCTTTGTATTTTGTGTTAATTTATTTCTGTGATACTGCGGTCGCAAGGACAAATAACGAAACTGCAACGCGTTTGCCAATATCACAGGGGCAACTTCCCCATAGGTGGCCTCGTACTGTCGAGATAATTTTCCTTCTTTAGGCCATTGCAGACATTTGTCGGGTTTTTGCATTATGTTTTGTAGACTTTAAGGCAGCAGTCTGTGTCCGTATGCGTTTTATTCGTCTGCGTGCGTTGAAAGCTGTGCTTTTAACCCACAAGTTGCTCATACAATAATTTGCGCCATCAAATGTGCTTTTTGAATCGTTATTTCAAAATGAAATATAAATCAAAGCATTGGCAGGAGTGCACAACCATAGCTAATCAAAAACTGAACTCAATAACAATGCCTCGAAAGAAAAAGTATATTTTTAAACTATCAATCTGTGGTGGCTTTCTGGCATCTGCCAGGCAGTATATGCTAAGTTAAAGAAATCAGATTAGATACTGAGGATGGACTAAATTGGGATTGCCAGAACCTGCCTTAGGTAATCTCGTTATGGCCGCGGGTTACTCTGAAAAGCGGCACGGAGAGCGTATCCATTATTAATAATGCAGTAAAATCGTACAACATTTATTGCATGCTGCCTAGGTCGATTTGTAGGTAACAATAAATTAACAGACGTGTCCGTTTCACCATTACAGAAGAAAGTCATGTTTAGGTCCAATAGCCTATTGGCTATCCTGATCAATGTTTTCCCTAGCAGAATTGGTTTAACGGCCCAGACTATGGTCATGAGCTTTGGGTAATGACCGAAAGAACGAGATCACGGATACAAGCGGCAGACATGAGGTTTCTCCACAGGGTTGCTGGGCTCACTCTCCGTGACAGGGTGAGGACCACAGAAATCCGGGAGAGCCTCAAAGTAGAGTCGCTGCTGCTTCGGATTGAGAGGAGCCAGTTGAGGTGGTTCGGGCATTTGTTAAGGATGGCCCCTGGGAGGCTCCCCCGAGAAGTCACGGCCCAACTGGGCGGAGACCTAGAGGCGGACCCAGGACACGCTGGAGGGATTGATTATATCCTTCAGCTGGCCTGGGAACGCCTCGGAATCCCTCAGTAAGAGCTGGAATCTGTGGCAGAGGAAAGGGATGTCTGGTCCACTGTCCTTGGACTGCTGCTGCCGCGACCCTCACGTGGACAAGCAGTTTGGAAAATGGATGGATGGCCCAGACTGTGGATGATGGCATAGACAAATACGAACGGAAGCTGTGGGTCAGGAAGACGGGGGAGAAAAACGTTTAAAAAATCTTTAGAGCCGGCTGGGTGGCGGAGAGATAAGAGTCCCGAGCCGGCGCTGCTGAGATGCTGGGTGAATTTAGTGAATTTCAGGCCAGTCACTAATGACTGCACAATTGACCCATCCCGTACGCATTTGTTCACACACGCTATTGAGAAAAATTCCAGCTCGCTTGATAGCAGAATCGAGATAAAACTTTGGGGGGAATAACAATAGCATTTGTTTTAAGATACAATATTTTGCTGGTTCAATCGACACCTTATGAATTAACAGTGATGATTGCCCATCATCTGTGCTACGTACGCACACATACAGCACTGTATTTACACGGCGCGTGGGCCTGCTGCCTGGTCTGCGTGTGTCTTCTAATAATAATATGTATTTGTAACGCGCGGATATTCTCCGGGCGCGTTGCACCCGTTGATTTGGAGGCGCGGAGCCTAGCTCAGTCGGTTTGTTGTGAGTGTAGTGAAGAGGTGACTTTTTAAAATGTTTTTGAAGGTTGTGGGGGGGCTGTGTTTGGCGTAATAGATGTGGCAGGCTGTTCCAGGTTGTGGGTGCCGCGACGGAGAATCGGCGTTGTGCGAAGGTGTGTGGAGTAGATGCTGTGATGAGCTGCTTAGAGTGCCGAGTCGCATCTTTGCCGTGATATTGACACTTCACTGTCTCGTCTCTGCCACCGTCCCAGAGGCGCGGGTTGGCGTCGGGGTTAATTATTTAAGAAACCTTCCCGTCGTTTCCACTAACGAGGAAAATTCTAGTTAAGACCACGGAGCAGACAGACAGCGCTGCCTCCCTCCGCAAACAACGGGCACCCACTCAATTCGCCGTGCGCCCTCGCTTCGGACAAACGCCTGGACGGGCTCCAGAGCTATTGAACTTGCAAGAGCAGCACTTGGCAGCGTTCCTCGTTCGGCCTCCCAAATTGAACAAAAAAATATATTTATTTTTCTTATTTCGCCCCGTTTCCTTCCAGGTCTTGTCGGCCAAGTGCGACTCAGCAGTAAAGATTTTGTCGCCGGCTGAGCTGCCGAGTGGATTTCTGGCTCTCTCTCTCTATGCCTCTCTCTCTCTCTTTTCGCCCAGCTCGCTCACGAGTCCCATCGATCGGTCCGCTGAAAGGTGCTCGCTCATCTGTTGTGAGCGGCGGCTCCGTGTTGCGCTGAGCCGCGGTCGCTGGGGAGAAGCGTGCCGGGCGTTTAGTCGGCGGTGGCAGACGCCCTCTGGCAGGAGAGGGAGCTCATGGGCACGGTGTCTCTGATATTCTCTCCGAGGGGGCCCCACGTGCTCTGGATCTTGTTTTAATGTGGCTAGTGCTTTTAACGCGAAGGCTCTCGTGACCAGTGTTATCCATAGTATAGCTTTTGTACGAGTTAGTGCCAATTCGTTACTACTTGAGCATACCGGTGTGATGCTGAAGTCGTAACGAATTGGCACGTTTTGTTCACGTGACAAACCTTTATCAAATGTCTGTGTCGGGTGGAGGCGGGTTTACGTGACATCACTCATAAAAAGAGCTAGTGCTGTTACCATTCACGGTCACCGATTTTAGTTTCAGCAGCAGTGTGGTTATTGTTATCAAGATTTCATATAGCGTCACGATCAGCGGCAGTGTTACGTATATCAGCAGCAGCAGCGTGATCGTTACCAACGTAATTAATGTCATCATCATCATCGGGGGAAGTGGTGGCGGAGTTAACCGCGCGTTGTCCTGTGAACCCGGCGACCCGAGTTCAACCCGGCGACCCGACTTCAACCCCCCGTCCGAGCAGGGGCTGTTACTATAACAAGCAATTCCTATAACAGTGGAGTACTAGAGTTACCTCTATTACAATAATGGTTTGCTAATGTAATCAAATGTAATTGTGAACAATAACGTAATAGTAAACTAGGACACTAAACGTAGCGGATAAGATGTTGCATACACATTTGTTAGGAATGTAGGTTTCCCTGGGCTCAGCGGTATTAGATTATCACCGTCAGCCGACGCAAAGGGATGTCTTGTTAGTGTGATGACTCCGCAACGCGATGACGAATTTATCCGATTGAAATGGCATCTAAATGAAAGTGAAATCGCCTTCGATCCTGGTTTAAAGGTATTCTGTTATAAAGCTAGAAATCAAACTCGTGTCGCCGGGTCCGTAGCGCAAAGTCTGTGTTGCCACCGCGAACTGCCACCTGCGTACAAACTGGCTCAGTGGGCCCACTGGTTTCTGGAGGCCTGAGGGCCTCTTATTCATTAGCAACAATTTCACCGGCCTGTTGTGGGGCCCTCTTTTGCGTAAGGCCCGGGTAGAGTTTCCCGTTTGGCTGCTATCCCCCTTCCCCGGAGAAGGCCTGCTGAACATCGGTCGACTAGCTACTGAGTGGACTGAGGCGGGACGGGATATGTAAGCAACTTGTACCGTTGTGTTAACGGCGCGAGTAAAGAACACGTGAAACGCTTTGGCCTGGGGGAGGCCTTCATCCCACAGCGGATAGATGGTGACTGATGGCCGACGGTGACGACGATAATCCAGTCTCGGTATGTAACGCTAATTCAGCGGTGGCAATATAACAGGGCAATTTTGGGGGGCCCTTGTCTTGTGTGAGGCCCATGGAAACATTTCCCTTTTGCCCCCCAACTCCACCCCCACCACCAGCCTGCCACTGGGCAGCAGCGCCACTGACCATCTCCGGGCCCAGCGCCAATAACATTCTGCTCTTAACGGCACAAAATAAGCACTCAGTTGCAGGCACTCTACCGTAATGGACCGGAGTTTAATGTCTGAAAATGAGACTGCAATATCCGGTGCAGTTGTGTGCGTGCGTGCGTGCGTACGTGAACGTGCGAGCATTATTGTGAGGCGGAGCGGCGGTGCAGCGGTTAGCGTATCGCACTCCGAACTTGGTGACCTGAGTTTGATTCCACGTCCTTCTGCACCACATCAGTGCATCTCTTCTCCAGCCCGTGCTGTGCTCGTTTAGCCCCACTCTATTCGGCCAAACAGCAGTTGTGCCCTAACGTAACATACGCTTGCTGACAGCACTCAGCCTGGCTCTTGCAGGTAAATATTACATTATTATCCGAGCACAGTGTCATCTCGTCAGGGTGTCGTGGGTAGGTCGGTGCTTGCTCTTGGTTGGCAGTGTGTGCATTATGTAAGTCCCTCCTGTGAGTGCATTATTTACACGTGCAGTGAAGTGCGGTTGCCTCGTTCAACCCCGCGTCCCTCTTGCAACGGAGGTCTCGTAAAGTCGGCGGCCTGTCGTTTTGCGTAAATAAATTATGTTCATTCTTCAACATTCAAAATGTTCCGTGTATTACAAGGCAAATTGAGTGGTAATAGCCAAGCCAGACTTCAAAGCATCTCCCTGCTTGGCTGAGCAATAAAAATAATAGCGCGCAACACTCCGCAGACACCGTAAACGACCGTGACTGAGGCGCGAAGCCAGGCTTCGTGGTCGCCGGCCGAGAGAGGTGGCGCCTGCGACCTTCGCTATGCAGCCGCTGCACATAGAGCGCTACTGCTGCTGTGAAGTTGCAGCGGCAGCATCAGTGGGACGATGTGCAGCGCTTTGTGACCCTCGGGTGAAAGGCGCTATATAAATTTAAATTATTATTATAATGACAATGATGGTGACGACGACAATGGATGGATAGATGGACATTTACAACGTGCACATATTCATTCTATGTCGAAGATATTCATTCGACGAGAGAACGACCCGGCGGCGGAGGAGGCAGCCAGGTGGTTTTGCCGGCGCCATATTGCCACACACTGCTTCCTATATATTATGATGTTATCGGCCAAATAATTAACAGTGTATTTTTTTGTAGATGTGGTGAGGAAACCGGAGAACCCAGAGAAAACCCACGCAGAACAGGGGGAGGAACACAAACTCCACGCAGAAAGGCGCCCGATGCGGGAATCGAACCGCCTCAGGCAAGACCATTCTTTCTGTGAGGCGCGGATGTTACCACTGCGCCACCCTGAAAACGATGATGATGATGATGATGACCCATGGCAGTGCAATGCTGCAGTGCTCACCTCCACTGCTGGCCGTGAGCCAGTGACGGAAAATCCACATCGCCGTGGTGGAGGTTAGCCGCTTTGTGCGATGACCGTGTCAATCAAGTTCTGGAACTGCGGCGCCACCCCGCCCGCTTATTTGTATTTTGCGGACACGGTCGCCGCAATTCGTTCGGTATTTGGTAACTGAGCGTTTTGGGGAAGAAGCTGTATTGCAGTTCATCAGACGGGCTGAGGTGCAGACCTGAAGTTGCTCGTTGGCGCCACTGTTGCCAGAAGGGCCTCCACAACAGCGAGGACTATAGAGAGAGACCCCTATCGGGTATTTTGGCCTACTCTTCCACGCTAGCCAGACGAGTGCCACGCCAGTAGGTCGAACCGGCGACCTCTGCGTCGCAAGCCCAGTGTGCTGAGCCATCACAGCAGCTGTCCATCGCGCCATCGCTAGACCTGACGATATAATCATCTTCATCGTTATCAACAGTGACTGAAACCTACGGGTAGTCTTGCTCTTGCCGTATGAATGTGGAATCCTTACCGTTGACCTAGCAGGCGAAAAGCACCACCGCGTGCACTTTGAACGTTACCACGACCGTTCCCATCACCGGCAGCAACGACGCCACCCCGCGTTATCGAACGTCGATAATGACAGCGTACAATGCAGACGTTACCGACGGCTAATTGAGCCGGAATCGCTAATTAAGCAGAGGATGCAGAGGAATTTTTTTAAAATGCAAATTCGGTCAACGTCGCCGTGACCAACGAAAGGCGTAGGCTCCGGTGCGTGTGAAAAAAAAATGTATTCCCACCCCGCGATTGGCCGACGGGTCAGCGTCTGTGGCTGCGATCTCATTGGCTGCGGTGCAGCTGGGAGCCTCATAAGATACTGCACGGAGGAGCCGGCGGAGCACACTGTGGCACAGCAGTGGCAGGAGAGCGAGCGAGCGAGCGTGCGTGCGTGCGTGGGAGCAGCGTCCGTGTGTCATTTCTTTCGCGTTTCATTTTCTGCCCGTGCTGTGTGTGTGGTCCCCCTCTCCCGTCCTCCATGCGAGTTTCTTCCAGAAGGACAAAACCCCAGCTGTGAGAAGGCGCTATCCAGCTCGGCTGGAATAATGCACGGGTGAGAAAATTCTCAATTTGCACACAGTCGCATGCGTACCGTGCCTGCGTCCGTGTGTGCTGGCATGCGCGTGTGTGTTTGCGTGCGTGTGTGCATTTTCGTATTTGTGTGTGTGTGTGTGCGTGTCTTTGTGTTCTTATGTCTGCGCGCGTTGTCCATTGTCATACGGGTCATTGGTCAGATTTCTATAGTTGCCGTCCTTGTCTCTGCCACGATGGGTGGACACGTATGTGCCTGATGTGTAACTGCATCGATGTCATGTGCTAAATGTCACACGCTGGTGCAAATGAACGCAAATGTGGGCGTAGTGAAATCGGCAGTCGCGTAGGCTTGTGTTACCGCAACATGCAACGCACATGTGTGTGCGCATGCATGTGCTCGCGTGCTTTGTTACACACACTGCTGTGTTTGTGGTGCGTAAATTAATGTACGCATAGGATAATTTATGTATGCCTTACATGTGAAGGTATGAACGCTTTCATCGCGACGGCTCGTATGTTCAGCCGTCCGGTGCGCGTACCGTAAGGTAATATAACGTTGTACATTTTAGCAATGCATTGTGTGTCGGTGTACGTTTAAAGCAGAGAGAAATTCATCTCGGTAAAGCATTTTGTTTCGGCACGTTACGCGCGTAGAAACCGCGTAAGAATATACCCTGTGTGTCTTGCGAACGAAATCTGCCGTAGAACAATTGGATCGTGAGATGGCGGCGTATTGGGGGAGGCCTTCATCCAGCAGTGGATTGAGCATGGATCATGACGATTATGGTTTAGTAGAGAGAAAGCTTTTTCCATTGTTTGCCATCTGTTATGTTAATTAGTGCCGAAATGTCACCACACTATTTCAAAAATATTTTGTTTAAAAAAAAAACCGATCCAATAAATTAGTGCACAAATATATATTGATTCTGAAATATCAAACAGACGAACCAAATAACGCGTGTGTCAAAAAAAATTGTCTCAAAAATTCAACACGAGAGCACGTACATTCCTTCACATCATTTTATTCATACGCTTCCGATAACCCAGTAATAGTCAGTCACCAGTCTCCGTTATTTAACTCGGAGGTGAAACAATAAACGGATGGAGACGCACGAACAGCATTGCCTCTTTTGCACGGGTGGTCGCTGTCCGCATCGCAAAATATCGAGCAAAATATATAACAAATATAATCCCTTCACTACATACATATACAATGACTGTGGTAAGGGTGTGTGCGCTAACCACTGAGCGGTAGCCCAGTGGTTAGCGCGCTGGGCTACAAACCTGGCGACCCGAGTTCGAATCCCGCTCACGGTCAACACCAGTGACGATTTTCTGAACACGGTCCTGGGCCTCCCTAGGTCGACTCAGCCTCAAATGAGTACCTAGTGCGGCGTGTAAGCATCGCCACTAGGGAGACAAAGGCGGCCGGGCGTGGTGCTGATCACCCACCCCCTCGTGTGCCGTGTCGACCTTTATAGGTGCTCGCTAACGGCACCTGCCCCAACAGTCTGTTAAGGCTATACGGGGGGGGGCGGTCTTTGTCTTTGCGTATGCATGTATACACATATATGTCTATAAGCATGCATAATGTATACGGTGTCCTGCATACCGGGGGGGACGGTGGCACCTCGGTTCGGACCGTTGCGTCACAATCCCAAGTGACCGACGCTCAATCTCTGGCCACGCACAACATTGGTAATTGGTAAAATCGAAATCTGCTCCGGGTTCCCATTCGGTCGGCTGAGGCCCGAAACAGGTACCCGTTTATCACATCGTTTCGGTTATCGGTAGTCGCGGGAGACAATGGTGGCTGGGCGTGGTGCTGGCTACGCGACCCTCTTTTCGCGAACGCGCCGCGCTGTTCCCTAGTAGGTGCCCGGCGTCTTTGTCTTGCGGGGGGAGGAGGCTGTAGGGCGAGCGAAGATGGAACGCCGCCTTTTTAGCATCCGCGCTTCCCTTCGAATGTCCACGCTGCATTAACCATCACGGTGGAGTGATGGTTCGGTAGCACACCGGCCTCGCGATCCGGAGGTCTCCGGGGGTCGATTCCACCTCCTGGTTAAAGGTGGCAAGTTTGTTCAATCCCCGCACCGGCGTCGATCCACCCAGCGGTATAAATGGGTTTACCGGAAGAAGGTCCCGGGTTCGCATCCCGGCTCGGGTGCCTTTCTGTGTGGAGTTTGCATGTTCTCTCACCGTGTCCGCGTGGGTTTTCGCCGATTTCCTCCCACAGTCCAAAGACACGCTGCTGCATAGGTTAATTGGCCTGCGGACTAAATTGCCCCCGGTGCCCTGAGATGGAATGGCGTCTTATCCAGGGTATAGCCCTGCTTTGCGCCATGTGTCTGCCGGCATAGGCTCCGGCTCACCGCCACCCAGTACAGGATTAAGCGGTTTCTGACAACGGATGGACGGACGGAGCGGTCGATCGGCAGGTCGCTCGTGGTTGGGTAAAGTGTGGTTAAGCGTGGGCACAACCGCCTCTTCAAAGACGTCTGACCAGTGTGGAAGAGTAGGCCAAATACCCTGTAGCAGGGCTGTCTGGAGCTCCCTCAACTGGAGGCTGTTTTTCCAATAACGCGGTGAGTGAGCGGATGCAGGGCTGCGCCTCTGCCTGTAACGTATCGCGCGCGGTCGTGTCGGCGGGTGCCACTGCTCAGGCGCGCGCCGCGTGCCGTCACGCTTCGCCATTGGCGGCGATGAGCCAATGGGGCATTTCCACGATTTTGGACGTGCGCTCCAGACACTTTAAAGACGTGGGTAATCATCGGTGCAGTCGTGAAGTGGCTCCTTACTTCGTTATAGCGTGCCAACCAATTAGACCTGTAATTCACGCAGAAATCACTCGTCCTACCTTCCTCGATAATGGAGAATTTGCCCGTAGAATACGTATGCCGGTCGGATATACGCGGGTATTTAGTGTCGTGTGTGTCAAACCCCTGGCTTATTCCATAAATAAAGCCACATTTTCTACAACTATAATTACCTTCAACATTACACCCCTTGTGTCTCATTAGCGTGCCTTGAACATTTTTTTTACTGAGGTCTCCTAATTTTTGGGACTTCCCCGTGATGGAAATTCCACATTCCCATGTGGAAGGGAGAGGCGCAGGGGAGATGGGGGTCGATTGTCTCGTTAGCGAAACCACCGCTGATGTCCCACAAAGTGGTACTCGTTTTATCGGCCCAGGAGGTGAAGATGGGCCAATGCAACCCTGGACCGCAATTTGGATTCGCAACATAACCAAGTGCTCCGACGCATCTCAGCTGGGCCAGTAGGCGGCTAGAAACGGGCTCTCCGATGAGTCTGTTAACTGTAAAGTGTGCCACGTCCAATCACAACGACGCCTCGTCTTGACGCAGTAATTCTTAACATTCGCTTCAAACACAACTGGCACTGCAATAATACCAGCATCCAGAGTTGTTTTACCCTTCCAGGCGGCTTAGCGGTAGAGCAAGCCGCTCGCTGTCAGACGGTTGCGAGTTCAAATCCTTGCTGGGGGTCGGCAAACAATCACCCCTCTCGTTGGGGTGGATAAAATAAACAGAACTTTGTGGGAAAATCAACGGTGGTTATCCTGTGCAGAGACTCTGGGAACGTGGAATTTACACCGCTGGCTACATCAGCACGAATGGCTGGACGCTCACGCGAGCCAGGAAATCTCACTGACTTGTCTTCTCTAAGAGCCACTGCGATACGAATGTGGCTCCGTGCGAGACGTCAGCACAGGACCACACCTACAACCGCTGTTAACGGTTCCTCTGCACACGGCTCCGTCATAAGTCGGCCATCCTGTGGCTTGGCGGTGGTGGGTTTTTGTATGTGTCCGCGTATATGTACCCCTGTATATATGGATACGTACAAACAGCGGATGTACGCCGAGGGTACGTGTCTGTGTGGATCCTAACAATGCGTTTCCGACCTTCCGTTTCATCGGAACGTTTAGGAAATTCGGCGTGGATATGAAATTTAACATCGATCAATTCGTACCCTCCCTAACCCTTGATTTCCCAAAAATTATACCGTGTGTATATATATATGTTTAAAATATTAAGCGCAACAAACCACAAAGACATTTCACAGCACCGTACAGTAAAACAAAATAAATGTCAACAAAAATCCACACAAGCACAGATGTAAGAATTAACAAACGAAACGCTCAGCACACTTAGCGACGCTTCCTCCCTCAACCAAGGTGCGCATTTTGGCAGGCGGGCGGACTCCGGTATATTTGATCTCACCCAAGCTGCAGGAAATTCGCGGTCGACTCGAGTACAATCGTCGTTTTCAGTGCCGCACTCTGGGCGGTACGCATCTCGCCACGGAACAGCAACGCCCTACTTTTGCGCTAAACCACCGCGTCTGTTTTTTCTCTCTCTCTCTCTGCTGTGCCTGTGCGCGTGTGATAAAGGAAATGAATTAACATTCCGGGGCCAAGACGCGGAAGCTTCTCCGCCGGGCCTTGCCGCCCCCCCACCGCTCCGCCGC
>JAZEWU010000008.1:3519367-3543110 GCA_036362915.1 Geotria australis | reverse complement strand
CGAGCGTCTGGTCAAGAACAACGTGCCGTTCGCGCGGCTCGGCATCCAGGTGAGAGCCGCTACGCCACGCGACGCCACGCGCCTTCGGTGCCATCGGCGTCTCCTTCGTCGTTGTCGTCGGGGAACTCGCTCCAGCCCCCGGTCGCCCGATCGGCGCGATAGATTTGCGATCCAGAGGTTGCCGGTTTGAGACAAGTGTCCTTGGCGATTGAGAGCCGTGCGTAACGGGACCTCGTATTTTCCCCACGCACGCACGCACACATGCACGCACATCACACACACCACACCACGCACGGACGCACATCCACGCCACGCACGCACACCACGCACGCGCGCCACGCACACGCAGCACCGCATGCGTCCGGAGATTGCGAAGCTGCTGGTGCCGCACATTTACGATCATCTGGAGAACCACCCGTCGGTGCTGCAGTTCGAGAACGTGAAGGTGAGCGCCGAGCGCCGTCGTCGCTCGACACCCGTCACGCGCGCCTCGTCGCGGACGCACTTGGGTTTCCGCCAACTATCGGCGAAACGTCGCACCTTCGTTGTAAATTATCGCGGGCTCGCTCTCCAACGTGGCGGTGCGATGCCGAAGTAGTAAACGAATTGGCACGTTTCGTTCGCGCGACAACCCCCCCCGCTAATCGGCCCGCGTCGGATGCGTCTCCGCTCCGCGTGTTTGCGTCTCGCTAACGCCGCCGTCTCCGTCGCCGCCGCCGCCGTCAGGGCGTCGCGACGAACCTGTTCTTCGTGGAGCACGACCACCCGGAGGAGCAGGTGACCGACACCAAGAGCCACCGGAACCTGCACGAGGCGAAATTCGTGGCGGCGCTGTGCAAACACCTGCTGCTGCAGGGCTACGCGCCGGCGCGCATCACCGTGCTCACCACCTACACGGGGCAGCTGCTGGAGCTGCGCAAGCACATGCCGCGCGACCGCTACGCGGGCGTGCGCGTGTGCGTCGTCGACAAGTACCAGGGCGAAGAGAACGACCTGGTGCTGCTGTCGCTCGTGCGCAGCAACGCCCGCGGACAGACGGGCTTCCTGCAGGTCGACAACCGCGCGTGCGTGGCGCTGTCGCGGGCGCGCGTCGGCTTCTTCATCGTGGGCGACGCCAGGATGCTGTCGATGGTGCCGCTGTGGCGGCGCATCATCCGCGAGCTGCGCGCCGCCGGGCGCGTGGGGCGGGAGCTGAAGCTGCGCTGCCAGAACCACCCGGAGCGCGAGACGGCGGTGGCGAGCGCCATGGACTTCACGCGGGCGCCCGAGGGCGGCTGCCAGCTGCCGTGCGAGTTCCGGCTGGACTGCGGGCACGTGTGCACGCGCGCCTGCCACGTGGAGGACCCCGCGCACGAGCGCTTCGAGTGCCGCAAGCCGTGCGCCCGCACGCCCTGCGAGCGCGGCCACCGGTGCCGCCGGCTGTGCGGCGAGCCCTGCGGGAGGTGCGAGGAGCCCGTGGAGAAGACGATGCCGCTCTGCGGGCACGCGCAGACCGTCGGGTGCCGCGTGGAGCCAGCGCGGTTCTCCTGCCGGGCGCCGTGCCGCGTGACGATGCCGTGCGGCCACGCGTGCCCGCGCGCCTGCGGCGATCCCTGCCCGGTGTCGTGCGCCGTGCCGGTCGAGGTGACGCTGGCGTGCGGCCACGGGACGAAGGTGCCGTGCGGCCGCGAGCGCCACCCGCCGCCCTGCCGCGCCCCCTGCCGGGCGCCGCTGGCGTGCGGCCACCGCTGCCGCGGCGACTGCGAACGCTGCGCGGGCGGGCGCCGGCACGCGGCCTGCGGCGAGGGCTGCGGCCGCCCGCTGGCCTGCGCGCACCCGTGCGGCGAGCCGTGCGCGGCCCGCGGCTGCCCGCCGTGCGCCCTGCCCTGCCGCAACCGCTGCGGCCACAGCGCGTGCGCGCGGCCGTGCGGCCGGCCCTGCGCGCCGTGCGCCGAGCCGTGCGAGTGGCGCTGCCGGCACCGCAAGTGCACCCGCGCGTGCCACGAGCCGTGCGACCGGCCGCGCTGCGACGAGCCGTGCGGCCGCCGCCTGGCGTGCGGCCACGCGTGCGTCGGGTACTGCGGCGAGCCGTGCCCGGACAAGTGCCGCTTTTGCGACGCCGACGAGGTCGCCGAGATCTTCTTCGGCGACGAGGACGAGCCGTCGGCGCGCTTCGTCCAGCTGGAGGACTGCGGGCACCTCGTCGAGGGCAAGGGGCTCGATCGCTGGATGGAGGCGGGCGACGACGGGGGCGGCGACGCGCCCGTCTTCGTGAAGCTCAAGGAGTGCCCCAAGTGCAAGACGCCCATCCGGCGGAACCTGCGCTACGGCAACGTCATCAAGCGCACGCTCGCCGACGTCGAGGCCGTGAAGCGCAAGCTGTGGGGCGGCGACGAGGAGATCGCGCGGGCCAAGGAGCGCGCGCGCGACCTCCTCGCGAAGGTCAACCCCAAGGCGTCGGTGCTAGGCGCCCTGCAGAACCGGCTGCGGGACTGGATGGCGGAATACCTGTGGAAGATCCCGACGGACGCGTTGAGCCAGCGGCTGGACGGAGAACTGAACCTCGCGCAGGTGAACGCCCTGGAGAACCAGGCCACGCTGCTGGCCGACATCGCCAAGCTGAGGCCGGAAATGGAGAAGATCGGCATGGCGCGGAAAGAGGTGGTGCAGGTGGCGCTGAACGAGCTGGTGGGGTGGATCTGCGAGCCGCAGAAAACCGGGCTGACGGAGCAGCAGCTGCTCGATCTGCAGACGGAGATTCTGCGTTTGGACTTCCTGGTGAAGGTGCAGGCGGGCATGAGCACCGCCGAGAAAATGAACAAGGTGTCCAACACGGCGACCACCGTCAGCAAAAAGCTCCTCAAAAGTGAGTGCGATTCCGACGCGGTTGTTATCATCGTCGTTGTAGTCATCGTTGTCATCGTCCGGCGCCTTCGTTAGTGTTGTCATCATCTCCGTTATCGCAGAAAGATAATCGCACTTCGTTTGCTTTTGCGCTTTATCCGGCCTACACTCCAGCTCTGAGACGTAAACGATCGGTGTGCGCGCGTGTTTTCGAGCGCGCGTCGCGACGCCTACGCCGGGCTCTCTAACCGGAGTGCCCGATCTTTCTATCCCTCCGCCCGTCTCGCGCCAAGTCCTCACCAACAAGCGGCGGTTTGGGCCCGAGCAGGAGGAGGAGGTGCGGCGGCTCACCGAGACGCTCAACAAGGAGCTGCCCAGGAGCGGCCTCGGCATCTCGGACTCGGAGCGCGTGGCCATCGTGAAGGCCTTCGACTTCTCGCCGGGCCACTGGTACAAGTGTCCGCAGGGCCACGTGTACGTGATCGACAGGTGCGGCGGCGCCAACGAGCGAGGCACGTGCCCCGAATGCGGCGAGCTGATCGGCGGCCAGAACCACCAGCTGCAGGAGGGCAACGCGGTCGCCACGGAGATGGACGGGGCCCTCCACCCGGCCTGGTCGGAGGCCAACAACATATTGAACTTCGGCGAGGTGTGATTTGACGCGGGCCGGAGCGGCCGCGGGCGTACGGGGGAACGTGTGGGTCCGTGCCCGCGAGATTGAGGGATCGAGCAAGCGAGCTGTGATACGCATTGGTGTCTGTCTGTCGGTGTTTATAAGGATGAGTGAGCGGTTGTGATCTTAGACCAGTGTCCGACCTCATACGGACATTTGTTGGGTCCAGCGAAGGTGAAATCGAGCGGGCGAGTGAACTGTGACATGCAGTCACGCTTTGGTGTTTTAAAAATTGTTTCCTTTTAAAAACTGGGTGAGAACCAGTGGGTTCAAGCGACCGTGTGTGTGTGTCATCAAGTGTTTATAATTTACGGAATCCCTGTTCATGTCATGGAGAAAGTGTGAGGTTGAGCAACCGTTTGCGCGACAGACCGGCGAAGTGCGGTGAGTGTTTTAGATAGCTAGTGCAGCGTCAGACGGATTGAGCGTTTGAAAGCAAGGTCAAGCAAGTGTCTGTGAAAATGAGCGAGGGATCATTGGACGCTCTAGAAAGTCGAGTCAACTTGTGCCAGTTTCAATAATGTTATAAGAATCTGGTCACACACACGCACAGCTGTCAGATTGGAAGACGCACCCCCACGATAGCGGGAAAGAGTGTGTCTTGTAATCCGGAGACTACAATCCGTCACAAGGGTTCCCGCGCGGGAGGTCGTACGTGCCGTGCCCTGAAGTTTCAGGATGCTGTCGCACGTTTCTGGGAGAATCCGTTTATGCAATAATGTAGCAATAACTTAGATATTACACAAGCTTATACTTAATCGGTTTGTTGTCACGAGTTGCGTTGTTGTGATGCTTTCGTGCCGTGTTGACGCACATAACGTTATGGTTAAAGAGGGTTGGAATCCCAAAACAGCCAGAAATGTGTAATAACAAGAAGTACACGACTGTCTGCTTATAAAGCTGCCTTACATGTCCCTTGGTGTTTTATGTAACAGAGTAAGGCCATGTGTCCCGGTGTCGTTTGTCATATTGTGCTAATTTAGATTTTAACGGCTGGATTCATGATGGTTGCTCTTCAGGACTGTTCTTCAGGCCTGAAAACCTCCCACGTTGGATTCTTCTAACGTGGATTCTTCCAACGTGGGAGGCGAAACGTCACGAGGGAGAGAGGGAGATCGCTCGACACGGCTATCCCGAAAGAACAGCTCTGAAGAGCAACCGTCATTTGTCAAACTGTCAATTGATTTCATAAAAACGCAGAGCAACATCGCCCTGCACTGTACCGACATTCTTTACCCATTAATGAAACCGAACGCCTTCATAATGCTCATTATAAATGGTGTGAATACCGAATGTGCTAATTATGGCTTCTATTTGCCTTAGTTTGAGCTATTAATACACGTTCAAGGCAAAGTTATGTCAATCCGTATGCGTTTAACCGATATTCGAGATTGCGTTATTCGAGTATTGACGATTTACAGCGTAAGTTTTCGCGGCCGCATATTATTCACGTGGTTTTCCGATGTTTTTATCCAGCCAAGGCTGAATGTCGAGAAATATTTCTTTTGTCGAGCTTTCGCCACACAATATTGTGCAAACTCAACATCTCAACGTGTAGGCCAACTGGGAAATCCGTAATTGTTTGATCATTGGTTTAATTGGCCTGCGGACTAAATTGCCCCCGGTGCCCTGTGATGGACTGGCGTCCCATCCTCGGTGTTCCCCTGCCTTGCGCCCTGTGTCTGCCGGGATGGGCTCCGGCTCACCGCGACCCTGTATAGGATTAAGCGGTTTCTGAAAATGAATGAATGGTTTAATGCAAATGTTAAAATCCCACGTTCAGCCTCTTGGTGTCTTTACATCCTCATGGATGTAAAGACTGCATGGCCGTTTCATCGAAGTTATTTTAATGTTCTCATTGTTGTTGCTGCGTGATGTTGCATAAAAATAAAAGCTGTTGGGATTTACATTGGATGAACTTGGTGTTTTTATTGTTTGTGTTGGTTAGTTGGAACCTTTGTTGTATCGCAGGAATTCTACATAGCTTGCAAGGTCACTGGGTATTTTCTGCTCTAACAATAAACATCATCATCGTACTGATTGTAGGTTTTCACGAGTCGATGTATATGAATAGTTTTCCAAACCTGGTCTTTCGGGATAAACACAGTGCGCAAAGCAGAGCTACACCCAGGATGGGACGCAAGTCCCTCACAGGGCACCGGGGGCAATTTAGTCCGCAGGCCAATTAACCTATGCAGCAGCATGTATTTGGACTGTGGGAGGAAACCGGAGTGCCCGGCGACAACCCACGCGGACACGGGGAGTTCATGGAAAGTCCACACAGGAAGGCACCCAAGCCGGGATTCGAACCCGGGTCCTTCTTGCTGTGAGGCGGCAGCGCTTACTCGGGTGAAAGGCGCTCTATAAAAATGCTATTATTAATGTAACAAGGTTGAAATGTTTGGCCTTGTTGGTTAAACTACTTTATTGTTTTTGTGTTATTTCCGTGTGCTATGAAGTAGCATCTTTTCCTGAAACGTCTTATTTTTACGCCACGCAATATTGTTGAGTT
The DNA here is from genome assembly GCA_036362915.1 of Geotria australis. Taxonomy (NCBI): domain Eukaryota; kingdom Metazoa; phylum Chordata; class Hyperoartia; order Petromyzontiformes; family Geotriidae; genus Geotria; species Geotria australis. The sequence goes on along the minus strand of JAZEWU010000008.1, from coordinate 3,537,102 downwards.
TGTGGTGGGCGTTGGCGATCCGAGTTCGATTCCCGCTCACGGCCACCAATACCAATTAACGATTTACTGAATCGGTCCTGGGCCTCCCCGAGGTTGATTCCGCTCTCAAATGAGTACCGAGTGCGGTGTGTAAGCATCGCCACTAGGGATACAAAAGCGGCCGGACGTGGTGCTGGTCACCCACCCTCTCGTGTGCCGTGTCGACCTTCATAGGTGCTCTTCAGGCTATACCGGGGGTCTTTGGTGGGGATTGGTTCGGAGGCAATGGCGCCATAACTCACGTGGGCCGTTCTTCCCTGCCTCGCTCTCGTCTCGTCTTCTCTGTAATTTTCCTCTCTCTTTGATCAGGTTTATCTTGTTATTTATGCTTCTCCGTGTTGTCAACCCCTTTGGTCAGATGTAAGTGTTCACGGCTCTACGTGTAAGAATTGCGTTCCAAAGCTGTACAGTTGACACGGCCTATCCCGAAAGAACATCTTTAGAGAAAGCAACCCTCTATCGTGTTATCAGTTCGTCTCGGTGGGGGTCATGGTAGAAGCGTTCACGTCGCGATCCCTGTCAGGTCTTCTTCTTTGCGATTCTTCGAAGCACGATGGCTAGCTTCTGGACATGGTCGTCTTTCAGCTTGGCTTCGAAGTGTTTGGTAGAATTTGCAGGCAATACCAAGTACTACCTGACAGGGATCGCGACGTGAACGCTTCTACCTTGACCCCCCCCCTGTGAGGTAATACTTGGTATTGCCTGCGAACTCTACCAAACACTTCGAGGCCGAGCTGAAAGACAACGATGTCCAGAGGCTGACCGTCGTGCTTCGAAGAATCGCAAAAAATAAGAAGTTCGTCTCTGTTTCTCTAGAGTGAGTTGCTTTAACAGCACCGCGACTTTATAGTGAAGGTTTCGTTCGTGTCGAATCATGTTTATGGTGGTGACTTTGGCTGACGGACAGAGATAGCTTTACAGTACCGGACAGTATTTGATTTGTTACACTTATAGTCCCGTGTAGCCAGTCGATCAGCTAATTAACAAGTGCGATTCGTGGTGGCTGACCATTGCAACAACAAAACCAATACAAAATATAAACTATCGATAACTGAAGATAACGAGTCCTTCAGTATGACTATTGTGAACAAAATATAAAGCGAGGCTCTTTAAAATGGTCGACTTGGCCTAGTATTGAAATGCAGGATTTTAGCAGCCTGCGGCTGCCAGGTTAGGCTTCGGCTCACCGCAACCCTGTACAGGATTGCTGACAATGGTGATGATGATTTTAGCAGTGCCGATTCTCTGACACAGACACCCAACTTATTGTCATCTGAGAGATTTATCAAAGTGACGCAATGTTGTTTTCCTTCTGTCGTCTCCAGCGCGCAAAAAGTGAAGCACTCTGCACCGCAGTATCGGCCGCCCGAGAGGACAACTCCCGTGACATTTTATCCAGACCAGATCGCTTGGGGCCGATCGTGGTAGGCCATGGCTTGTTCACACCCCGAGAATATGAACGTCGTGGATGGTCGCCAGTGGAAGGGCCATGGTCTCTCGACACGTGGCGACCAAACAGACTTGTTTGCCGATGGCGTTCGTTCGCTGGAAAACAAGGCACCGGCAGAAGCCAAGGAGCTGCCAGTGTCCTCTGGTAAGAGTATGCGATTGACATTTGTTTTTTGTGAATGGTAACATTGTACTGATGTAGGTTTGCCACGGCTCGGTTCATGGTCAGTTGCTCTTCAGAGCTGTTCTTTTGGGAAAGCCGTATCCCGAAAGAACAGTGCTGTCTCGACACGGCTATACCGAAAGAACAGCTCTGAAGAACAACCATCAATGGTAAAATTGTTCTCCAATGTATCACGCAGTCCTCGCTAATGTCTGATCCGGTTGCTGCTGTGGGAGACGATGTGACTTCAGGCTGGTTCATGTTTTTTGTTGACACCACTGAGATTCTAGGTTGGAAGATGAGTTTCTGCCACTCGTGATTAAACTGGTTTCTCACGTAGCAAGTTGATGGTCGCCGATGATTGTACGAAAAAGTAATCAACATTTGATTCTGTGCTTAATTTGGGTGAATTCCAGCTCAGCGAATTAAAAAATCTTGTTCGCAGTCGAATGTGACAAGCACCAATCTCACAGCACAGTGTGTAATCAAGTGCCGGTTTGTGATTTGGATTGCGTTTTTGTGTTTCCCTTTGAGGGCGGCACGGTGAGGCAGTGAGTAGCGCTGCCGCCTCAGAGCAAGTAGGACCCTGGTTCGAATCCCGGCTCGGGGTTGCCTTTTAGTGGGGAGTTTGAATGTTCTCCCCGTGTCCGCGTGGCTTTTCGCCTGACACTCCGGTTTCCTCCCACAATCCAAAGACATTTGCCTGCGGACTAAATTGCCCCCGGTGCCCTGTGATGGACTGACGTCCCATGCTGGGTATATCCCTGCCTTGCGCCCTGTGTCTGCCGGTATAGGCTTCGGCTCACCGCGACCCTGTAAAGGATTAAGCGGTTTCTGACAATGGATGGATGGTTCCCTTTGCCACTCGACAGGTGCGGCCTTGGAGAAATGCGTTTACACGAAACAAGACGTCCGGCTGCAGGTGTACATGGCTGAGCAAGCAAGAGCTAAGGTACTTGAAAGTTGTGTTCTTGTCAATTTAAACGAAGGCAGCCAGGCGGCAAACAGCCTGGCTGCCTCCTCCGCCTCTGTGCACTTTCCTCACGTCTCTGAGTCGTTCTCTCATCGAATTAATATCTTCGACGTTGAATGAATATGTTGCGCGTTATGAATGTAAAATTATTATTATTATACACATTGGGTGTCAGGGTTACACAGTGGTGACGCTTGTGCTTCACATCAAGAAGGGCCTGGGGGTTGTCTTCCGAATATAGTTGCCTTTTTGTGTGGATTTTGTAGTCTGTTCTCCCCCTGTTCTGCAATGTTTCCTCTGGATATCCTCCCATACCTTTGCATCCAGATGGTGAAAATTTACTTTCCAAATCACTCAGGATTACACACAGCTGCAGCATTGCCCCCCCACCCCCCAGGAGGCCTATTTTAAAGATTCTTGAGACTTGGTGATGAGGATTTCCTGGGTGAACAGGTGTTAAATACACTTAAGACTGCAGCTGTGTATCCAGTCCCCAACAAAGGTTGGCATCTTTGAAAAAATTGAACGTATGTTAGAAATGGGATGTATGTTAGAAATGGAATGTATGCAGCGCGTTCGTGGCAAAACTAAGTTCACCACTCTTTTGTTAACAGGGCTTGGTGAAAAATAATGCTTCCAGAGATTCTGAGGAAGGTAATGAACACAAGTCTAGCTAATAACACACCCAAGCCTCCACTGAATCTTGCGTTTTTGACGTATGCTGTACACATTTTCTAAACTGAAGATTTTTGTTTGAAAAGTGACTTTCATTTTTGTATTTCAAATTGGATTTATTTCACGTTCAAGTAATTATATAATGCTTTTATTTTGTACTTTTTGATAGTCTCAACTTTGTTTATACATTTGTTTAGTTTGTACCGATGTAGGTTTTCACAGCTCGATTCATGATAGTTGCTCTTCAGAGCTGTTCTTTTGGGATAGCCGTGTCGAGGGAGAGATGGAGAACGCTCGACACGGCTATCCCGAATGAACAGCTCTGAAGAGCCATCATGTTTTGCTTAGTTTGTTTTTCGATACAGTTAACACTCAAATAAAGCATTGGATTGTGTTGATACATGTTGGGGGGGGGGGCTTCTGGCAGTGGTAAAACGAAAACCTTATTGCTGTAGTTCTGTACACAAGAGCAACTGTTTACTTCCCACAAAGCGATACCTATTTATTCAACACCAGAGTGATGATGGGCTGAGTCAACCCCGATCGGGTCTTAAATTATTTCTTAATAGCTTCTCACATTCTGTGTGCATATTATGTGGTCTTACGTCTCTCGCGAATCACAACGAACCCTCTGGTTAGATGATTGTATTTGTATATTGAGTTGTGATTGCACGCTGACCCGCAGGAGCCGTGATTCCCAGTGAACCGCATGTGTCTCGAAACGGGGAGGTTTATGCCAGGGAACTGGTTACCCGCTCTGCGGATGTGGACCTGACAACAACGGCGCTGCGTGTTGGCATAGCAGAGGAGGCACCCACACAGAATGGTACGATTCCCCCCAATTATAGTAATAACAATGCAGGGCAGTGGTCTCCAATCAGTCGATCCCACAGTCTTGAACAGTCGATCTTAACGTAAAAAAGTCCATCCATCCATTTTCTCAACCACTTGTCTCGGAAAAGCCGAGATTATGCACGGTGGTTGTATTTAAAACTGTGGTGGTCGTTGGTTGCGAATGCAAGGTGCTGGAGATAGTGTGCTGGCACTCTGTGTGCAAGGACAGGTGGCACGCTTAGAATACGTGAGTGTTATGGAGTGTACACTTTTCGGAGTTTTAGCAAAGTCAAACTTTAACAGTAGATCCTGTGTTGCATCTATATTCTGAAGGTGATCTTGTGTTTTTAAATAGTTTAGAGACCACTGATTGTTTTAAAAAAATGCCTTTCAGTGTTTTTTTGCCCCGATTCATTCCAGTTCTGTTATCGGCAGTACGTTATTTGATAAGCTCGCAGTGTTGACATGCCCTTCTCTCCGCGGCCCTTGTGCAGAGCATTGTGACCCTCGGGTGAAAGGCGCTCTATAAAATGCTATTATTATTATTATCAAGCCTCATAGCTGCGGAGAAGAGGTTGCGGATGCATTTTTTCACGCGACCTGTCCATAAACATCCCCGTGTGTTGTTGCTGTGTGGCTGCCTTCTGAAGGCAGAATCGTGTACTCGCGTGAGGTTCTGCTGAAATTAATGCGCAGTCCCCTCTGTTGGGTCAAGCTCCCCCTGCCTCAATACAGCATAGTGCTCGACGAGCCGGTGAGTGTTGGCAAAGTCTCGGCACCTTGTGATACATTTCCAGCTCTGTCTGGCTCCGAAATGTTTTGCTCAATTGCGTCTCTTTACCTCCTCTTTCTCGGGCGGCGCGGTGGATAGTGCTACCGCCTCACAGCAAGAAGGCCCCAGATTCGAATCCCGGCTCGGGTGCCTTTCTGTGTGGAGTTTGCATGTTCTCCCCGTGTCCGCGTGGGTTTTCGCCGGGCACTCCGGTTTCCTCCCACAGTGCAAAGACATGTAGCTGCATAGGTTAATTGGCCAGCTGACTAAATTGCCCCCGGTGCCGTGTGATGGACTGGGGTCCCATCCTGGGTATAGCCCTGCCTTGCGCCCTGTGTCTGCCGGGATGGGCTCCAGCTCACCGCGACCCTGTAAAGGATTAAGCGGTTTCGGATATTGAATGAAAAAAATGAATGCCTCCTCCTTCTTTAGACGGACTGCTAAACTCTCAAATCCATGGTCCCCCTCGTTTTTTTACCACCTGTTGACAACATGCCACTCGGATCTACACTAAAGGTTAGGAGGTCATCCCGGCAATGCTGATTGTCATGCTCCGTCACTTTTGTCCCCTGGTTGCTCTCCCATTTGATTCTCGGGATGTGCTGCGCGTAGTTTGGCACGATGTCCGACGCTTCGCTGCTCGTTCCAGAAGCATCTTTACGAATTGAAATGTGTCGCTCTGACTCACGACTGGCTAGGCGCAGCTTTGGTGAATGACTCGGTTGTGCAGTGATACGAACGCTGGCTTTCTTTAAGTTTGTTTGATATATACTTTATAATTTGTGTGCCAACACAGTGGGATCATGCAGCGGAGGCCAAAGACTGGAGCAATTGAAGACTTGAGCCTGATTGGTCCACACCCATGTGCAGTGATGTCATGATTTTTCTGTTTCCATCTTTGCCCTCCAACCGTTTGTCGCTAAGAGCGAGTTCCAATTTATGTGTTTTTTGTGCTGTTTGTTCAAAGTCCTTTTTCAAAACAGAACATATTTAATGTGATTGAAAACTAATTGTTACAGAAAACTAATTGTTATGTAGCTTTGTGTCGTGTTTTGGAACAAATGTTTTTTTCAATTCTGGAAGTACACATTTTTTTAATGGTTATATATTTAAGTAGGCTGTGATTGTTGATACTTGTGAAAACCGCAGGTGTTGCTTTAGTTTAGAAATATTTCCTCGTTTTGTTAACAACTTACGCTAAAAATTTGTTAGTGTTGTGTTTACGGTGTTTTCCTGCTGAATATATATTATATATTATATTATCAATTTATATAGCGCCTTTCACCCGAGGGTCACAAAGCGCTGCACAAGAGCCGCGAAGAGGACGGCATGTCATCAAGGAAAGAAAACAAACACTAAAATAACACTTATACGCAACCGTATGTGTTGTCTTTGCAAAGCAGAAACGACCAAGTGAAGTGAATGAGAGAAGAAAGAGGCGGATTACTAAATGTGCTTAAAATTTGCTGTAAAATTGTAAAAGATGTATTTTCTACTCGACTCGCAGCCTACAAATCCTTGTGACCCTCCCACTGTGCCGACCGCCAGCCAGATATTTTTTTTTTATTATAATATAATACATGTTGGTTTCTGTGCGGTGTCGATCCAACATTTGCTTTTTATATTCTTGTCATTAACCCTCCACCAAACCTCCAGGATTATTCCGCTTGGGAATTTTTTTTATTTTTATTTGTGACCCATTTGATTCTTGCTTTCTTCGAGGATTGATGGCATCATTGTCATGTTTTTGTGTCTGAATATTATTGGGGGTTGGGTCATTAAACTCCCTCAGTTCCTAAAACTGCAGTGCCGTGCATTTTTACTCTGACCACATAGTTCAAATTTTACTCCTGAGGAAGAAAACCTCTCGCAGTAAATCTGAACCATGCTTTAATAATAATAATAATAGCATTTTATATAGCGCCTTTCACCCGAGGGTCACTAAGCGCTGCACAAGGGCCGCGAACAGACCGGCATGTCAACAACAAAAGAAAAAACAAATAAAAACCAAAGCAACAAAAAAATAGATTATTAAGGCTGCTCCCATCCATCCATTGTCAGAAGCCGCTTAATCCTGTACAGGGTTGTGGCGAGCCGGAGCCTATCCCGGCAGACACAGGGCACAAAAGGCAAGGGTTATACCCAAGTAGCGTTGCCGCCTCACAGCAAGCAGGTTCCGGGTTCGAATCTCGGCTATGGTGCCTTTCTGTGTGGAGTTTGCATGTTCTCCCCGTGTCCGCGTGGGTTTTCGCCGGGCACCCCAGTTTCCTCCCACAATCCAAAGACAGGCTGCTGCATAGGTTAATTGGCCTGCGGACTAAATTGCCCCCGGTGCCCCGTGATGGATTGGCGACCTATACTGGGCATAGCCCTGCCTTGCGCCCTGTGTCTGCCGGGATAGGCTCCCGCTCACCGCAACCCTGTATAGGATTAAGCGGTTTCTGATGATGGATGGCTGTATCGGTGGAATCAGCGATGGGTGGGGGGTCAAGGTAGAAGCGTTCACGTCGCGATCCCTGTCAGGTAATACTTGGTATTGCCTGCGAATTCTACCAAACACTTCGAAGCCAAGCTGAAAGACAAGGATGTCCAGAGGCTGACCGTCGTGCTTCGAAGAATCGCAAAGAAGAAGAAGCGATGGGTGCACTTTACCGAGACGACCACAAGATGGGGTCACCGTGCTTTCCACGCCAGCAAGGCGGATGACCCAATGTCAACACACGCTGGTCTGGGTAGCAGCTCCCGGTCAGTGTTTTATATCTAAGCTGGGAAGGAACCGTTGAGCCATGTAGCTCTTTTTAACAGTTGTCCAACGGCGAGGGGTAAGCCAGTTACAACGTCTCAGGGCGCTGAGGAAAATTTAGTCGGGACAATTTCACCTAGGCAGCGGCGTGTCTTTGAAGGGTGCATCTGTGATCCGTCTCTCGCTGATGTTTACTCACCAGCTTTGTTTACCATTTAAGAACCCTGCGGTTATATTTCTGTGATTTACATTTTCTTCGTGTGCGTGTCGGCTATTCGTTCACGAGCCGGTAAATGAAGCACTGTAATTTTAAAACGGTGGAGGAGCTGGTGTTTAGGCGATTGTGAATACTTTACGAAGCGTCATTTAAGCAACGCTTGTTGCAGTGAGTTAATGCTCACTTTTTATCTGTTGTTAAAAAAGGAAATTGTAGCAGATGTAGCTTCATGGTGTTTTTTTTTTTAGAGAAAATGAGCAAAACTCGAGACCAAATCCCACTTGCCAATGTGAAACAAATTAAGCACGTTTAAAACACAGTCCAGAGACGTGCTGCGACGGACTATATTGCACCCGGTGCGCTGTGATGGACTGGCGTCCCATACCTGGGTATAGTTCAGCCTTGCACCCTGTGTCTGCCGGGATAGGCTCCGGCTCACCGTGATTCGTATAGGATTAAGCGGTTTCTGACAATGGTTAAAAAATAAAACTTTTATGAGTAAAATAGGAATACGGTGCTAATGCGTATGCACGGGTTCCATATTTTATAAGGAAAATGGCCGTGTACGTTACTTGCGCGATAAATGCCTTTATTATTTATCGTCATGGCCACCATTTGTATTAAATATATATTGTGCCACTGCCGCCTGATGGAACGATTGCACGCGTGTTGTGGCCGCCTACGTTGTAATGCAAACTGCAACTCGACGTTCGGCTCAATTGAACTGGTGGTCTGGACAAGGCTCAGAGCACAGTACGCAGTATGGTGAATACATGACATGCAAGCAGGGCGTGTGGATGCAAGTCAGACCTTCCTGCTGTTTATGAGCAGCACACCTTTAGCGTGTTGTCATCGTTGTCAGAAGCCCCATAATATTGTACAAGGTCGCGGTGAGCCAGAGCCTATCCTGGCAGACAGGGCGCAAGGCAGGGCTATACCCAGGATGGGATGCCAGTCCATTATAGGGCACCGGGGGTAATTTAGTCAGCGGGCCAATTAACCAGTCCAATGACATGGGTGTTGTGAACCCTGTATTTATTTCGAAGCGGCGTGTCTATTTTCCTGCCGTGGTGGGTTTTCTCGTTATTTGCGTAACGTGTTGCGTTTGAACTGCCGACCGGAATGTGGAACGATTCCCACATGTATAAAAAAAAAACACACAGCCGGTGTAATCGCCCACTTTGAGGAGGGCATGGCTCACTTTTCTCGTCTCTGTCCGGCAACGGGGCTAAGGGGAAGCAGTAATCGCTTCGCCCCCTGGCACCGTTTGGCGGTAACAGTCACCACGGACAGGCCGGTGTTGTGTTTACCTGCCGCGTGAGATGGCGCAGCAGGACCTTCATCCGTCGCCTAAGATAAACGTGAAACTATTTTCTACTTGATGGTTGCTCTACAGAGCTGTTCTTTCGGTATAGCCGTGTCGAGCGTTCGTCCTCTGTCCTTCACGACGTTTCACCTCCCACGTGGGAGGCAACTTGAGGCATCTTTCAACTGAGAGCCTGAAGATGCCTCAAACGTGGGAGGCGAAATGTCGCGAGGTAGAGAGGGAGAGTGCTTGACACGGCTCTCCCGAAAGAACAGCTCCAATGAGCAAACACCATGAATCGAGCCGTGAAAACCTACAAAAGTAAATGTTATATCTGTACACACATCCTCTTGTTCACACTTACCTTTATTCGTGAACTTGTCTCCTATTAATTGCAGAAAATTGGATTTTATTTCATGTTTTTACCCAGAAAATCCTCACACATTCTCACGACCTTTTTTTAAATTAGACTCTTGCTTCAGATTTTCAATTGCTCATTTAATATGTTGGTGTACATTCGCAAAAAAACACTCAATTCTGATGCCCGCAACTATTCACTTCAACTAATCAATTTCTCCCGCTGACCCTAACCTTGGTCTTCTTCTTTGCGATTCTTCGAAGCACGATGGCTAGCTTCTGGACATCGTTGTCTTTCAGCTTGGCTTCGAAGTGTTTGGTAGAACCTTGGTAACAGAGGTTAGTGTTAATGTTATGCTAATCGGATTGAATTTTTATAGATTTCTAGAAATTGATCGTGGGGAAATTGGATGGATGTTGTTTGAGAAATCGGTATTAATGGAATTAAACGGCATCGAATTCGATGCAAGCTAACGGCAAACGCTTCACAGCGTTGCTATGAACACGTGCGTCGAGGTTGTGGTTGTGGGGAGTGGTGGCTCAGTGGTTAGCACGCTGGGCTACAAACCTGGCTATCACCCGAGTTCGAATCCCGCTCACGGTCAACACCACGATGATTTTCTGAACCGGTCCTGGGCCTTCCCTAGGTCGACTCAGCTTCAAATCAGTAGCTAGTGCGGTGTGTACACATCGCCATTAGGGAGACAAAGGCGGCCGGGCGTGGTGCTGGTCACCCACCTCTGCGTGTGCCGTGTTGACCTTCATAGGTGCTCGCTAATGGCACTTGACCCTACAGTCTGTTAAAGCTACACGGGGGATCCTTGTCTACCCAACGGTCTATTTTAAAGTTAACGGGAAAAAAAAAAACCTCAATACATTTGTCAATAACACCGCGGCCTTAAAGGAAAAAAAATATATAACCGGTGACATTTCGGGCAAAGGTCGTTCTTCGTAGCGTGTGGAAAAGTACCGGAGCGCGCCGCGTACTCGCATGTAGGGCCACAGCCCGAAACGTCGCCTCTTGTTTAATTATCTTCTTTCAGGGCCGCAGTGTCGTTGACAAACGAGTGGCGCCGCTTTGTTAATTGGGCTCGCGCAGGCACCGCCAACGCAGCGACGTCGCCAAGTAATTTATCGCTCGAAGTTATCAGAGCGCTTCCCACACCGGCCGCCGGCCCGCTGCCACCACCGTAACGGCGTTGCGCCGGCGCAGAGGGCTTTGCGTCGTCGCTCCGTGTAATTCCAAGTGCGGTGTGCGAATCGTAACGCATCGTAATTTATTAATTTGAGATTGAAATATTTGTTGCCGGGGTGGGGCGGTGAGTAGCGCTGCCGCCCTCACAGCAAGAAGGACCCGGGTTCGATTGCCGGCTCGGGAGGCCTTTTTGTGTGGAGTTTGCATGTTCTCCCTGTGTCAACGTGGGTTTTCGCCGGGCACTCCGGTTTCCTCCCACAGTCGAAAGACACGCTGCTGCATAGGTTAATTGGCATGCTGGCTGAATTGCCCTGTGATGGACTGGGTGTAGCCCTGCCTTGCGCCCTGTGTCTGCTGGGATAGGTTCCGGCTCACCATGACCCTGTACTGGATTAAGTGGTTTCTCACAACGGATGGACGGATGGATATTTGTTACCGCCTTACTGTTTGTTTCTTATGAAAAAAGATATCCGATCCGTGGATAATATTACAAAGTGTTTTCTATAAGCGTTCCCTGGGCTTGGTTTAAGTTTTTATTGTCAACGTCGCTCGCATTAGATGTATGCGGACTGTTAAGCAGCTGTCCCACTGCATCGAAAACATTCTCATTTTATTTGAGTGCCATAGATGCATAATTAAAAGGTCATAAATGTGTCAAACCTCGGCTATTAAAACGCTTGTCCGTTTTAATATCCGAGAGCGAAACGCGTAAACGAAAAAAAATTATTGCTTTTTATACGCCCGACGCTATTTAGTCGAGATTGCATTTCGTGCGCGGTTACATAAACGCGATGGGTGAGCGCCACTGCCAATTCTGCGGTGATGCGATTACGAACGGGCGGCCGGCCGGCGCGAGTGGCGGGTGCTATTAAGAAGCCCTCGCGTCCGTGCGGTTGGGAATGTGTGGACGCCAATATCGCGGCTGTCACATTAAGTGGCCGTGATGTAAGGGGGGTGGGCCGCTCTCGATGTAGGATTTGATGGGTTTACGTCGCGCGATTGCCATCTCCCCGTGATTAATATAGTGGCGCGCACGCGTGGGCCTGTTACCGCATCGACGGGAACTTCGCCCTCAGTGCCCGCCGCCTGTCGGAAGCCGAGCAGGGTTCAGCCTGGATCTCGTCCTCGCATGGCAGCCGGCAGTTTTTGCAGAAACGTCCGCTGTTGTAGTGTACTTCTCGGCGGCCACATTTATTTTTCCTGGCTATTATCTCGGCCCGCTGCCACCGCGACCCTCACCAGGACAAGCGGTTTAGAAAATGGATGGGTAGATGGCTTTTACCAACCCGCGTTTAGCCGGGCGTAGTGAAGTCTGATCTGTTGACCTTCGCGAAGAACACAGGCCATGGGCAGGTGCCCTCATCCAAGCAGTTGATTGCAGGAAGGGCTTATACGCATCATTACAGCTATGGATAATGCATTTAAATGGCGCTTTCCTGCGTGTGAACCTGCGTGCAATTATGCCGTTTGAATACAACGTGCATTTTAAAAATACATCTCTTCATGTTTTTGTTTTGCACGCAGCAGACAGTCGCCTGCGCTTGTGTTTGTGAGCCGGTTGCTGGGCAGCTGTTGTTGTTCTGTGGGTAATGACCGGCTGCTCCTGCCGCCGTGTTGTTTAAGTTGCTAGAGACATTACGCAACAAGAGTCACCGGTGGCAGGGTGGTGCTGTGGTAACACTCGCGCCTCGCGGCAGAATGAACCCGGGTTCGGTGGCAGACTCGGGTACCTTTCTGCGTGCGGTGCGAATGTTCTCCCCTATTCTGCCTCGGTTTTCTCCTTGTTCTCCGGTTTCATCCAATAGCGGTTTAACGGTACAGTGTCGTTGACGTTAGCCAAAACATCCCGTCCTGAAATGTAAAGTCCACGCGACTCAACGGGGATTTTCCGCGCAATTAAATCATCGATATTATTTACGATTTATTGAACATTTCTGTCAAGAGCTGCTGCTCTTTCAGGATAGCCGTCTTGAGAGAAGATAAATGCCTTGACATGGCTATCCCAAAAGAGCAATTCGCTCACATTCAGCAAAAAAATATATGAATCCATCCATCCATTTTCGAAACCGTTTGTCCTGGTGAGGGTCTCGGCGGCAGCAGTCCAAGGAGGGGTGGACCAGACATCTAGACAATATATAAATAATAATAATAATCTACTTTTGTAACGCGCGCATTTTCTCCGGGCGCATTGCACCCGTTGATTCGGAGGCGCGGAGCAAAAGCCTATCTGTTAAACACTATCACATAGTGTACTACTTGGACTCGCAAGCTCAAATTGAATAGCATGCCTCTGGTCATCGCACTGCTTTGTAACCGAGTACAGTACGCTGTGTAGTGTTTTAACATTTTAGGCAAAGGCCCATTATTCAGATCACACAGAAAACATTTTGCATGTACTGCAGACTGCCAAAGCAGTCCCTGAAGTGCCATTTATTCATTCACCTTTAATCCTGTAATGTTTAACAAGCGGGACAAAGCACCCATCGCTTTTATGTCTTTTGAATTTGCCATTTATCAATTACATTTCATGTTGTGTTATCAGTATCTGGGCAGATGGCAGATCAGTTGTTATTCCAGGTCCCCAGTGGCAACAGAGCTAAACACGCTGCTATTGATAGACTCAGAAGCAACAGCGCGATGCCTTTGCGCGACTATAAGGGTATATTTTACCACAACAGGCCGGTTTCTTCCCACAGTCAAAAGACATGTAGCCGCATAGGTTAATTGGCCTGCGGATTAAATTGCCCCCGGCGCCCTGTGATGGACGGGCGTCCCATCCTGGGTATATCCATGCCTTGCGCCCTGTGTCTGCCGGGATAGGCTCTGGCTCACCGCGACCCTGTGCAGGATTAAGAGGTTTCTGACAATGGATGGAAGGATGGAAAAAAGGGCATCTTGTATTACAGGCAATGCAGAATATGTGCTGATGTAGGTTTTCACGGCTCGATTCGTGATGGTTGCTCTTCAGAGCTGTTCTGTTGGGATAGCCGTGTCACTGAGCGATCTGCCTGATGATGCTTCCAGCGTGGGAGGCGAAACGTCGCGAGGGAGAAAAGGGGATCGCCCGACACTGCTCTCCCGACAGACCAGCTCTGAAGAGCAACCATCAATGCGGAATATATAAATTATCTCGCTGCTGTTATCTGTGACTAAGCCCTGTGTAAACTCCATAGAATCAAAAACCTTGCTTACTCACCAGTGGCCGGATTCGAACCCAGGTCCTCAGCGGTTCTGGCTTCGTGCTCGACGTGAACGTCACGAACATAACGAGCTCCGATTTGGGCCGAGTTGACCTCGGGAAGGAAGGTCGCGGCCCTGAGAAGGAAACCTTATTTTACCTCGGCTAATTTGTCCCGGGATAATTCCAGTCGCTGTCTGCACACCGGAGTCTAACCCACGCTGTCAGGCCCAAGGGGCCCGCGGGCGAGGGGAGGCGGGGGTGGGCGGTGGGTGAACGAGCAAAACGCATTTGCTCTTGGAGTGCGTCCGACTCAGCGCTTTACGTGGACAGCCCAATTTGCGAGATGAGACAACGTTGATGGGGGCCCGACGCCGGCCACGGGGCCGATTGTGAGTGGCTGGAGGCCCCGTGAGATCGCCGTTGCCGCGGCCGCGAGTGCAGGAGGGAGGCAGCGGCCGCCGCCTGCATTTTAGGGTAACGGGTCACTCTGCCCTCTGTTAATGCATCGCAATGAATCCGGACTGCACCGGAAGAACAAGGTCACGCTTTGTGCGCGAGTAGCGGGACTCGGCCAACTAATTACGCCGGCAGGAGGAGGCATTAGCCTCGCGAAGGCATGTATAATACATCGTACGTCATAAATGTTTAAAGAGGCCGGCGTTTCGCTGTAATTGGCCTGATGATTGCTAGAAATGCGCGCTCTCTTACGTAGCAAGGAGCGTGTTCCTACGAGCTTCTGTTTTCGTCCTACTTTGTTGCGAGTTTTTTCACAGTGTCGCTCTTTTTATGAGTTAGGTCACGTAACTAACTGGTTAAAAGAGCTATTATTTGGATAACATCGGTCACGAAAGCAATTGTGTTAAATTCGAGTTTTTTTTTTACTCTCGTACTAATGCAACTTACCACTGTTATTTTTGTGTTACCAGAGAGATAAATTAGGGTGGCGCAGTGTGATGTGGCGGCAAGGCACTCTGGCCCAGATGCCCCTGCGTGGCGTTTGTGCCTTCTCCCTCTGATTCTGTGTGGGTTTCCGCCGGGTTCGCTGGCTATCTCTCATAGCGAGAAACACAGAGTTGGTGCTGGCCAAATAACCCAGTGCCCTCCTGAAAAATAGCTTTCTGTACTTCGTGCGGTTTTCCAGGGTACATAAATAATTAATGATGGTTGCTCTTCAGAGCTGTTCTTTCGGGATAGCGGTGTCGAGCGATCTCCATCTCTCCCTCATGATGTTTCGGCGAAAGAACAGCTCTAAAGAGCAACTATCATGAATCGAGCCGTGAATACCTACATCAGTACATACTTATTATTTGTATCATTACAATCGTCATCTGGGACATTTTAACAGCACAGTTCCAATGAATTCGTATACATTCCTTGGAGAGCACTTAGCTCTGAAAGTCTGAACGCCTGAGGATGACTCCAAGGTGAAGGAGAGGGGGCGTGTGCGACATGGCTATCCCGAAAGAACAGCTTTGGAGAGAAATTCTCAGAAATTAGCTTTCAATGAAACGTTACCATCTGCAACACTGTACTATAAATCAGCATTATTTGCAGCTATGTGCAGCAGCTATTGCACACTTTCGCTGACAAGCACGCAAGATGCTTTTGCCCGGTTGAGTTAAGCGATGTACGGGGCTGAATAAAGAGAAATAATTTTGCGGGTGACTTTTCAACTAGTTTGTAATCCCCTCGTATCAGTCTGTCATCCCGGCATGCCAACAAGCAATCAGGTAAAGGATAATTGTTTTTGTTGTCGCGTGTTGCATAATTGATGCGAGGGATCGATTGCTGGTGACTAAGCCGAATAGATGAGTAATTTATGAATAAGTAAAGCCGCCGCAGGTGTCTGTCGGCGAGCGACGGTTAGCGGCGCGCTCCGGTGCCGCGTCGATGGCGTTCCTCCTCGTGAGCGCGACACGACGGCGTCGCTCGCGATGTTCAACCGAAAAGCAGGACTTTCGTTTATAATAATAATAGCATTTATATAGCGCCTTTCACCCGAGGGTCACAAAGCGCTGCTTAGATAATTACACAATGCAGACAACGAACACCAAGCCAGCAAGCCACCAACACGCTGTCCGGGCGTGTGCACACGCGGCCTTCGGAGAGCGCGTGCGATGGCCAGGGATGCCGTCGGCCGCTAATCGTCGCAAAGGAAACGCGCCGGCGTGCGGCCGCCGCGCGTCGCGAGCGGTGTGCGGGTTTTTTACGGTGGGTTTCCGGCGTCTAACCCCCAAAATGTTGTCCCCCTTTCCACTATAACAATAATTTTACATTTATAACGCGCACATTGATTCAATGTCGAAGATATTAATTCGAGGAGAGAAGGACTCAGAGGCGCGAGGAAAGCGCAGAGAGGCGGAGGAGGCAGCCAGGCGGTTTGCCGTGTCACAAAACTAAATTGTCTTCGCAGATCTCTCTGCAGAACGCTGTGACCTTCTTACGTCGCGGGCAGTTTGGAACGGTTGCAAACGTTCTTGATCGGTACACGGTGGTGCATTGTTTGCGAGGGGCCACTCCATCTCGCTGTCTCCTGGCGCTCTGCTTCGTCATTTCGATCCCGCTCGGCCTTCAGTAACAGCCCGAGATACGCGCGCTACGCTGCCGATGTCTCCTCCAGTTGCATCCCCCTGGCGGTTGTTTTATTTCAAGTAGTTTTGATGATTTTCGCGCCCGTTGCTTCGCGACGGTTGCAGAACTATATGTATATTTTGAAAAGAGACGATGTTGTTTTTCGCGGTAGCGCTTTGATACGCGACGAGCGGGATTCGGCGCGGGGCTGGCCGACCCAAATTGCCATCGCCGGCTGCGGCCTCCAGCGTAAAATAATCTGACGACACGGAGGGTAACCGCCGCGCGTGATCCGATTGCGCTCGCCGACCTCGCAACGCGATTTGAGACACTCGAGCCGACCAAACGTTGCGCCGGATGGCTTCCTCGCTGCTCTGAGCGGAATAACCGCGTTAGCGAGTTTATGCAACGCTCGATTCTCGCGAGCTAATTGCATTTACCGTTGGACAATTACGAGTAGGCGTGCGCTTAACAAACGCTCGACGACAAAGTTAGATTCGTGGTCGTGTAGATTTTCACGGCTCGATGCAACCGCGAATCGCTTTCCAAAGCTGTTGTTTCGGGATAGCCGTGTCGAGCGCTCCCCCTCTCTCCTTCGCGACATTTTGCCTCCCACATTGGAGACCGCCTGACGATGCCTCCTGGCTGCTATCCCGAATAAACAGCTTTGGAAAGCAATTCTCAAACTTAGATTAATTATTTCCCCCCCCCCGTTAAAATTACCACGTTTGTTGGGCTTGTTTCGTAACACTTTAGTTTGTCATTAATTTGAGGCGAAAAAAAATCTCACCTGAAAAATCCCGCGAGATAGAACCCGTCTCATTTGCAGGCGAGCTCAGGGTGTCGATTGACACAACGCGTAACGGCACGTTTACGCACATTCCACATCGACACGACGGTAACTGTGAGCGCGCGTGCCCAGAGAGATGAGTCTGACCGGTTGGCGTCGGGTCGAAGGTTCGATTCCCGCTACTGCCACTCAGTGTATTACATCCATCCATTGTCAGAAACCGCTTAATCGTGTACAGGGTCGCGGTGAGCCGGAGCCTATCGCGGCAGACACAGGGCGCAAGGCAGTGCTTTGTGACCCTCGGGTGAAAGGCGCTATATAAATTGAAATTATAATTATATAAATTATAATTATACCTCACCATGGATTCAGTGGAAGACACTCAACCTGTTGTGGACTTTGTGACGGATACCGTCTCGCAATGACGAATACCGGATCTCAATTACGAATACCGGATTGCAATGGGACGT
>JAZEWU010000008.1:3474821-3485929 GCA_036362915.1 Geotria australis | reverse complement strand
CTCGTTCCCGGCCATAGAAATTTTGAATTTCCACTACCGGCTTCGCGGCCGTAGAAGGACATCAGTACCATCTCAATGCTCATTTGAGCTGGAAATCACCTTGACTTGTTTTGGGCTAAAACCGTGGCCACGAAGTGAGCCGTAACCTTAATACCTACCGCCAATCTCATCTCTTACCTTTAACAGTAACAGTAACCATCATTTCAACGATAGCATTGTCCCTAACCCTAACCGGTAACCTAACCCTACCACCAACCATAACACTACTACGACGAATAATCCTAATGCAAAGCGTAATCCAAACCCACACATTAACATCGACATCCCACATGCAGCTTAACCCGACCTTAGCACCACCTCTGACCCGAACGCGAGATTTAACCCTCGCACTAACCCCAGCGTCATCGCCACATTAAATCCAACACTAACCTCGCCCAACGCACAGCATTCAACGTCGGTCCTGACAGCAGCGATCCTGACCCTAACGCTCAATCCAATTGTCCGCGCTTACGTAACCCCGACCCCCGTGACCTTCCGAACCCAAACAGCATTTCCAGCCCTAGCATCGCGGCTCGCGCGTTATCGGTATCGCGTTAGCCCCATCGTCGCCGCTGCCCTGTCGCGTTGCTAACGGGTGGAGGAGGCTGGTCTGCCGTCTCACTCAGCTCTGATTCACCCCAATGAGGGTGGCCGCAGCCGAGCGCACTCGTGATCGATGTCCGCTCTTTACGCGTCGGCGTAACGTCGTTATATAATAATAGTAATTATAATTTGTTTACATTTATAACGCGCACATATTCATTCACTGTCGAAGGTACTCATTCGACGAGAGAACGACTCGGAGGCGTAGCGAGGAAAGCGCAGGAAGGCGGAGGCGGCAGCCAGGCGGTTTTGCCGGCGCCATATTGCCACAGCCTGCTTCCTATATTTTATGATGTTATCGGACAAATAATTAATGTTTTTTATTATTTTTGGGAGGAAACCGGAGAACCGGGAGGAAACCCAGGCAGAACAGGGGGAGAACACGCAAACGCCACACAGAAAGGCGCCCGAGCCGAGATTCGAACCCGGGGCCTTCTTTGCTGTGAGGCGCAGATGTTGCTCTGTGAGCCGCGCGCGTGTCTGTGAGCCGCAGCCGTTGCACAGCGCCGCCACCTGTTGCCACCGAGAAACCGTGAGCTGCGCCCAGGTCACCGACCCCGCGCCCCGGGTCGAATCTCGGGCCCCGAGGCTCGGCGGTCGAGCCAGTGGGCTCGCAATCGCGACGCTTCCGAGTCGAACTCCCGGTTAGGTAGGCGTCGGCTCGGGGCACCGCTTTGTGGGGGAAAGCGACGGTGGGTGCCCGTGACCCCGCCGTAGGAACGTGGAATTAACCGCCGCTGCCCCGGTGCTGTGAACGCGAGGTCGCGCCGGTGTTCGACTTGAGCGAGCGACGTAGCGGGAGCGGTGGGTCAGTGATTAGCACGCTGGACTACAAACCTGGCGACCCGAGTTCAGATTCCGCTCACGGCCAACACCAGTGACGATTTTCTGAACCGGTCCTGGGCCGGTGTGTAAACATCGCCACTAGGGAGACAGAGGCGGCCGGGCGTGGTGCTTGTCACCCACCTCCTCTTGTGCCGTGTCGACCTTCATAGGTGCTACTCTGTTAAGGCTACACGGGCCCTTCATCTCAGGACACGGCCTCTCTGTCGCTCGCGGTGAAAATGGGGCATTGCGCGAAAAACATCGCCTAATACCCTGTGATGAACCGGCGTCCTATCATGGGTATAGCCCCGCCTCGCGCCCTGTGGTCCGCTGGGATAGGATCCGGCTCCCCGCGATCATGTACAGGATTGAGCGGTTTCTTACAATGAATTAATGTTTTTGTCCGTGTACGTGCGCGCACGGACAAACAGCCCGCGTCCCTCGTCAGACTAGTTCGGGCGCGTCGCAGCCGCGGGTGTTGCAGGAAAAAGTGGGGGGGATGGAATCATGTTTCTGTGAAAGTGCGGGTGTCGCAACATATGATATGAGACTACCTCAGGAAAAAGTGGTGGGGATGGAATCGTGTTTCTGTGAAAGTGCGGGTGTCGCAACACCCGCAACGCCCGCGGCTGCGACGCGCCTGCTGTTGGGGCAAACGCTGTTTAGCGAGCAGCAGCTATGCAAGCCGGCACAGCACACGACGGGGGGTGGGTGGCCAGCACCGCACAACGCCCAGCCGTATTTTCATCCTCCAGCGGTGGCATCTTACACACCGCACCAGGTACTCTTTTAAGGTCGAGTCGACCTAGCGGAGGCCCCGGACCGGTTCAGATTTTCACCAACCGTTATTGGCGGTGGCCGGGAATCGAATTAGTGGTTGCTGGATGGCAGCTGTTGACGTGTGTGCATGGGTGTGTGCGTGCGTTGTGTACGAACGTGTGTGGCTATATAGGGGATCTTTGTCTTTGTGGGACTGGCCCAGTGGTTAGCGCTATGCTGGACTACAAATCTGGCTATGACCCGAGTTCGAATCCCGCTCACGGCCAACGCCACTGAAGATTTTCTGAACCGGTCCTGGGCCTCCCCTAGGTCGACTCAGCTTCGAATGAGTAGCCAGTGCGGTGTGTAAACATTGCCACTAGGGAGACACAGGCGGCCGGGCGTGGTGCTGGTCACCCACCCCCTCGTGTGCCGTGTCGACCTTCATAGGTGCTACTCGCTAACGGCACTTGATCTTACAGTTTGTTACGGCTATACGGGGGAGGGGGGGGTGTTTGTTTTTGTGGAGGTGTGTGTGTGTGAATATCCGTGTGTATATCTCTGCGTGTGTCTCTGCGTGTGTGACTGTGTATGTGAAAATAAGCGTGTGTAGGTCTGTGTGTATAAATATCCGTGTGTGTATACGTGTGTGTTCATATCCGTGTAAGTGTGCGTGTGTGCAAATCTGTGTGTATAGGTATGTGTGTGGGTAGGTCTGCCCCGTGACCTCCTGTCGGCGAGCCTTCGACACTCTGCGTGATAGCCTCTCGGTGCACCTGGTCTGGCACAGGCACCGTGGTGACGTCGCCACCGCTTAGTGGCGAACGGCGGTTGTTTTTGCTTGTATAGGTTTGTGTATAGATATGTGTGTAGGTGTGCGCGTGTTTAGGTGTGCGTGTATAGGTGCCGTGTCGGCCCTCATTGGGGCGTATAGGTGTGCGCGTGTGTATATAGGTGTGTGTAGGTGTGCGTGTGTTGTAGCTGCGCGTGTGCGAACGCTCACCATCCGCGTCGTAGCGGCTCCACGCGTCCAGGAACTGCGAGGCGGAGATCTCCGCCTGTTGCAGGAACGAGCTCTGTTTGTCTGACATCTTCAGCTGGCCGCGATATCTCTCGCTATCTCCTCTCCTCTCTCTCTGAATATCTCTCTTAATCGCTCGATATATCTCTCTCTCCCGTGGTTGTCTCCCGACCTCCCCTGCGGAGCTACCGGCCGTGCGGCTGAGCGCACCGCGCGTCTGTCCCGAGCGACGGAGCGGTTCGGTGTCGCGGCGAGTCGGCGCGTTGTGCGAGTCGCGAGCGTCACTTCGCCTTCAAAGCACGGATTGCTCGGAGAGAGGGTGCGCTCATCCTTAAACGAGGCTCCCACCTGCCACCCACCCCTCCCACCCGGCCTCCCTCCCTCCCTCCCAGCTCCCCACTCCGTCTCCCCATCACCGCAGCTCCACCCATGCACCCTCCTCCTCTCGTGCAAAACAAAGACGGCGGTGGCGCGGATAGCGGTTTAGAAGCTGGCGCTGTTGTTTCGGCGAGTGCCTATTGTGCCAAGGGGTTGCCGGCGATCGCGCGTCAAGCCCCGACCGCCTTTGTCTCCCCCGACGCCGCTGTTTGCGCGCCAGATCGGTTGCTCGTTTAGGGCCGAGTTGGGAGTGGGTGGCTCAGCGGTTAGCGCTATGCTGGGCTACAAAACTGGCTATGACCCGAGTTCGAATCCCGCTCACGGCCACCACCAACACCAGTGAGGATTTTCTGAACCGGTCCTGGGCCTTCTCCCCTAAGTCGACTCAGCCTCAAATGAGTACCTCGAGTGCGGTGTGTAAAGATTTCTACTAGGGAGACAAGGGCGGCCGGGCGCGACGCTGGTCAACCATTTCTTAATGTGCCGTGTTGACCTTTTATAGGTGCTCGCTAACGGCAGTTGACCCCAAAGTCTGTTCAGGCTGTACGGGGAAACTTTGTTTAGGGCTGAGTCGACCCACGGGCGAGCCAGCACAGATGCGTTGTAAATGTCGTGGGTTCACTCTCCAACACAGCGGTGTGCTGCTGAAGTCGTAACGAATTGGCACGTTTTGTTCACATGACAAATCTTACTAATTGGCTGTGTCGGGTGGTGGCGGGTGTCTGCCTTGTGGCGGAAACTGGCTTTACACACAGACCAGGCTACAGAGAAAGCCGTCTGGCGTTGGCCAATAAGCTTGAAGGACAAAGCATTGCGATAGCATTTATTTTTGCATGGTTACGCCACAAGTACGTGTGGCTACCTGCACGTTGGAGCCTTTGTAAAAAGGTGTTCACTTGGTGTTTAAACATCTTAACACTGTGTTCTTATTGCTGGTAAGGGTAAAAACTTCGTATTTTATACTTTACTTATTATTATTATTTTTACGTGCCCTAACGCGAAAAAAGTGCTACACTATGGACAACGTTGGTCACGAAAGCCTTGGGGTTAAATTTGTCACGGGTGTTGGTCGTGAGTGGGATTTGAACCCGGGATTAGTTGCGCTGTGGTCTCGCCACTATTTTAACCTCTCCTCCAAACACCCACGCACACGTAAAGACAAAGAGCCCCCGTGTAGCCTTACGTCTGTGTTAGGGCAAGTGCTGTTAGCGAGTAGCACCCATTAAGGGCAAAAACGGATAGGATCCCAAAAGGAGGTGGGTGGCCAGCACCACGCCCGGCCACCTTTGTCTCCCCGTTGCTGATGTCTGCACACCGCACTAGGTACTCTTTTAGCCACCGCTGATCCTGATGGGCCCTGTGATGATCCTGGGTATAGCCTTGCCTTGGTGCCCTGTGTCTGCCGGGATAGGCTCCGGCTCACCTCAACCCCGTACAGGATCGAGCGGTTTCTGACAATGGACGAGTGAACGATCCTGATGGTGATACGGTGCCACACTTGCCTGATGATTGGTAACCTTGCCCCGCGTGACGTACCGAGCGCTGGTTCCAATCAAGATCGGATTAATATCAGATCAAGATCCCGAAAGAGCAGCTCTTAAGACGATTCAAAATATATGGAAGGCTCCTTCTCCAGGATACGTGTAGCTGAGATCCGTTGGCCTCAGCCCTTGTGCGAGTGTGGTTCCACCGTGCGGAATTCGATTTTACGCAGCAACCTTGAACCTGTCTCTCCGTCGCCTCTGCGTGTGGCCGTATCGCGTTATCGATGGACGGCGGCTATTTTCGGTGTCGCGCGCGGCTCAGCGGGTATCCGGGCGGCACGGACGATGGTACCGGCGATGGTCAGGCGCTCGGTCTCCAGCGAAAAGGAGACCGAGCCGTCGATCCGCGCCCGATCGCGCGCGCGCGTCGCGGAGCGTTAGCGAGCGGTCTCGACGCGGATTGACGTTAATCGTTCGCCCGTTAGCGGCCGGCGCGCGCCGGCACACACGACGGCGCGCCGCGGTTCTGCCGCGCATTAGTTGGCGGCGTTTGAACGTCGGTCCCTTCCCGCTTCCGTTGCGCGCGCTCGGTCGCGATCGGCCGCGGAGTGGCGGCCAAGGAGAGACAAACGCGGCCGGGCGGGCCGTCGCCGCCAAGGTCGGACCGTCACCGCGAGGCGAGAGCCGGCGACGGCTCTTGAGGAGGTCGTCGTCCGGTAGCGGATAGAGCGTGTTCCATCGCGACGCTAGTCGCTCTGACAATTAACCGCGCCAGCGAAGGCCGTTTTCGCGGCGCCACCGCAGCCGGCAACAACACAGACGGAGCCAACCTGACAGTTGTGAGGGTTTAAAAAAAAAACCCACCGTGCTTCGCACACACACACGCACACACACATCCACAGCACACGCACACGCATCTTACACCCACAAACACGCACGCACGGGCGAGCACTACACTGTGTCCGGGAGACGGATTAACGGTCACGGGGTGGCAGAGCAGGACAAATGCTGTCAAACATCCCGACTGATTGGCCCATTATTTCTGGATCCTCTAGAGTTACGCGGGATGGTATTGCCCGCGTCAACCTCCGCCCTGGGGAGGGGATCGAACGCTCGCACGACGTTATCGGTCACCGGTCGCCCGACACTCTGACGAATGGAACGGTCGTGCCGAACGGTCTGGCTCTCACGAACCAAAGGTGTCGCAAAGGTCAAATCCATGGTCCAAAAAATGACTTGGCCAGGTCCTCCGTCAACATCATCGCCCCTTCGGCCGGGGTCAATAAAATAGGTGTCACTTTGGGAACGCGGCGGAGGCGGTTGTGTTGCTGGCCGCGCGGAATATTGACGGCGGTGCCCCGTTTCTCCCGCGGTGGACGTGAACGGATCCGCTCTCCGCCAAGCGATTTATTTTCTGCCCCGCGCGCGATCGCGTGGCGCTTGTGTTTTAATGACGGTGGGCCGCGGCTCGGGGGTTAGGAGGCGAGCAGGCGGGCCACGGCCTGCGGGGCGTGCCTGCGGCCGCTCCCCAAGGCCTCCCCTGCCCGCCTAATGGCCCCATTAGCGCGCTAATTGCGAGGCGAGCACAGGCTCCTTGGTCCTAGCAGCGGAGTGCTACTGGCTCACCCCCCGACCCCCAGCACCCCCCACCGACTCTCCTCCCACCACTCCCCAACACACACGGCTCCCCTTTCATCAATTCTGTTTGTGTGGACAAATCTCTGAACAGATGACCCGGGCGGAGAGGCAGCGCCCCAGAGGGGGTCTGTAAATGGGGTTCGGGGAGGGAGGGAGGGAGAGATGGAGATGCTCATCCCGTTTCCTCGATCGTGCGCGGATGATTATCCGGGTTGTGTTGTTCAGTGCGTCACGTGCGGTGTGTTTGACAATCATCAAGCGCTTGCAATGAGTTTGTTTGTATTTGAAGAGCGGTTGGGGTGGCGCAGTGATGTTATCCGCGCCTCGCAGAAAGAAAGTCCTGCCCCTAGGCGGTTCGAGTTCCACCTCGGGCGCCTTTCCGTGTGGGGTTTGTGTTCTTCCTCTGTTCTGCGTGGGTTTCGTCCCACAAGTAAAACATCCATTAGTTAATTGGCCGATAACATGGTGATGTTACAGGACGCAGTGTGTGGAAATATGTTGGCGCTGGCTGGCAACATGGCCCTCACCTCTCTGCAGTTCCTCGCTAAGGCCTCCCTGTCTCGTCTACAATCAGGCGTGGAATTTGCGGCTGTTACAAATTGTATCATTCGTTTATTCTTATTGTGATGGACTGGCGTCCTATCATGGGGTATAGCCCTGGCTTGCGCCCTGTGTCTGCCGGGATAGGCGCCGGCTCACCCTGACCCCGTACAGGATTAAGCGGTTTCTGACAACGGATGGATGGATGCATTTTACTCTTAAATCGGTGAGCGCGGAGAGACGGAGGCAGCGTGGTGGTGGGCCGCAGAGACCGGAGTTTGGGAAACCTTTATCTGGGTCAATGTCAGACGCTCTCATCGATTTCGTCAGACGGGTGCAATACATATTTGTCAATATTAATACACGGTTAACAATTGATTTGTGCATTAATATCCTAAGGAAATGAGCTGATAGTGCTCTGTACTTTTCATTGATGTGGTGTTCAGCTTTCAGCACGTGTGTTCACACAACAACAACAAACCAAAAATATCCACGCACACGCATTCACAGCTATCTTATCGCAATGCGCCAACCACTGCCCCACCGCTCCGCGTGTGTGCGCACACACGCGCGCCGTCCATTGATACGCACGCATTTGTCAATTCAATTGAAGAGACACAATTAAAATGTGCCGAGCCCTGACCCCCGTCTCTCTTGCAAGAGGTCAAAGATCACCGCGAAATGGAATGCAGCCGAATGGATAAAATTGTTGACTCAATGGAGCGAAATATAATTCACGCCAAATTGCCGCGGACCTATAATAATTATAATCATCATCATCATCATCGTCGGCAGCGGCAGGAGCAGGATCGGCAGTCCCCTCCGAGCCATCGCAAAAATTATCCCGTCGACCCGCGGCTGCGGCGCGGCGAATTGAATGAAACATTTTTTTTTAAAAAAATATATCGAAAATCGTCGCGTGGCTCCGGTGGCGTGCGGCGGCGGCTGGCTGCCCGCGATGGATTCGCGCCGCGCGCGGGCGGGTGCCTCGCGACGCGCGGTACGACACGGTGCGATTCGTAAACGCGGAGCAACGTTCCGTTTCGACGGCGATTCGTTCGAAGAGAGAACGACTCGGAGGCGCGAGGAGGTCTGCAGAGGCGCGAGTCTCGCGGTCGGGAGCGCTCTCGGCGGCTGCCGCTCAAAGAGGCGTCGAGGCCACTGGGGCCTGAGCCAGTGGTGGAAATTCCACGTTCCGATGGTAGGGGCGAGGATGTCCGTAGCAGGGGTTCTCAACCGATTGCACCGTAACGCCCACTTGGTCCACTTGGGTCTGGTCACCACGGACCGCTAAGTGGTGCTTGCGGCCCGCTGATGGGTCACGACGGATGCGTAGGACAACCGTAGCCGTGTGGAACGCTCGACACGGATATCCCGAAGGAACGGCTATGGAATGCGATTGTCGTGCGTCGAGCCGCGAAAATCTACATCAGCGCAACGTTGTTTTTCTCCAAACAATCAACGCGACTTGCTCCGCTTGTAGCGGCAAAGCTCTCGGCTTCTGCTGATGGGATGTCAAGTGTGTTCATGGCCGCCTCTTCCCGGAATGAATAATCACGAGCGCTGAAAGGAACTGTGCTGATTCATCAAGCGGGTGTTGAATCTCCCTGTTAACGCTCACTGCGATGCCATCGCCGCGACTTGTGATGATGTCACCAGGCTCCGGTTCATCACCGAGTGGCCGGGCGACGGCGGAGGCAGCGCGCCCGGTGATTGTGGCGGGGATTCGCGGTTCGGAAGCGGCAGGCCGCCCCGGTCAACACCGCGGCGGGTGCACTAACGATCGAATCCTCGCAGCACGCTTGGCAACGGACGCTTAACATCCCGCATCGCCGTTCAAAAAGAGCAGGCCATTTTAATAAGTCCACATTTTAATCTTCTTCTTTGCGATTCTTCGAAGCACGATGGCTAGCTTTTGGACATGGTCGTCTCACATTTTAATAATTACACATTTTTGATAATTACACCGCGATTACTCGATCGAGGTCACACATTACTGATCAGTTACATGAATCACCGATTGTGAGTTGAGAACTTGACCCACAGTTCCGTACGACGGCTACGGGGGGATAAAAAAATGTCTCCGACGTCTCAAACCCTGACCGTTCCCAGCACGGCTGCCTCCCATTCCGAGCAGCCGACTCCCCACAAGGAGACCACGGAGAGGCGTCTCTCAGCGAGGCTCTCCCGGGTAAAGAGAGCAAGCCGCTCGTTGCCCTGGTCAGCGCGGCTTGACGACGGTAGATTAACTGCTCCACCTAGAGGCGGCCGTGCCGATGAGTGTTGAGTCGGCGGAGTGAGCGTGATGTATCCGCGCCACGAGACCTGCCCTACGCGCACCGCCGCTCGGATAGCAATTGATTTACGCGAAAAAGTTGCGCGATGGTCAAGTGATGATGTTTTGAAAACAACAAAACCCAGTCGCCGAGTCTGGTATCCGTCTGGCTCGGTAAGTTGTGTAAGTTCTGCGCGGCATCGCTGTACAATTCCATCGCAAGGCACAAAGAGGAACGCGTGGATTAGGGAACGCACGCAGGTTAATGACATCAGCGTCATCGTCCAAACTGTTAAGGGTGGCGAGGGCGGCTTGTGGCAGAACGCGCCACGGCTGTCATGGATCAGATGGGTGGTGATGAGGCAGATGGGGCAAAGAGTTGGAAAGTTTCCCTACCTGCGCGGTGTGCTTATGACCAGCTTCAGTTTGGCGGCGGAGACCTCATTCTGAATCGGTTGAGCGGCATGATCTCGTCATTGGTTGCGTAATGCTGCGTGGAAGCTACCTGACCTGTCGCTCCACACGAAGCCGTCCACACGCATCGAATTTGATGCGAGCCAACGGCAAGCGCCTCACAGCGTTGCGATGAACACGCGTGTGGAGGTGGTGGTTGTTGTGTGGGGAGCGGTGGCTCAGTGGGTTAGCGCGCTGGGTTACAAACCTGGCTATAACCCGAGTTCGAATCCCGCTCACGGCGAACACCGGTGACGATTTCCTGAACCTTGTCCTGGGCCTCCCCTAGGTCGACTTAGCCTCAAGTGAGTACCTGGTGCGGTGTGTAAACATTGCCGCTCGGGAGACAAAGGTCGTTGGCATGGAGCTGGTCACCCACCTCCTCGCGTGCCGCGGCGACCTTCGCAGGTGCCGCTCGCTAACGGCACTTGGCCCTACAGTCTGTCGAGGCTACGCGGGGGACCTTTGTCTTTGTTGCGCGCGCCGTCGCCATGCACGGGAGCCGCGAGCTCGTTAGCGGGCGCCGCGCCTCGTTTGCGAGCCGCTAATTGCCGCGAGAGCAGGCATCACGGGCGCCGCTCCCGCGACACACTTCGTTTGTTTTTAAGCCGCGACGAACCGCTGGAGCTGCGTAGCTCTTTCTAACATTTGTCCGGCAGGGAGGGGTAAAAGCATTGGTTGCAAGGGAGGGTTTTAATAATAATAATGATAGCATTTTAAAGAGCGCCTTTCACCCGAGGATCACAAAGCGCTGCACAAGGGCCAGAAAAAAACAACTAATAAAAACCAAAGCAACAAAAATTAAATGATGGGGACGCCAGTCCATCTCAGGGCACCCGGTGGCAATTTACCCAACAGGCCATTTTAACCACCGCAGCAGAATGTCTTTGGGACAGTGGGAAGGAAACCGGAGTGCCCGGCGAAAAAACCCACGCGGACACGGTGGGGAGGGAGCATGCAAACTCCACACGGGCAGCACCGCGCGCGCGGTGTTGTCATTCTGACGATGGGCGCCGCTCGGGTAACCCAGGGAAGCGCCTCCGAGTCTCGGGGCTGTCTGTCGGGAGGGTCCTGCCAGCTGGCGACAGTGGGT
>JAZEWU010000008.1:3460975-3472392 GCA_036362915.1 Geotria australis | reverse complement strand
GATTCCAGCTCTTCCTGGGGGGATTCCCAGGCGTTCCCAGGCCAGCCGAAGGATATAATCCCTCCGTGTCCTGGGTCGGCCTCTATGTCTCCGCCTTTATTGCGTGTGGAAATTACACATTCCTATGGCGGTAGGCCACAAAGCTACACGACAGCCAGTGTTGACATTTTACAAAGCGATCTTCCGTTTTGTTGACAAATGAGGAGATGGGGGGTGAGTGGGACCCCCAGCCGGGATGTGACCTGGCGTCGTGGTGATTGCTCCCTCCACAGTGCCGCCCCGCTGAATACAGATTATTATTCGGAGCCAATTCCGTGTGAAGCTTTGCTTTTCTGAAATCACTTTCTTTAAATAAACACCTCTATTCAGCGAATCGACGGCAGACGGTTATGAATGCAGCTGGAAAGCCGTCGCAAAAGGAAACCAATTAAGATGTTTTTTTGTCGCGACTCAGTCGAGCGTGACTCCGTTACGAGAGATTATTTCGCGGTTCTAATCTAGGCGCAGCTCGGCGAGACGCTAGGCCCGAGCTGTTTGAAGTGGCGGAACTCGGCTGTCAGTCTCGATTCCGGCTCCCGAACGTGATCGTCACAAATATCCCCATTACTTGTTTGAATGATGCAATTTGTAACTCGCGCAAATTCCACGCCGGGTCATGGACGAGACGTGGTAGGTGGTGGGGCGTAGCGAGGAAACCGCAGCGAGGCGCGGGGAAGGCAGCCATGCAGCCAGCCGGCGCCAACATTTTCCAGACACTGCGTGCTATATATTATGAAGTTATCGGCCAATTATTTAACGAGTTTTTTTTTCTCTTCTGAGAGGAGACTGGAACACATGGAGGAAACCCACGTAGAACAGGGAGAGAACACACAAACTCCACACAGAAAGGCGCTTGAGGGGGGAATGGAACTTCCACGGGCAGAACCTTATTTCTGTGAGGCGCAGATGTTACCGCTGCATAGACACCATGTTTGATGATTTTAATAAACGTTTCTGCGGTGGAGTTGATAAACTCGGAGACGGTTAGAGCTTTAGAACCAACTCAACCCATCACTCTTCCACGGTCGGTAAACCAAAGTAGCTCTTTATGTGAAGTTGGCATGGTTAAAATATGCTTAGCTTGACACTCGCCAGAGGAACGTGGAATTTCCACCGCTGGCTTTGGACTAGTTGCTTTAATTCTCGATACCCTACCGGGTGTGAGGCAGCCACTCCTCTCCCTTGGCGGCCGTGATCCAGTGGTGGAAATTTCCCATTCCTGTGACAGGGGGGCAGGCTCTTCACGGGGCAGCCAGTGTTGACTTTGGTGACGTAAAGAGATTTATGTGTCACAAACCCGCCTCCACCCGACAGCCAATTAGTGGAGGCGGGTTTGCGACACATAAATATCTTTACGTGACCTAACTCATAAAAAAGAGCTAGACTATGGATAACATTGGTCACGAAAGCCTTCGAGTTAAATTCAGTGTTGACTTTGTTCGAAGCGGATTTGAACTCGGGGTTTGCGGGTCCAGGTGATGCGGCAGGTGCAGTCCAACAGTTGATTGATAATCCCCGGTGCGACCGCGTGACGGCAGAAAGTCCTTGCGTTGATGGACAGCCCGTGTCTGACCGTGCGGTATTAGACGATCTGTCAGTCGGCAAGGCCATGGCTCCTTTTGACAGATGTGTCAACGCAGCGTAACACACGGCCCCTCTCTGTTGCGTAAATAGGCTTTCATCAACTGCAAAAAAAGAACATCGGGCTTATCTCGAGAACAAACACGAAACTTTAAGCGTCCGGGTTGTCTCAACGCCATCGCTCTCTCCGTCCGCCGATCATCAGCTGCTGGGGGACGAGGGGCTTCGCCAGGCATCGGTCCGTCTCTCGCGCAGGTCTACCTCCGCGTGAACCCGCTCCGCGCCACCGAGTCGATCGATTCCCGCCGTACACAAAAGCAGGATGCAAACGACGAACTTGACGCGGCTCGCGAGCGGGAGACGAGCGGCCGAGCGACGCGCGCGCCCGACGCGCCGGCGACTCGCGACGCGCGGTCGATGGCGAACCTCGCGGCTGCTCGATCGACGCTCGGAGCCACCGCGAGGAGATTGATGAAGAGCCCCCGTTTGGCGGTCGTTTGTGAAAACCGATTTTGCACGAGGCGGCGGAATGTAAATTGTCCTTGTGCAGACGTCCCGAGACTTTGGGAAAATGTCCCCCGCTGTCGTGACGAGAGGCGGGTGTTTGCCGCGAGAGAGGAAACCCGCGGTGTTACCGTGTTCAGTCCGAGATCTGCACCTGAAGCAACTAGGAAACTAAATTTTGGCGGCAACTAAATTTGAGCGGCAGGGGTAACATCTGTACCTCGCAGAATCTTCTGCCCGAGGCGGTTCGATTCACGTCTTGGGTGCCTTTCTATATGTGGAGTTTGTGTATTCTCCCCACGTTCTGCGTGGGTTTCCTCCAGGTTCTCCAGTTTCCTCCCACAACGAAAAGAAAACACACATTAATTGGCCGATAACATCACATAGGACGCAGTGTTTGGCAATTCTTTACTACTTCAGCACACCGGTATGCTGGACAGCAAACTCACGACATTTACAATGAAGATACGACGTTTCGCTGATTGGTGCAATCAGCTTCATCAAGTGTCTCGAACAAAGTTTCATCTCCAGAACCTTTGTTGGAGATACCTGGGTTGGCCGATTGCGGAAGGCGGGTACGGACCGTGCAGCCCACCGGTCACATCTACACTGCTCTCCTGCCGTATTTTTATTCCTAAGTTCCGAGTTGAACTCCGTAGCATCCTCGGCGGGCGCCGCTCGAACGTCCGCGCTCTCGTCCCGGTCTTGGCCACAGCGATGTCAGCGACGACAGAGACGGCGAGCCGGCAAACGGCGCGAGCGACGGGGTCGCGCGTCGCGGGGTCAACCCGTGTCGGGGTGCTGGCTCAGCCAGAAGTGGCTGGCGAGGAAATAAGATTGATTTGTCCGTTCGCATGATTGCCGATGACCCGGATGAACCTTGGAATGACTCGCCCCGCTATCGTTGCGCCATGTCGCGGTTAACTTGTGCGATGTTCCTCAGCTGCTGACAGTTTCAGGACGGCGTCCGGATATCTCCGAGCCGGGCGTCGTGGTGGCTCAGCCGACAGGGCGCCAGCGGTGACACAGAAACATAGCCATTGTGGAGCCCTGCTTGGTTTGTAATCCCACTTGTTATGGTTCCTTTCCCTCTGGGTGCCCCTTGGTGATGCGTCGGTTTGTCGTCACGCTCCGACTCTCGCTGCCTTTTGTCCACAGGCAGATCCTGTGTGGCCGTGTGGGGACCTTGCGGGGTCAAGCGAGGTCAAGCGAGCGGCCGGACTCGGTCAGCTGTTGTCGTGTTCGCTTCGCCGCCACGGCTCACGTCCGTGGTGAGTGACGTGTGAACGTTCCCTGGCCCTCCCCGCCACCCCTTCCCTCTTCATGGAGCCTGTACTAAACTAGTGTGGTGAAGTATGGTCACATCCCCACGACTGGCGAGACCCCGGCACGTGGATGTTATTGACATGGCGCTCTCTCCACAGCCCTGTGCAGCGCTTTGTGACCCTCGGGTGAAAAGCGCTCCATACATGCTAATATTACTTAATAAGGGGCTGTAATATTTTTTGATACGCGTGTTTTATTACACGTCAAGTAAAGGGTTTCGTTTTCACCTTGCAATCACTAGAGGCCGCCACATTTACCACAATGTAATATAAAACTAATCGTCTCTGAGCGCGGAAGGATGCGCTTGTGCGACGCGCTGCGGTGATTTTTGTGGGTGCAATGGCACCCTCTAGTGCGCAACAGGACCGCGTTCTCTCCCTGGACATGGTGCCCGTGCTGGGCACAGACGAGAGGTGAAGGTGGCACACAGAGAAATGGCAAGAGCACCGCTTCAGATCTCGTTTGGCACTGATGTTTGATGTGGCCTGGAACGCAACTCTGGCTGCCAGGTTGGCGACGCTACAAGATGACCTCCGAGACAACTCGCACCTGCCGCGGTATCGAGGGGCAGGTGCGGTAAACTGCTCGCTGCTCTGCGGAACAATCTGTGCAAACATCGACCCGGACAGACACCGCTCGGACGGAGACGGGACACCTCATCCGTCTCGGTGAGAGGTAAGAGCGGTAATCGCGTCGACGGACGCGGAGATGTCCACAGCATCTCGAGACAAGGGGACTCTGTGGCAACTGGAGATCACTCATCTGTGACAGCGGTGTGAGACAAACGCAGACGTACACAGAGGTGGCCAAAGTCTTTTTTAATTGGCTGGTTTTTGTGTTTTTCTAGCAAACGGAGGCGACAACGCGCGGCGCAAGCGGCAGCCCGGGCGGTGCGCGTGAGCGATGACGGCGATGATTCCGCGGTGAAGGCCGCTGACTCACAGCTCGGATTCCCCACTTCTACCGAGCGCGGGAACCGCTGCTGTGCGGGCAGCAAAGCGAGCGGAGTTTCCATCACGCGGTCCGTGGGTTTTGTTATTTCCGCAACCGCCCCGCGTTTAATCTTGTTTGGGTTATTGGCTCTCGCGTCTTATCGGATCTCTCCCGGAGCAGTGCGACCCTTCGTCGCGGCCTGCTGGTGGTGCTTGCTGGAAGGCCCGTGGAAGTGGATATGCCGGAGCTACCTCGCGAGGCATTTTCAAGTGGACCTCTGGTGCGCGCACAGTGAAGGGCAGCACTCCCCTCTTCGTATGAGGTTTGTCACGCGACGGTCGAACTTTTAACTGAGTAGTTTAGCCAAATTGCAGAACTAACTTTTAATGTGATGGGTTCACTGTGCAGTCATTGCAAAACATGAACTCGCTACAGGTAGCTGACCTTTGAGCCGTCCTGGCTACCATTAACACCGTATGGACTTAGAAGTAAGTCTATAACACTCACCCCCCTCTGTTGTCGATCAAACAGACGTTGATTGCACGAGCGCACACTGCTGCAGCCTCTGTACCGAGGCGTGTTTTGGTTCGAGAGCACAGTACAATTAACGGCCCGTTTCACATCAATCTTCAAGACGCTCGGGCGTGCGCGGCAATGGCTGAGAGACGAGACTCTCGGCACGCGCGGCCCAACCCAGGAGAGGCCACGTCCCATCACTCCCGACTTCAGATACACGACGTATATACTTAGAGGAGTAAAACAAATGGAATGATTCACCCATAGAATTATCAGTGAGGTGTGCTTTTGCGGCCGTTTAGAGCTTTCACGAGTATGGGAAAGGCACCCCCACTAATTATACCACTGTATAGTAATAATAATTATTTTACATTTATAACGCGCACATATTCATTCACTGTCGAAGGCACTCATTCGACGAGAGAACGACTCAAAGGCGCGAGGAAAGCGCAGAGAGGCGGAGGAGGCAGCCAGGCCATCGAACTCGCTGCAAACTAACATGCGTGCTGCACTCTACCCCTTACAGATGGAACAGGTGGAGTTTACGCTGCACTCTGCCGTACCGCGACACCTTCTGGCGAGCCAGGTACTGCACCACCTCCACGCACACGGGGACGGAGAGGTTCACAACACGTGTGCAGTGATCCACCCACCCTCGCCACGACGCTGGGTTACAGGCAGCCAAGTTGCCACCTCCACTCTGATACGATCCTATCCATCCATCCATTGTCAGAAACCGCTGAATCCTGTACGGGGTTGCAGTGAGCCAGAGCGTATCCCGGCTGACACAGGGCGCGAGGCAGGGCTATACGCAGGATGGGACACCAAGTCCACTTTGATACGATTTCAGTTTCAAACTCGTGAAAAGCGTTCCAAAACCTGTTAATGGGATACGCGTGTGCCGGTGTAGGAACGGAGACGCAGTCAATCAATACGCAGTCGATCGTGCTGGAAAGCCATCGTAGTGTAATACGCAACGGTCGTCACCGTGGGGAAAAGAGGTTACAATAAATACGCAGACGATAGATATATGCCTCTCCCGTATCCGACTCTCTGCAATCTCTTTATAAGTAATCACAGTACATTGCTGCTACCTACCAAGTTAACTCAGATGTATATACGTCAGCGTGAATAAAACATTCACTGCAGTATAAAATAATCAAAGTAGGTAATGTAAAAAAAAGTAATTACAGAGAGACAAGCGGGTTATATTTTAAATCTCGCAGCATCGGTAATCGCAGAACATTGACCCGAGTAACGCTGTAGGCTCCAGCGCGCGGAGGTGATTTTAAGAGCCGATAGCGAGGGAAGCCGGCGGCGTTGTGGCTCGTTACGGTCCCAGGTCCACGCAGGACAGGAGGTGCTGGAGCAGGTCGTGAATGGCCCGGATTCCCGGTCTCACGGAAACAAGCCCGATAACCGTACACGAGACTTCAAACGCTACGCGCCGGCTGCTCCGTTGCGATTCTGTTGACACAATTCAAATGCAAACTTTTGTTTTAAAAGTCCGCAGATGTAGTGTCCAATGTCCACTTCGTAACAACGACAGGATATGACAGGAGTTGATAAGAGGCGGGGGCGTCAATAAAAACAACTGGGTTTGACGAGACTTTGGTGCTGCGCGTGACCATCCCAGCAGTGGAGACCGGTTTCGTCCTCATTAGGACTCATCGGTAGAGCACGGCCTTCACTGCTGCCCTATGTCACGGGAAGGCCCTCATCGAGTACAGTACAGAGCGTCACGCTTCCCGTCACATCGCTAGGTGAGTGAGCGGTGCGCAAACCCATACGCCGGTGCATCGTTAGCTTTGTTATAAAAAGACCATTACATCACAGAGTTTTGCATATATAAGTTTTGGTTACATTATTGCCGCGTGTTGGGGCTGCGACATGCCAAGCCATCCACGCTCAGTTGCAACGCATTCAAAAACCCGGCTGCGGTTTCATCGCCCACGAGAACGGCCACCGCCGTGTTACCGCGTGGGTTATTTAATATGTAAAGGTGCAGCCCTGAAATGCATTCTTCATGCTAATGCTGGCATAAAGCAACAACCTCTCCACTCGAGCGAGATCTGGGGAGACCCTCTGTGGAGAGTGATTTGACCTACTTCTCACTTCTCCACGCTGGCCGGATGTCTTAGAAGGGGTGGAAGCACCCACACTTTACCCCACCACCCATGGCCTGCTAATTGTCCCCATACTGCTGGGTTGGACAGTAGTGGGGGGGTTGATTTTCATATGTCATGAGGCAGTGTAAACCATCGACACTGCGGTACCATCACATTTCATTATGCAGACATCGTTATGTAGCGTATAAGGTACGAAAACCCTTTTAATGTTTACCATCACTTTCAGCTTTAAAATGGGACAAATTGTGGGCTCGGTGGCTTGCGTTAATGAGCAGCGGCAGCAGGCAATGCAGATCACAGGACAGAGCCAGCCATCGGGACAATCTAGCGCTGTTACATCCGCGGTTACATCAGTGTAATATATTAATTTTGGAAAAGGCAACCGTAAAAAAAAATCGAGCAATAGTTACTCTGAAAATATACCAAACTGAACTTGATCACGAAGATGATAAGACCCGCTTGTGCCCACTGAAGAAAGGCTACAAGGGTGACTCTCGCGTGCTTTGCCGCACAGGTCGGAAACACGGACGCAGACGATGCCGAATCAAAAACGTGGAAAATACGCAGCACGGCAAGACGCACGATGGGAACTCTCCGCGAGACGGGAGAAGGAGCGAGCGGGCCGGCGACCAATCACGGCGAGCGTCGGAGAGACGTCGCCAGAACGTGGAGCTCGGTCTGATGGTCGACGGTCGAGACCGGTGACGGAACGGCAGGTGAAAGCGAGGACGCGCTTTACGATGGAAGGAGGAGACCGACGGACCGTTACGTCGCGAGGCTGGTGGATGGTGTCGGCACGGGGAGGCCTTCACCAACCCGCGCCGTGAGGTACGGTCAAACACATTCCCGCGACCCACACACACCGTGTTACCGGCCTCATCCAGTGGTGGATTTGACGAAGGGTTGTGCACAACGCTTACTTTGTAGTGCGATTTGTTAAAAAAAAAAAAATCCACGTGATGAGAAGGGTCCTTAAGATCGGCCACACGCGATCTCCGACACACTCGTTTTCTGCACAGAAAGTTTAGCTCTTCGATGGCACAAAACACGCGAGAGTTTTTTGCAATGTCACTTTTTAACTTACGGCAACGGAAAAAGTTTAAAAAACAAAACCCTCAAAGGAGTAAAAACAACATTGGGGTGTGCCACCACACTCCCCGCGACCGACACGTAGTGTGCAACAACGGCGATTTGGTTAAACGATAATAACGACAATAATAACAAAGCGTGTTGCGCTGTTTAGGTGGCGCGTCCGTGCCCCGTGTGGACGGTCGCGAGAGCGTAGCCGCCTACGTCACGGCGCGCCGTTCTCGCAGCCACATGTTCTGTGCCTCCAGCCTGGTACATAACATGCCTGTGATTTACCGCAAGCCCTGGCAGGAACACGCGCGGGTTTCTTAGGGCACCACGGTTAGAATTGTGGGGTGACTACGGAAAGATAATCAGCCTGTGCTGGTAAGGCATGTCAGGCCACGCATCTAGCCATGCCTACAGCCCCCCCCCCCCCCCCCCACTATAAGTTGCCACATTATGCGTTGTTTTGCATATACATCACCAATTAATTATGTAACGTATTAGAAGTGAAACCTTTCACATACGCGTACTTTTAGAAATTTGCGGGCATTTTCGTGGCGCAAACGAATTTTTCGCGCAA
This sequence comes from Geotria australis, assembly GCA_036362915.1. Classification (NCBI taxonomy): domain Eukaryota; kingdom Metazoa; phylum Chordata; class Hyperoartia; order Petromyzontiformes; family Geotriidae; genus Geotria; species Geotria australis. The sequence continues at coordinate 3,463,710 of JAZEWU010000008.1, read as the reverse complement.
TTGTTAAACCTCCGAGCTCATAGTGAAAACGGACTTGACACCATACTGTATGCGTGTGGCATACAGTATGCCCTGTGAACGCTTCCACGTGTGGACCAGGCTTAGTCCAGTTTGCGTCATATCTGCGCAACACTGTGTACAACATAGAAAAAGCTTAACCTGTGGTGGGGAGGGGTAAGTAGTGGCATTTAGAGAAGGCTGAATTAAAAAATAGCTTTTTAAAATCTACAGGTGGATATAAAATGGCTTATAAACACACAGCAATAACGACGTTGAAATCTGCTTGGCAAATATACAACTTTTGCGACCAAAAAAAGATATAAATAGGACGATGACGCAAAGGAGAAGCCGCTGGCGCTTTGTTTGATTTACGCAAATCGAGGACGCCGCCACACGTTTCGCGTGGCGACGGAGAGACGGGCCAAGTGCGCGTCAAACGATCTGCCCAAACGTGCTACTAAATTCATCCTCCCTTTTAAACGCTGCACCAGGACAGTAATGTTTACGCTCGTGTAACCTGGCACACAAATTATTCCGGACGGAAAAGGGTTAAAAAGAAAAGGAAGCGTATTTAAACGTAGTGTTTCAATGTATATTTTAGGAGGTATGTGAAACTTGGAAAGGCATATCGTTAATGAGAAACCTTAACCTGTATGGAAAGGCAATGCCTGTGGCTCAAAGAGCCAAACTAAGGCACCGTAAAAAGCCTGTCTGTGAGCCTTGTAGAGCCTAGTCTGGCTGAAGAGTCTCGTGCAGCCAGACTACACACGTGGCGCATGACTAGACGGGGCTCGAGGCGGGCAGTAAACGCTCGGCCCAACCCAAGTCAGACACTGACGCGACATAGCGAAGGGAGGCAACACAGCTTGGTCTCGCGCCGAGCCAAGTACATTCCGGGTACATTCCAGTGCCGTGCCGGGGCGATGAGGTTGTCGAGTGCGTTTTTTCTCTTTTACAGGGCAGCGCGTGGCAGGAGACAGAGGGGGTTGGGGGTCGCGTGGGACCGGCGGGGGTCACGCGCTCGTGTCCACGTCGGCCATGAACTCGGCCCAGACGGGGCAGTGTCGCGACGCGGCGCCGCCCCACTCCCAGCCGTCGGGGATCCAGCTGCTGCAGAGGCCCTCGCGCACGGCGCACGCGCGGCCTGGTGTGCGCGCGGAGACAAGCATGCGGAGGCACACACGCGGAGGCACACACGCGGAGGCACACACGCGGAGAGACACACGCGGAGAGAGACACGTCAATGGTGTTTGCCGTGAGCGTGATTGCAACTCGGGTCATAGCCAGGTTTGTAGGTAGCCCAGCGCGCTAACCGCCAAGCTACCGCTCCCCACAAACACACGCGTACAATCGACAGTGCCACGGGCGTGCGTGTGTGTGTGCGTGCATGCGCGCACCGGTGAAGATGCGCTGGATGGCCGGGTTGATCCAGATGTTGTCGACGCTGGCACCGGCGCCCAGCTCCGTGGCCTCGCCCGGCGGGAGGCAGCAGACGAAGCCCGCGTCGCGCAGGGCGCCAAACATGGCGTCCTCGGGAGGGCACGAGAAGCCGCCCATCAGCAGCACCGCGCGCTCCGCTGGCGGCGCAACGCGGCCAAGGGAAACGACGCGCACACACAACGTCTGATTGTTTCGTAGGAGTAGGCGGCAAAACTCTTAAGTCTCTCCGCGACCAACGCTCCACCAACATTTGCAAGCACCAGAGACGCGCACGCGGAGAGACACGCACGCAGACTCACGCACGCAGACGCGCGCACAGGCAGACGCGCGCACAGGCAGACGCGCGCACAGGCAGACACAGACACACGCAGACACACGCAGACAGGCGCGCACGCAGGCGCGCACGCAGGCGCGCACGCACGCACGCAGACTCACGCACGCAGACTCACGCACGCAGACACACGCACGCACGCAGACACACGCAGACACACGCACGCAGGCAGGCACGCACGCAGGCACGCACGCAGGCAGGCACGCACGCAGACACTCACGCACGCACGCAGACACTCACGCACGCAGACACTCACGCACGCAGACACGCACGCACGCAGACACGCCTCACCTTTGATGTGCTCGTGCAGCGCTCCCAGGCACAGCTCGACGAGGGCGCGTCGCACCGCGGGGTCGTCGTTAGCGGCGCCGCCGCCGCCATCGGCCAGTCCGCGCCGCGCGTGCACGTTGAGCAGGATGAACTCGAACCCGCCAGCCTGCACGCCCACGCGTTCACACGCGAGCTGCAGACCGCTCCACCGCGTGACCGTCGCCCACTACTGGCAAACACATAGTACCGACGTAGGTTCTCGCGGCTCTGTGTGCGAGAATTGCAGTCCGTAGCTGTTCGTTCGGGATAGCCGTGTTGTGTTGCGTCTCTCTTCTCCGCGCCTGATGCTGCCTCCGATGTGGGAGGGCGAAACATCGTGAGGCGACAGAAGGAGGAACACTTCACATGCCTATCGGGAAAGGACAACTGTGGAGAGTAACCTCGTATGTCTCCCCGTTGGGGAGACAGAAGAGGTCCTGCTCTGTCTCCCCGTTGGGGAGACAGAGCGTGAGTCTGCGTGCGTGCATGTCTGCGTGTCTGCGTGCGTGAGTCCGCGTGCGTGTGTCCGCGTGCGTGTGTCTGCGTGCGTGTGTCAGCTGGACCACACGACGGGTTCCGCAAGATTGGAAGGATGCCTTGGTGGTCCCCCTCTTCAAGAAAGGGGACCGCACTGACTGTAACAACTACAGGGGCA
>JAZEWU010000008.1:3423658-3459931 GCA_036362915.1 Geotria australis | reverse complement strand
CGACGAGCCTTCAACACTTCACGTGGCCTCGGGGTGCATATGGCCTGGCACAGGCGACGTGGTGACGTCACCGCCACTTAGTGGCGAAAGACGGTTGTTATGTTATGTCTGCGTGCGTGCGCACAGACAGAGCAGGAGGAGCTGCGTAACCTAACAGTACATAACTCGGATTGAGGCCCGAGTGTCGGGCTCAAACAACCTATTACCAGAAATAATCGTAATATGCCGCCGCATAGATACCGGCACGCATAGCGTGTGCTGCGGCGTAAGCTGCCGCGCATAGCACGCGTGTCCGCGCGTATTTAGTCACGTAAGCTCACATTTGTTTACAAAGTCGAACCACCTAATTAAACAGAGGTTTCCTTAACGGACAGGTCTTCCAGCTTGTGTTGAAAACAGACCCTCGGCTCTTGGCCACGGCTACGAGGAGCACACGTCGGCACGCTTACCGTGAAGTGGCCCAGGAAGGGGGTGATGTGGCTGACTTTTCCGAGCGCGTCGCGATGGTGGAGGTGCAGCGACGAAACTGCGAGCAGCTCGATGCCCGTGTCAGTGTCCCACAGGAAGCCCAGGCGACCCTGCTCGCTACCGACCCCGTCCTGGTCCTGGGAGGAACGAGAAACAGCAATATTCGCAACCACATTCACAACCACCACCACCACTGCCACGACCCACTATCATTGTTGCCACCATCGCCCTGTATTTTCCCACTACTCCTGCCCTGGAATTGTGATCCGATTCATACTCTGTGGGCGAAATATCACGTGACAACCCTTTACTGATTGGCTGTGTCTGGTGGAGGTTTTCGACACTTATCATCAAAAGAGCTAAACTATGGATAACATTTGCCACGAAAGCCTTGGCGGTGTTAAATTTACAAAGCTTGATGGGGGGTCTTCGCGAACAGCAATTTGCTCGGCCGCCAGTGAAAAGCTACACGGGGGGGGGATGTTTGTCGTGGTAGGTGTGCGCGTACCTGCGCGAGGGGCTTCTGCGGCGACTCGGAGAGCACGCCCCGCCAGGAGCCGCGAAGAATGGGCTCCCAGCCGCTCACTTGCGGCGTGATCGGCTCGTTAAGCTCCCTGCAGATCTGTGCGGCCAGTCGCGCGCGCACACACGTCGCACGGTCACAACACACGTCGCACGGTCACAACGCACGCCCGATCCCCGTCTCTTTGCGTGTTTGTTCTGTCACGGGAATCCCGTTAAGAGCTTTCAAGCTCACTGGGTATGTTTCTGCTGTAATAATAAACATCTATCTATCTAGCTGCCTTTGCATCTCCCTAATCTAACCGACCGTGGAACGGCACTCATCTCTGCTTGGCAACAATGGGAAGGCCCTGATCCAGTGCTATTATTTATGTTCCTACAGGAAAGTCAATGTATGCATAAGCACACGGACTTACTACAAAGTGATACAGTGGTCCCTCGCTTTACGATAGGCTCACAATACGATGAAATCGCTTTGCGATATACGCTCTGTAAGAACATTAGTATCATATTACGATCAAATTTCACTTTACGATACGTGTTACACTATGGCTGCACATAAGCGTGGGTGGCGCAGCAGCCAATCAGCAATGCCGCTTGGTTAGCGTCTCGGTGAATAGCAGCGCTTTTTAGTGTTTACTTTTCCTTTGTGTGCTGCTCTAATTGTACTATTTATCCTGCATTTTTTTGGTCTCGCTTTACGATGGTTTCACATTACGGTACGTGTTCTATAATGGATTAATATCGTAAAGCGAGGGACCACTGTACTCACTTATTGGCCCCAGAGGGAATTATAGGCTGGGTGAAATGGGAATTGAATTTACATTGCAGGTTTCCCATGAGCATTAATAATAAACACAATCTGCTGCACTAACTACTTAACTACATACCTTTTCCAAGGCTGCTTTGTCCATGATGTCCTGAACAGCCAAAAGTTTGATCCTAAAGAGAGGAAACAAACATTGATTTAAATAACAATAAGAGATTAGGGCAGTGAATGACATAGTGGCATGACACCGTGTTCAAGCATGTAACCATAACCACTCAACCCCACCACAATTCCTTTCAGTTTGCAGGTTGTTTAACATTGGATTGATTTGATAATCACCAACAGATTCAACTGTCATTTCCAAAAGTCATCGTATTGGTAATCCCTCCGGTCAAGTAAAAAAAAACACGATCAGTTGGCTATGGTTTTTACAGATCTGATTATTGATATCGCAAATAAAACTCCGATTTTAAAAACTAGACCTCAAGCGTGTTTTTATTATCCCGAGTCTAGCTGCGTTACGGAGCATATATAAATGTAATAAATCATTAACTACGCATCTTTTCTCGAATTTTCGCCACACGCAGCCGCGGGGCATCTTTGCGCGTGGACAACGAATACACGAGCGGCCTCGAAAAAAACCCACGCGTCCGATTGAGAAAAAAAACCCCGTCGCGACAGGGCGTCCGAACGTCACGGTACACACACACACGGCACGCACCCGTTCTCCAGCAGCGTCATGCCGATCACCTCCCGCACGCCGGGGTTCTCCGCCTTCTCGGCCGTGCACCTCGTGAGGTCCCACGTGGCCAGCCGCACCGACGGCCGGCCCTCGCCGCCGCCCGGGCCGGCCGGGCACGGCGACGGAGGCCGCCCCACCCGGCCCGAGCCGGTCGCCGCCGCGCCGTCGGCCTCCCCCTCCGTGCCACCGCCGGGGCCCTGCGGCACGTTGGCGTAGAGCGAGGCAGGCCGAGGCCCGTTGCTGCGGCCGCCGTCGGGCTTGGCGGCGCTGTTGCTCTCGTTGGAGACGGCGCCCCCGTCGGGCGGTGCCCGCGTTTGGGCCCCCGCGGCCGCCGCGACCGCGGTCTGCCCGGCCGCGTCGGGGCCCGGAGGCCCCACGCAGATCTCGGGCTGGATGTGCTGGAGCTTGGCGGCGCCGATGCCGCTCACCAGCGCGAGGTCTTCCACCTGCCGCGCGCAGAGAGGGCGGTAAAGACGCATCACGAGCAATCTTGCGACGGCTCATTTCCGACTAAGCCGGCGGATGTTAGTCAGTTTTAACTTAAGCTGGTGGCGCGGTGATTAGCGTTGCCGCCTCACAGCAAGAATGTCCCAGTTTCAAATCCCGGCTCGGGTGCCTTTCTGCGTGGAGTTTGCATGTTCTCCCCGTGTGCGCGTGGGTTGTTCGCCGGGCACTCTGGTTTCCTCCCACCGTCCAAAGATATGCTGCCAGGTTAATTGGCGTACTGACTAAATTTCCCCAGGCGCCCTGCGATGGACTGGCGTCCCATCCTCGGTGTTCCCCTGCCTTGCGCCCTGTGTCTGTCGGGATAGGCTCTGGCTCACCGCTACCCTGTACAGGAGTAAGCGATTTTATGAAAATGGATGGATGAATGGAAGGAAGGAACCGTTCAGCAATGGAACTACATTTTTACAGTTGTCCAGCGTGGAGAGGGAAGCTTTTTACCAATAAGCGTCAGCGCTCGTGCCCAGCAACGTGTTACGTTTTAGACCACGGTCGCTGAGCGCACGCCCAAAGTCCCGAAAACGCGTTCGGAAAAAAACAACATCCCGATTAAAGTTGTATCAGATCGCAGGTATCTCGAGTTGGGCAACGGTACGAGGTCTTGGGAAAGGGCCGACGACGGGTGGGCGTTGAAAACGCATCACCAAGGTTCCACTACGGCTTCAGGTCTGTTTGAGAGTGAGGCGTCGTGCACCTGGCTAAGCATGACCTCATCGCGCCGTGTCGCCAGTTTCCTCCCCGCCGTCTCGAGGGAGGCAAGCCGCGGCACGAAGGTGCGCATTAATGGCCGGTGTTCGACGGTTTCAACACTCCCACGATGCCAATCGATTACACATCTGGCTCTGGCTTAAGTGGATTCAAACACAGCCGAAGAAAGGTACGATAACAGTCTAAGAATATCCTTTAAATAAAGAGGTGTTAAGTGTGCATCTGTATACACCACGTTTCTATTTTCTCAATAAACCCAGATAAACCATTATCCATTCTCTACCAACTGCTATGTGAATGACCCTTTCCCCATAATCAACAGTGGTTAGGTTAAGCCGCAGTCCAGAAAGGAGAGTAGGTGACGGGGACGACCAAAGTGGAGATTGAGCGACGGTAGTGGTGGATGCTCATCCAAACACTATCGAGGAACGAACCTGCCACGTTGTAGTGGTTTGACAGGATCGGGGACATTCCGGGTGATTTTTTTTGTACGGGGTGTGTGTGTGTGTGACAGAGTCATCTGCCAGTCATATCAGTCAACCCGAAAGACCCGGGTCCGCCTCAAAACCTGTCAGCAGTGAGCCTGCCTTCACGTGACGGTGTAAAAGTGCAACCTAGCCTAGCACAGACGCCGTGAGAGCGCACCTAGCCTGGTAACATCCGCGCCTCACAGAAAGAATGGTCTTGCCTGAGGCGGTTCGATTCCCGCCTTGGGCGCCTTTCTGTGTGGAATTTGTGTGTTCTCCCCTGTTCTGCGTGGGTTTCCTCCGGGTTCTCCGGATTCCTCCCACAACGTAAAAAAAACCACTCGTTAATTATTTGGCCGATAACATCATAATATATAGGAAGCAGCGTGTGGCAATATGGCGCCGGCAAACCGCCTGGCTGCCTCCTCCACCTCTCTGCGCTTTCCTCGCGCCTCTGAGTCCTTCTCTCGTCGAATGAATATCTTCGACATTGAAGGAATACGTGCGCGTTAGAAATGTAAAACTATTATTATTACCTTACGGAAGCCGGATATCTGCTGGCGGTATTCGACGATGCTGTGCGCAATGGCGCGCGACACTCCCGGCAGCGTCATGAGCTGCTCTTCCGTGGCCGTGTTGATGTTGATGCGGTCCACGCCGTACGGGAGGCCTCCGTACTCCCCGCGGGGCCCACCGCGGTGGCAGCTCAGCGGGCCCCCCATCGCGCCGCTACAAAGACAAAGATCCCCCCCCCGTATAGCATCAACGGACTGTAGCTTCAAGTGCTGTTAGCGAGTGGCACCTATGAAGGTCCCCTGCGATGGTCTGGCGTCCCATCCAGCATGTAGCCCTCCCTTGCGCCCTGTGTCTACCGGGATGGGCTCCGGCTCACCGCGACCCTGTACAGGATTAAGCGGTTTCTGACAATGGATGGATGGATGGATCTATGAAGGTCGATACGCCACACGAGGAGGTGGGTGGCCGGCATCACACCTGGTCGCCTTTGTCTCCCTAGTTGCAATACTCATTTGAGGCTACGTCAACCTAGGGGAGTCCCAGGACCGGTTCAGAAAATCGTCACTGGTGCACTCAATTGAGGCTGAGTCGACCTAGGGGAGGCCCAGGACCGGTTCAGAAAATCGTCAGTGGTGTTGGCCGTAAGCGGGAATCGAACTCTGGTGCGAGGTTTGTATCCGCTACAAAGACAAAGATCCCCCGCCCGTATAGCCTTAGCAGACTGTAGGGTCAAGTGCTGCTACAAGCATGAACCCACACGAATGCGCTAACGGGATGAAGCAACCGATCGGTGGGAGCGTTACACAAGCACGCGCGCCGCGATTCGCAGAGTTTCCGCAATTCAAGGTCACGAATGGATTCAATTATCGAATCCGTGTTGCCGCCTTTGCTCTGTTTCGCTCTTGTCGTCTGTCTCCTGTCTCGAGCGAGACGACACGCGCACGTCGTTCGCGTAAATAATCCACGATTAGTTTCCCACGCGCGCGATTTGACGCGCCTATCAAATGTTTCTGTTTATCTGCTGCGGCGGCAACAGCGGCGCCCGGCAGACATTAGTCGCGGGGCGTGGGCGGGCGGTAAAAGTTAACCCGATGCGTTGGCAAAGCGCACAGGACACGCCGTGTCAATCTGGCCCGCCTAAATTTAACCGATGGAATGGAAATGTTTCCAATGTTCTCTGCACTCTTAATATAAGCATTTTCGTCTTATCAAGCTGACGCGCAGCACTGGCTAACGTGGAGCAAACGGGAGCGCAGTGGTTCACGACCGGAGGGCGTGCCCTGGCCGGGTTGTGAAGAGGGGTGGAATTATTTGTAAATATTTGTACATCAGCGGTAGAAATTTGTTTGGTCTAGTACGAGAGCAACATTGACACCATCAGGATTCTTGAGATGCAATGTTAATTACCTGAAGGTTCAGGATTAGAGCCGCAATCAGCTAAAAAAAGGGAGATCGGTTTGTTGTGCAGCCCCTCGTGACCGGGTTTAAACCACGACTTGCGACAACTGAGAACGTGATTTAATATGGGCGGCTGAAACCCGCGTTCAGACGTTGCATCTCATCGACGCCAGCTCAGTGCTCTGACGTAGAACCATCCGTTGGAGCCACACGCCCCCCCCTGCCAACTCCTCTTCAGCATCCAGCTACGAGCCAAACGCTCCGACCGCAGCGCCACCCGCGCGGACGATGCCAAACAGCGGCACAGGGACCGGCGTGTTCTAGCGGACGGCTCAGGAGGGAGCGCTCGGTCCTTGCCGCTGTTAGTCTCCTTCCACGTACTTCAGAGAGAGAGGGCAACGCAGCCGTAGCGCGCGAGGGGACTGACGAGCTCGGCACGCCAAGTTTCTCCGCGGAACCGACCGTTGTGCAACCGCTGCCCACTGCGCGACTGTGCAGACTGCATTCATAACTAATCAATGCACAGCTGGCTTTTGACCCGATATTCTGATGGCTGGAATTGGATACTGATGAGTGGGGTTTAATCTATAAAAAATGTGGACAGTAGGTTGATGGTCTGTGAAAATTTTGTGAGGGTTTGAGAGTGACTGAAAGAACGACATCGCCGATACAAGCGGCAGAAATGAGGTTTCTCCGCAGGGTTGCTGGGCTCACTCTCCGTGACACGGTGAGGAGCACAGAAATCCGGGAGAGCCTCAAAGTAGAGTAGCTGCTCCTTCGGATTGAGAGGAGCCAGTTGAGGTGGTTCGGGCATCTGTATTCCCCCTGGGAGGCTCCCCCGGGAAGTCTACCACGCACGGCCCACTGGGCGGAGACCTAGAGGCCGACACAGAACACGCTGGACGGATTATATCCTTCAGCTGGCCTGGGAACGCCTGGGAATCCCCCCCAGGAAGAGCTGGAATCTGTTGCTGAGGAAAGGGATGTCTGGTCCACTCTCCTTGGACTGCTGTCGCCGCGACCCTCACCAGGACAAGCGGTTTAGAAAATTGATGGATGGATGGTTTTGAGAGTGGTATTGAGTCCAGAGGGGTTGGGACCCACTCGACTAGTGCATGGGCGTGTGGGTGCGTTTGGCACGAAGGGGGGTCGCGCGCGGTACCTGCTGCGGAGTGAGGTGCGCGCCGCCGCCGCCGCCGCCGCCGCCGCTCCCTACACCCGTCTCCTCTCCGCCAGTGGCGCCCGGCGCTGGTGCGGCGAGCCCGGCCCCGGTGGCATCCGAGAGCGAGCGCCGGACGGGCTCTGCGGATCAGCGCGGCAACGGGCAGACACGCGCGGTCGCGTTAGCGTGACTCGCAAGATCCCCCCGCCCGACTATCAACCGATTCCCGCTCATCCCCCCCTCCCCCCCCCCGCCCCGAGAGGTCTCTCATGGGACCGTCTCTCAGCAACTGCCACCAGACATACGCTGAAACTCCTCCTGGATTCCCAGCGGCCCCTCTTCCATCCTCCTCCCACCAGACTCCCCCGTCCCTGGGCTCAGTGCCGGAGACGTAAGCAAGTCAAACCAGCACTGGCGAGGCATCGACGTGCCGATGGAGTTCGGGTTTGTTTTGGTTAAACAAGCGAGGACTCGACGCCAGGATGATTCATTTGCAAGAGTGACCCGTAGCCGATAGTCTGCAAGAAGGGGGCGATGTGTGTGTGTACAGTGTGTGTACAGTCCCGAATTAGTAATTTGCAAGTAATTTGAAATTTGCATTTCTTTGTTTTGCCAAATAAAAAAATTACAGCAATGGAGATCGTATAATATTCAACCGCTGTGTACCGTACACCATTTCACGATAATAATACACTGTACATGCAAAACATCTTTCCACCAACCCATGAATCATGCCGAATGAGTCAAACGATCACAGTAAAGTGAGATGACGGCTCGGCAATAATAGTCAACATAGACTGTCCTCTCCCGAATATTCTGTCCCTGAGTCACCTGATGCATTAGTTCCACCATTTCCAACCGCTGGGTCGTGACCAATCAGTGGGTCGCGAGCACCAACTTTCGGTCTGTGGAGACCATAGGCAAGTGAGCCAAGTGGGCTTTGAGGTGCAAAAGGTTGAGAACCCCTGCTTTAGTTGACTTTGACACCAATCACAGTTTAGCTTCAAGCTGAGCTAAGCACCTTAAATCCAGCCGGGTGGCTCTGAGATCAAAGCGCTCGACTCACAATTGCAAATGTCACAACTTCAAATCACGGTCGAGAGTAAACCCACCATCCTTCGGGGGGTTCCCAAAGCAAGTACTACTTTGTTAAAAGGCAAGAAGAGACTGATTTGGATGATATGAAAGTGGAATTTATACTCGTGGATCAGGGCCATCGGCTGAGATGAGCACCGCCCACAGCTCAACGACACTTTGAACAACTTTTAAAAACCAGGTGACTCATTATTTTGTTCCAGTTGTTATTGTAAAGAGCACACACACACACACTGACTAACATCAACAGACTCCTGTATAGCTGGGCAGACAGGCGGAAATTTATAGCTCCATGCACGTCAAATGTTTGCCTTTATAGGACCGAAAACCCCGCGTATTAATATGATAGTTTAACTCACGACGACAGTTTAGCTCGCGGAAGCACAAAAAAGCAAAGCGTTTTACAGTGAATCCAATAAGGCGCTGAGTGCTTCTCACTGGAAGCCTCGTGGGCCCGTGGAAAGGGAATGTTATTTTTTGCGTGAAAATAAGACCTTTTTGCGCACATCATCAGCGTGCCTGCGTGCACGCTTCCAAATATGTTCGTAGCAAACACACGCGCGCGCGTTATTTGTTTATTTTCTACAGCTGCTCCCAGACTCGCACGAAAAGGATGTGGCGTTTATTTTCCTCCGACTATTCACTGCGACGATGGGTGGTCCCAGCAAGAGGATCTTTGCTCAGTGACGCTTGCTCGACGATCAACAAGGCTTGCTCTGTTTTATCTCGTGGAAAAGTTGGTTGTGCACTGTAGGTGTAATAAATAGTGCAGCAACCCTGGGGCCCCTCTTGCGGCTAAAAGCTCTTGCCAAGGCCAAGGCTCCTGTCAATACCACGGCTTCAGGAGGGGAAACACCAACGAGAATTGAAACTGCAACTTTAAAATGACGAGCCACTCGCTCGAGTGAAAGGCGCTATATAAATTGAATTATTATTATTATTATTACAATCTGTGAGGACGTCGCCTCCTGTGAGGGTTGTGCTCCTGGAAACCCGGCTTTGCAAATGTGCCAGATAAGGCAAATCCGCAGACCGGTTAGGAGGCAAATCTACAAATGGCAAAGGCCAGTCGGCAAGGTCCTGTTCCACGCTTTATACCCGGGGTTCTCAACCTTTTGCACCTCAAGGCCCACTTGGGTCTGGTCTCCACAGACCACTACTAGGTGGTGTTCGCGGCCCACTGATGGGTCGTGACCCACCGGTTGTGAACAGCGGCTTTATATGACGTGGTAAATAACAGCAGCGTTTGACCGGCCGTGACGGACGTTTCGGCCAGATGAACACTGACGAAGATGACCAAACAAAACTTGAACGGCGTGCAACGCAACACGGAGACATACGGTATAAACTTAGAATTGGCTTCGAGATCAATATCAGGAAGTCATCAGGGCCAAGGCCGTCGATGCCAACGCTTTTCACCCTCCGCCAGAGCTCACAGCTGCTGCGCCAAGTAGACACAGCGTGATCTCTACGACCTGCCCTGTGACCGTCTCATCCCATCACCTGCTCTCAAATATTGCCCTCGGTCGCCACCAGCCGCGCGGCTTTACGCCGAGAGGATTACACCGCGCGGCACACGAACCGCGCCGCACGAACCGCGGCGCCACCGCTACCCCCCCCCCCGGCGGCAGAGGACAGAGGCGCACAGCGGCACACGGCCATCCCATGCCGCCGGCTTTTAATGGGAAACAGACGGGCAGAGCGGCTCCGAACGCGCCGCCGCGATCGTGCCATGTAGGGTCATAGCGCCGAGTTAGGGCTCGGCCGCTATCAGCGCCAGCTCACAGCCGAACACAGGCAGGAGGACAAACGGCGCTCCTGTACGGAGTGGGCGCCCGCTGTACACACCGCGTGTGTGCTGCACACGGAGCGTGCCAGGGGGAAGCCAACGGCGGTCGTTCCCCTACGAAGTTGCGTTTCCCAAACGCCCGTCCACACACGACCCACCACCCAACGTCTTCCTGCACTTTGCCGATTTACTCCCCCATTCAAATGAACTCGTTTCACACTCTAAGCATCCAACTTTTCGTACGACGCACCAAGCAATAACACAGGGAAGAACGTTCAGAGAAGCCAGAAGAAACTTGTCTTTGGAGTTTGTATGTTCGTGCCCTGTTGTACAAACTCCACATACAAGAGTCAGAGAAATCGAACTTAGGTGCTTCTGGCTGTGAGGCACGAGTGTTACCACTGCATCAAAGACAAAGATCCCCTATTATAGCCTGAACAGACTGTTGGGGCAAGTGCTGTTAGCGAGCACCTATGAAGGTCGACACGGCACACGAGGGGGTGGGTGACCAGCACCACGCACCACCACCATCACCAGCATGCTTCTATAAATAACCTGCCGGTGTATGGTTCCCGGTAGCGTTACCAGATACAAGAAGGGCGCGGTCCTATTGTGCACGTACACGTACAGTAAGGCCCTCCACCACTCCACTGCTGGACGAGTGCCTCGCGACACGCGCGCGGGTCACGGGGCACTATCTGGACGACAACGCCTCGAGCGGAACGACCGACGGGGTGGGGGGAAACGCGCCAAGAGCCCGGCACCGCTCGTCTCGCTGAGTTTGAGGAATGTAAAGCGTGACTCGCGGGCGGTGGGCGCGACCCACTTACACCGATAATCCTTCGAACGCATCGGCTCAGCGGCTCCGCGACTCGGCGTGTCCCCACGCTCACGGCGAGACGGCGCGGTGGAAACTCCACGGTGGCGTGTGCCGCCGCTCACCGCCGCTGACCTAGATCCGGTGGAAAGCCCGGCCGCGCGCGGACACAAACGCGCCCTTTCTTTCTCGCGCGAACGATTCGGTTTACGGCGTCTCCGTTGGCAACCGCCTCCCGCGGGGAATAAACACTGCACGGGGAGAGAAATGTAATCTCTTCATTCATTATTAGGATCGTCGTTATATTATTCTTGTTTTTTTTATTTTACAGTCAAATATTTGCTCAGGGACGCACACCCACCCACCCAGAGTGGAAACACTTCCCTCTGCAAAAATCCCCGAGCTGTCCTCGTCGACCATCGCGGCCGTTCGAGGAATTCACGCAGGATTCACACAAACATTGCAAGAGACCGCGAGAACAGAACAACGCTGTGTATCTAATCGCCACACATCCACCCCGGCCAGCCAGTGCACAGTGCCTGTGCTGGTGGGTGCAACTCCAATTGATGGTTGCTCTGCAGAGCCGTGTCACTGAGCGCTCTCCAGCTCTCCCTCGCAAAGTTTCGTCTCCCACGTTGGACGCTTCCTCAGGCGTCATTATCTAAAGACGTTAGCGTATCGTATGCAACACCAACATATCTGACCTATTCACATATCCGCCGATACTGTACATCAGTCCCCAACGAGGCAGGATATGCGATACGACTCTAATGTCCAGCAAGTCCTCTCCATTCAGGGGAGGCCGCCAACAGCATATTCCACTCAAAATACTCAAAGTGCCACCTTGCTTGAGTGGTAGAACCAGAGCTTGCAAGCTGAAATAATAAACATCTATCTATCTATCTGATGTAGGTTTTCACGGCTCGATTCATGACGGTTGCAACCATCATCTATATATCCATCCATCTTCCTGTACAGGGTCGCAGTGAGCCAGAGCCTATCCCGGGAGATACAGGGCGCAAGGCAGGGCTCTACCCAGGATGGGACGCCAGTCCATCACCGGGGGAAATTTAGTCCGCAGGCTAATTAACATATGCAGGAGCATATCTTTGGACTGTGGGAGGAAACCGGAATGACCGGCAAAAACCCACGCGGACACGGGGAGAACGCGCCAACTCCACACATACTAACCACAGCTGCCTATCCAAAAAGTGCCGCTAGTTTAATGAACCATGAGGAATGCGATTGGCTGAGTTGACCAACCGACCGAACTTATAACCCTCACACTGGGTTGAGCACTACAAACTCAGTGCCACCCGGTTAGAGATTAGATTCCATAGTCATATATGAACGCCCTTTGGATAATAATGGGGGGGTGGTAAAAAGTAAATGCCATGCGTTGGCACCGCACACAGGAGTCTATCGGACAGCCAGCCACCTAAACATAGTCACTGCAACCGAAAGGCTTGAAATGCTTTGTGTGCATTTCACTATAGCACCCTGAGCCATCGTACTGGCTCGTGTGGCCCATGAAGTCTAGGGCTGTAGTGCACAGGCCAACCACTGGTGGGAAATGCTCCACCCAACTCCAGACTCTTACGTTAAGGCCCGATGCTCAAACATCTATCAGACACTGTGATATATGGAGTTCAGTGTTTACAGCTGAGACTTGCAGGAAAAATAATGCACGATTAGATGTGTGGCGTTCATTGTGAGTGTCTGAGACTCAGAGACACTGACACAATGTTAGGATTCTGGGTTCATGCCCAAGACTCACAAAGCCAAAAGTAACTTTGTGAAACATCAATGCCCACAGCTCGGACAGCCTAAGATATTTTTCAGATTGTTAGGGTTCAATGATGACACTCAATGCTCAGAGATCCACACAAAGGCCCCTTTTGGGCTGTTGGGGTTCAAGTTCAATGTTATTATTGCCCCTAGGCCCAGGCAGCGAAACTCGAGCGCATTTATAATTCGTCGCGTCCAACGTCAATGCCCGAGCGGTTCAAAACCAAGTTTCAAAGTCAGCACCGGTGCAGCTAACCTGCTGGTACAGTAAACACACAAACACACGCAGGGAGGGAAGTTTCCGCCGCGATCGCGTTAATGAGTAACGCGTCCCCATCAACACACTTAAAACCGAACCTACCGCGGTGCGCACCGCACCCACGCGATGTTTGTCGAAGGCCACGAGAACCAAAAACCAACACTCATAAATATTGAAAATCCCCCCCAAGCGGCTGCGTGATTTACATCCCCGGCCGAGGCCTCTCGTGTCTCAACTCAACCAGGCCTCACGAATTTAACACGAAGGCTTTCGTGATCAATGTTATCCATGGCATAGCTCTTTTTATGAGTTAGGTGACGTTGTCTAACCCGTAAAAAGAGCTAAACTATGGAGGGCCTCACGAAGCTGAGCAGGTCCGAGCTTGGCCGCTGCTTGGGATTGGTGAGACTCAATAAAAGAAGATGCAGCAGTAAGAATAATAAGGTGGTTTCCAAACAAGGACAAAAGAGCAAATGATGCGGGTGAGTGGCTGGCTAAGCCACTGCACAGAGCAGACTAAGCTGATGACATTGCGTTTCATGAAGGCAGCGCTTCACACTGTGAGTTCACGGGGAGGGGTAAGTAAGTTACAACAACTCAGGGCACCGGGGGCAATGTAATCAGGACAATTAACCTAGGCAGCAGCATGTCTTTGGACTCTGGGAGGAAGCCGGAATACCCGGGGAGAAACCACGCGGACACGGGGAGAACATGCAAACTCCACACAGAAAGGCACCCGAGCCGGCAGCGCTGCTCACCGCGCCACTGTGTCCACCCCCACCATCCTACCTGTCACCCCAATGATATGGCAGGTCTCAGGTGGTGGGGTGAAGTGTGGGTACTCCCACCTCTTCTGAGACATGTCACCAGCGTGGAAGACTCAGGCAAAAGGTCCTCTAGAGGGGCTCCCTTGAGCTCCCACTAGTGGTAGGCCCTTCAGCCAGCAGTGGCACGAGCAAGTAATTGCAGATAAATAGATAGATGTTTATTATTACAGCAAAAAAAAGACCCAGTGAGCTTGCAATCTCTTTACCGGCAGTGTAGTCCAGCAAGGATAAGATCTTTTCAGTGCCATGCTGGGGCATTGGAACATTTTTAAAAGTCCACATTTTAAAACAGCTCGTTGCAGGCCCTCTATGAGAGTCGATCGCCTTACATGGAAATAACGACCCAAATAAACAAAGCCAATCCAGGACGCTCCAGCGTTTGTTGACTTTTATGTTTTACTCCCTCGGTCTGCTGGGTGGGTGGGGGGAACTGAGCGAGTGATTTTTTTTGTCCCTTTAATAAACGTAGCTGACCTCAAACAAGCGTGCTTTACGGGATGCCTCTTAATTACTAATACTGGCCAAACGTGAGCCACGTGCTCTGCAGCTTAGCGTGTTTACCGGTGGCAACACTAAACCTACAACACATCAAACCAAACTGCAGCAGAAAGCCCGCATTCATTATTCAAGTTCATCAAGGGGTAACGCAGTCACTGCCACCACACTGCGCCACCCCTCCCTCTGTTTCGACGGTTAGATTCCTCCCTCAGCTGCCCATGCACCCTATACCAAGGATTTCAATGGCAAATTAGCATTGGCCGTAGGATGCCCAATGCTAATTCTAAGTACGTAGTACTGAGTTGATATCAACCTCACCAGCAGCGCTGTGATTTAATAATAATAATAGCATTTATAGAGCGCCTTTCACCCGAGGGTCACAAAGCGCTGCACAAGGGCCGCGGAGAGAACGGCATGTCAACAACGACAAAAAAACCAACAAATCACAACCTCGCAAATTCGAGTCTCTGATCACAGCACCACACATCCTGATATTATTATTATCCATCCATTGTCAGAAACCGCTTAATCCTGTACAAGGTCGCGATGATCCGGAGCCTATCCCGGCAGACACAGGGCGCAAGGCAGAGCTATATCCAGGATGTGACGCCAGTCCATCACAGGGCACTGGGGGCTATAATAAAGTAAAATTTACTAAAAAGTGATTCGTTGTTTATAAAAAAAATAGGTCTCACCGATGCCACCTTTCCATGACCACTACCAATCGAACATGTTATAACGAATGTTTTCATTTTCTACTCATTTTTAACAACGTTTAACGTACGCTTGGGTTCAGGAAAACATGACTGTTATAATTCTGCGTCCAAGTTACTCGCTGTGGGTCTCCCGGAGCCCAGAGACCGAGTTCTGCTACTGTTACGACTTCGGTCACCCACGTGACGTTCCCACGTTCCCTCGTGGTTATGGAAACATACCACGGGTCACGGCTTTTTTGGGCAGGGTTCTACTCGACATATTCGGCCAAATTCCTCTGAGTATTAATGTTTGTACGCATGAGAAATCCTGAGTCGTAGCCTGGAGAAAGCCCACGCACGGTATTCGTGGCGATAACGTAGCACGCCAAATGTACGGAGATTTGTCGAAAACGTATTTCAGCTGCAAGTCTGTTACAGACACCTTGGAGCTGCGAGCGTCGATGTCTCTCGCGTGCTCCCTCTCTGTGTGATCCACCAACCCCACCACCTCCAAGGATACACTACAGTGGCCCCTGGCTTTACGATGACCTCACTTTACGATATGTGTTACGACAGTGGTTCCTAAAGTGGGCGCCGTAGGGCTCTGGGGCGCCGCAGCTAACTCACTGTGGGATATTCCAAATTTTCGATATATGCCAGATATATTCTGACTTTGGGCGCCGTGGAAAAAAATCCTGATACACTAAGGGCGCCGTGAACCGAGAAAGTTTGGAACCACTGTGTTATGATACGGCTGCGCGTAAGCGTGAGTGGCGCAGCAGCCAATCAGCGACGCAAATGCATGCCGCTTTGGTAGCTTTCCACCCAATAGCGGCGCTTTTTAATGTTGACATCTCAACTTACAAGGTCTTGGAACGAATTACCAAAACACTATGTACAATATTATTGGTCTCACTTTATGACGGTTTCACATTACGATGCGTGTTCTGGAACGGATTAATATCGTAAAGCGAGGGACCACTGTACAAGCGTGCACTGTTGACACTACTCAGCTGGAGTACTAATATTTTAACCAAAGGTAAAGGGGCAGTCCTGCAATTGCTGGTTCACGCTACAGCCGGGGAATGGGTCTCCACTAGTTCGACTCCAGGTGTATGGCCTACTCGTCCAACTGCGGTTTAGCAATCTGCACCGCTGGGTGGACACAGACGAAAGGAGGACATTTAAGAAACTTGCACCATTGTTTCAACTATCGTGCAGGAAGATGGAATCGAACCCGCAACCTCTAGATTACAAAACACGCGTGATAACCGTCACACAACGGCGGCTCCCCTTCGTGACCAATGTACTTTGCTAAAATCATTAAAAATAAACACATTTACACACAACAAAGTGTGTTAATACTGTTGAGCCAAAGTCAGGCTATTGCCTCAACAGTATTGATTGACGCGCTTGGCTGGCTCGGCCTTTTACGTCTAAGGGAAGCCAGGATAGCCAATATTTTTTGGCACGAACCCTCGTATCTTTGTCGCAATACAATCTGCCGTCTTCGGGCGCTGGCCAAACGCAGTGATTTTCTCGGTAAACACTGTACACGCACAATGCAGTGCCCTGCAATAGTCCACGGGCGACACTGTCAAATCGGAATCACCTAAACACGTGTGGACAAAAACGATGAATTGACTTAATGTGAACTCTCATTAATAAGAGTCGAAGACACTTACTGAGCTATTATTACCACTACGGCATTACATCATAGCTACAGTGGTCGGTTACATAATGAACCTTTCATTTAAAATGGAAACTCTTGACTTGGAGATGCTCACACATCCGTTGTGTGTCCCCACGGCTGTCCGACACGAGTGTGAAGATTTGTGTAAGTTTTACAAGAGTCATTAAAGTGACTTTTAAAAAAACTGTAACGACTGGGCAGTATTGATAGAGGACTGTACTGACGAAGCACAACAACAAAGATCCCCCGTATAGCCTTACAAATAATAATAATTTCAATTTATATAGCGCCTTTCACCCGAGGGTCACAAAGCGCTGCACAAGGGCCGCGGAGAGAACGGCATGTCAACAATTACAGAAAAAAAACTAATAAAAGCAACAAAAATGTAATGATTAAGACTGCTTCGAATACACTGAAAGGTCGTGAAACTGGCAATCTTAAGAGCGGCAAAAATCTGCAAGCGTCCCCTATGATGGCCGTAATTTCCTTAAAGACAAACACGGAGGGAGACAGGGAGGGAGGGTGAGCGACAGAGGGGGAGACATAGGGACACAGAGATAGGAAGACAGAGAGACAGACATGAGGGGGGAAACAACGTCAATCTAAATAAAACAACATTGAAGCACAAGAACATATACATAGACACACGCAACAGTAAAGAAAAAGCGCAGCTATTTATAACAACAAAAACATAACTTTTACACGTGACACCTGGGCTACACCACGAGGCGAGTCTAGGCAAGGCAGGCCTTTGCATAAACTGGGCCAGGAGTCGGGCGTAAAACAGACAAAAAACAAGCAACAATAAAAGCCTGGCAGACAACACAAACAAACTATTAACTAAAGAGAAATTGAATAGATGAAAAGTTCTAAATGTATAACAAATCAAATTTAAATAAATACACTTAAATAAATACACAGGGAGCTGTATGTAGCCCAACGTGCTCCCAAGCACGGTGGGCTACAGCAGAGAAACAGCTTGAGAAAAAGCCTTAATAGACTGTCGGGGCAAGTGCTGTTAGCGAGCACCTATGAAGGCCGAAACGGCACACGAGGAGGTGGGTGACCAACACCACGCCCGGCTGCCTTTGTCTCCCTAGGGGCAATGTTTACCCACCGCGCCAGGTACTTATTTGAGGCTGAGTCGACCTAGGGGAGGTCCATGACCCATCCATCCATTAACCCGAAACCGCTTCATCCTGTACAGGGTCGCGGTGAGTCGGAGTCTATCCCGGCAGACACAGGGCGCAAGGCAGGGCTATACCCCGGATGGGATGCCAGTCCATCACAGGGCACCGGGGGCAATTTAGTCCGCAAGCCAGGCCCATGACCGGTTCAGAAAATCGTCACTGGTGTTGGCCCGTGAGCGGAATTCGAACTAGGGTCGCCAGATTTGTATCCCAGCGCGCTAACCACCCCGCACCCCCTCCGAGGTCACATCACGGGCAAGTCATTCAGTCTCCAGCTTGGAGCTGGGGGGCAGCCAGGTCACAGCCGAAGTGGCGTGTGCCCGCCAGGGTTGTTTATTTATTGTGTTGTGCCTCAAGTGACCTCCGACTCATTATGCTCAGCGGCGAAATCAAGATGCCAATTTCAACCGGGTTGCTTAAAATGCGCCCATTCACAGCCCTTTAACTTTGCGACTGGCGTGAGGTTATTTGAACCCTGTTTAGGTAGCGATCTAACTTCTATCCTGCACGTAAACGGTAAAATGCCCATGTATACTTTACTCCCGACTCCCTTGCCAGCAAGATGTGTAATCTCAAGGGATTATCCAGGCACGACACTTTAGTTAATAACACAAAGTATTAGCGTGCTTAAAATGTCTGTTTACGTCTTGTCCTATGTTTAGTCAATCTGCTCAGGTCTATGCGTAAATAAAATATTCAGATTCTAGTTGTTTTTTAATGTGCGTTTATCCTGTTTTACTTTCGAATTAACAGCTGCTCGTAAAACGCACATTATGACGCCTCGTAGTATCTTATCGTTCCGTAAACAGCAAGTAACGTTAACACTAATGTATTCGATCATAACTAGAAGTCACTCACTATAAAGTCATAGTATAAGTTAACGTTGCTATGGGTAGTGAGGCCTAGCGCAGTGCTGCGACACCGGTGCTCGGCTAGCTTCGCGGCCACGATCCGCGCTCCTTAACCCGGCCAGACGCGGCCCGCCGCGCGCACAGACTCCGTACTCCGCGAGAACATTATAACAACTCACTTAAATCAAGTTAAACACGCGACTCGTTGTAACAACTAACTTAACTTCCCCAAACAGTTGCAGTGACACCTGAAAACAGTAACGACAATAGCGATGCAACACAAATTCGGATGCAGAAACTGACCTGGGCGGGAGCTGCTATCGGGAGCCTCGGGGTGGGAACGCAGACTCTGCACCAGAACCAGAACCACGGCCAAGTGCAGTGTGTGCGTTTTTTTTGGTCGTGTTACACCGTTTGCAGAATTGTTTGAAGCTACACCGATCCTGGAATTTGGAGAACGCCGAATATGGAATTAAAATTGGAGATTTAGATGTTTATTATTCCAGCAGAAAAAAAGCCAGTGAGCTTGCAAGCGATTTACGGGATTCCTGCGACACAACAAACACGCGAATTTCCCAAAAAAAATATTAAAACAAAAAATGTACCAAAACAAAATATAACCATTTACACACAGCATTGCATGTGACAAAATAAATAAAAAGTCCATCCGTCCATCCATTTTCTAAAAAGTAAATCTTACAAAAAACCAAAGTAGTTAAAACAGTTTAAACTTTAAAAACAGTTAACCATTGCGATGGGAAAAAATAATAGGCAGCTCATTATATGTTGTTGTGTCGCAGGAATCCCGAAAAAAGCTTGCAAGCTCACTGGGTATTTTTCTGCTGTAATAATAAACATCTGTCAACATCTACCCGTGCAAAATCGCTTTCTGTCGTACCACAGCGCCCCCAGTGCACACCGGGGCACAACTGGTCGGCCCACGTGTTTACTTCCACACTGTACAAACACGTGTTCTCATGCGTGCCGGCTGCTGTCCGCTACAGTATCACCAGCAGCAATTAGCAGGTGAAGTTTACAACTCATTCACTGTATGCCAGTCATCACGATGCTAATGCGGGTTAATGTGACACAGTACTATACGCAGGCGAATGTGTTAAATGTATCGGTGTGTGTGGTTACTGTAGAGCTCTGTCGGCCTAGTCTTGAAGGCTTGTAAATACGGCGTATCATACCGCTAGCCCTGCCTTGCCCTGTGTCTGCCAGGGTAGGCTCCGGCTCACCGCGACCCTGTAAAGTGTAAAGGATTACGCGGTTTCTGACAATAGATGGGACGCCCTGGCTACACCAGTCCATCACAGGGCACTGGGGGGCAATTTAGTCAGCAGGCCAATCAACCTACGCAGCGGCGTGTCTTTGGACTGTGGGAGGAAACCGGAGTACCCGGCGAAATCCCACGCGGACACGGGGAGGGCATACAAACTCCACACAGATCGGCGGCACCCGAGCCAGAAGTCGAACCCAGTTCCTTGTTGCTGTGCGGCGGCAGCGCCGCTTACCACGCCGCCGTGCCGCCCGGCGCTCCATCGTTGGAGTTACACTTAGCTTCCCAGGAGCCACAATCCTGCTTACCAGGGACAGACAGTTTGACCACCCTACGAGTTAATTTGACCACCCCTGTTTAACTGTTTTAACTACTTTGTATATATTTTGTATTTAATTGGTTACTTATGTCTTGTGTGTAAATGTTTACGTTCTGTTTTTGTGGTTCGTTATGTTAGCGTGTGATTTTAATATTTATTCAGCGCGTGTGTAATTATGTCAATGCAGGAATCCCGCAAACAGGCTGGCTATTTTTCTGCTGTAATAATAAACATCTATCTATATCTGGCATCTGTCGTGTCCTCAGGATGCGTGAAGTGACAGCGAAGGTGCGCCAGGTGACCCGCCACCTCAACTTCCTGTGGGAGGCGGCGGGGATTCTGGCGACCGCGTGTCCCGAGCAGGCGCGATACCTAAGGTGCGTGAGACGGCAGTGAGAACGTGGGTGAGACGGGGCAAGACGGCGGTAGAGACGGGGGCCAAGACAGGGGCGAGACGGGGCCGATTCCGCCCAGCACCGGAGCGACTCGCCGCTTCCCCTTAAGTCACGGACGCAGATCATAATAATAATAATAGCATTTTATATAGCGCCTTTCACCCGAGGGTCACAAAGCGCTGCACAAGGGCCGCGAAGAGAACAGCATGTCAACAACGAAAGAAAAAAACAACCAATAAAAACCAAAGCAACAAAAAATAAATGATTAAGACTGCTTCGAATATACATCGCTTGGCTGCGGTTTTCAGCCACGGAGCTTACGGGCCGCAGCCCCTAAACCGCATCCGCTCGGTAAATTACGGCAGCAGCGGTTTACTTGACGATGGTAAATTCAGAAATGTAAAATTAAAACCTCTCTGGTCCCGTGTTTGGCGGCTATGTCCGCACAGAACGGAACCTTGGAACGCGTAATCACTCAATGGCCAGATTTACAAATATGAAAAAGCATTCCGCATAGCCGGGTTTACAGCACTCTGCTGCTCGGTTATCTGGCTCATTAACCGACGTGATATACAATCATAGTTGCTACTCTGCATCAACATCACTGATTTCTTATTACCGAATCGCGCACTCTACCGCTGAGCAGCCACCTGCCTGGTTAACGTATCTGTCGTGATCTAGTCGTCGCTGCGCGTCTGGTGTGTGGGTCCGTGCTGCAGGTGCTTGTACAGGGAGAGGGCCGTGCAGGCAGCTAAAGTCACCAATGGTGAGTCCTCGTGCTACCACCACGCTAACCCTCTCTCACAACCACCAAGACCCTTGTCAAATTTTCGCAGTAAGATTGTTACCATCTGTACTACGATCATCATTGTCAGAAACAGCTTAATCCTATACAGAATTGCAGTGAGCCGGAGCCTATCCTGGCAGACACAGGGCGCAAGGCAGTGCGCCCTGTGTCTAGCGGGATGTGACGCAAGTCCATCACATGGCACCGGGGGCAATTTAGTCCGCAGGCCAATTAACCTATGTAGTCACATGTCTGTGGGAGGAAACCGGAGTGCCAGGCACAAACCCACGCTGACACGGGGAGAACATGCAAACTCCGCACAGAGAGGCACCCGAGCCGGGATGTCTGTTATTAATGCAGAAAATAACCAGTGAACTTGCAAGCTCATTACGGGATTCCTGCGACACAACAAACCACGCGAATTGACAAAACTAAATATCCAGCCATCCATTTTCTAAACCTCTTGCCCTGGTGAGGTCGCGGTGGCAGCAGTCCAAGGAGAGTGGACCAGACATCCCTTTCCTCAGTAACAGATTCCAGCTGTTCCTGGGGGATTCACACAGAAGGGAACCCGAATTGGGGAATCGCACAACCTCGCGTCGCTACGGCGCCCCGTCGCTAACGTTTCCCCCCGCCCGCCGGCGCCCGCTGCAGACCGGCGGCGCAACCTTCCGGGGTTCTGCACGCTGTGCGGCACGGAGCTGCGCGCGGGCTCGTGCCGCGTGCGCGTGCGTCGCCGCGCCGGCGCGGGAGCGTCGCAGAGGGTCGCGGCGCTGCTGCGCGACGCCGCCGCCCGTGACGAGCGGGGAGAGCGCCTGGAGCCGGGGATCGCGCGCCGCCTGCGTCGCCACCGCGGCGCCGCCGGCACCATTGTGAGTGTCGCGGGGAAGGCTGCACGACGCCGCGCCGTGTCACCCGCACGCGCCGCCGACACACACGAACCGCGTGCACCACTCGCAAACAACGCGGCAGATTGACAATGGCCTGTAATGTACCGATGTAGGTTTTCACGGCTCCGATTCACGATGGTTGCTCTTCAGAGCTGTTCTTTCGTTGGAAGCGCACGACACAGCGATCCCGAAAGAACGGCTATCCCGAAAGAACAGCTCTGAAGAGCAACAACAATAGCCTGTAAGCCAGGGGATAGCCTTACGAGCTCAATTGTGGTGCTGTCTTCGAAGAATAATAAGAATTATTATACATTTATAACGCGCACATAATTCATTCAATGTCGAAGATATTAATTCGACGAGAGAAGGACTCGGAGGTGCGAGGAAAGCACAGAGGCGGAGGAGGCAGCCAGGCGGTTTGCCGGCGCCATTCCGCTTGACCCCGCCGTCTCGCTTTCGCTGCAAGGTCGTAACGTGCTTCACGTGCAAGAGGACGCAACGAATCCGCGGCGGCACGCGAGCCGAGATCGCCGCCACCGCGAGCCACCGGCGCCGCGCCGGCACGACGGAGGGCGGCACCGAGGGGTGGAGGTCTCGGCGCCGCAGGAAGGCGGCGGCGGAAGCGGAGGAAGCTAGCGGCTCCCCTGCGGCGCAGCGCACGCCCGTGTCTGGTAAAGCGACGACGCCGTCGCCCCGGACACCGGGTGGTTTTACGCCGACCACGGTCACACCGAGGGGCAGGGCGACCCTGCGCGCCAGCCCAGCAGCCGCCACATCCAGGTGCCCGATCCCCCGATATTCCCCATACCAACAGATGTCACGATTCCTTGTATTGCACGATTTCAGAGCCCTTGTCATTCCATTGTCATTATCTTGCGTTGGATACTCAGAGCCGCCCCCCAACCCTTTCCTTGGTCCCCGCCCTTGCCAGCAGGTCTACGAAGCAGTCTCCTGCTTCCAGTACGCCCAGCAGCGCCAAGAGGAAACCCTTCGCTCAACTCAAGCAGCTGCTGCAGATGGAGCAACAGAGACAGCAGCAGAAAGGCAGCCTGAAAGACTTCCTGTCTTCAATATAAGCCAATCTGCTTGTCCTGTTGGGGTAACACTTTTTAATCGTATTGAGCAAGTTATGTTGTAATTTGTTTTGCAAATACGGCTTCATCTTGGAGGTTTAACGCGGACCTCTCGCTTGAGGCAAAGAAATGCAGTCGTGGTTCCATGCTTGGAATGGACTAGGTAGTGAAATGGTTTTGAATGAGGTTAGTCAACTCAGCCCACCTTTTCTTTGGGGTTGATACAATGTGTACTACTGCTATTACTCATTAGTAATCATCCTTTCAGAGACTCACTGCCACTATAAGAATGTGGAATTTCCACCACTGGCTCAAATCAATAACGTTGTCCATGACATTAAAGGTACACCAAAATCACAGTTGACTGAAAATGTAACATCCTAAAGGAGTAACTGAATTCAGAGCCTTTCTATGCACCACGTTGCCACAATCTGATGCGGCTTCTGCATGCCAATACACGTCCTTCCTTGTGCATCATCTTTAGACGTGCACCTACATGAAGCATCTGTTACATTGCCAAAATAAATTATGTAAGTGGTAATCAAGGTATACATTTTAAAATAAATGTCAACCTTAGCACTGGCATATAAAAACTTCACAATGTTTACATCAGTAATGGGCAATGTGAGGTTTAGATGGTTGGACATTTCTCATAGTCCTCTTCTTCTTCTTTGCGATTCTTCGAAGCACGATGGTCAGCTTATGGACATCGTTGTCTTTCAGCTCCTCGGCTTCGAAGTGTTTGGTAGAATTCGCAGGCAACACCAAGTATTACCTGACAGGGATCGCGACGTGAACGCTTCTACCTTGACCCCCCATAGTCCTCTGCAAACAAATATCTCCCAGGATTTTTGATCACTTTGATTAAACCTTGGATGCCATCAAGTGCAGCCTGATGAGCCATGACATCTGCTGTCAAAGAAATAAGGATTGCTAGTAAAGGGGTAAGATTTGTTTTAATCAGCACAACATATTTACAATCACCTTCCAATGGGCAACACCTGGTTATGAGCAATTACTGCAGTTGCCTTCAAAACACTCGTGTGTACGCGACGGTTACTCGTATAAAAATAACAAAAAAACACTTGACAACAAATGTTGTTGAAACAATAGGTACCAGTCCAAGGCATGCCCGAACTTTAAAACGTGAAACAAACCCCTCTAAAATGGGAAGGAAAACAAAACATTTGCATGAAATTATTTGAGTCCAAAATGGCAAAACGTGTTAAAATGCCCGAGAAAATGACCTGTTAAAACACGCTGGTGTTTTGTATAATAAAATCTAACGTGATCCACGCCTGTGAGGTTTTTACCTGACAACGTTGACTGCTGCGCTATAAACGTTAACCGGGCAATTCTGCACACACTACAATTTGTATGCCCCACTGTCACAAACTGTCCAAGACAAAGGAATTTCTCTGAATCATTGTTATATTATATATTCCCTCACACCGACGAAGACCAACTCTGTTCTCAATTTCTTATGTCCTTTCACAACTAGTTATTTTTTAGCTACAAGATTAAATAGGTTGAACACTCACCAAATCGAAAAATGCTTTTAAACAGCTCCAGATAAATGCCAAACATTAACAGCAGGAAGCATGTTTTCTTTAGTAGTTCGAGGTCTATCATTGGGATCAAAAACAGCACAATTTTTTTGGAAACCAAAGGACTTTCTATCCACTAGCTTAAAGCCAGATGGGTATGGGCACCACTCTCCAATTTTACATTGAAAAGAATGCAGTTAAAAGCTTACAATTGAATCCCAAATCTTCACTACCTTTGCTAATAAGGGTACCTGTTAATGGCAAAGGTGAAGTTATATTCTAAATGTGTTGGTACAATACTATCACTGCAGTCTGAATACAATCATTAGGCCCATTCGTGCTAAAGATGCGCAGTAGTCTAGTGGAGTCAATTTTGGACAGATATCAAGGTTGCAACATATCACGGGTGCAATTAAAATGCAGCTTGCAACGGGGAAAACATACTGAATGTTGCAAATATTATGACCGTTTACATCCCAATGTTCTCAAGCCTTAATGTGTTCAAACGCAACGGGCAAAAATCACTTTCTTCGGAGTCACTGCTTGCGATGAGAGCAACATCTCGTATACTTCAACGTTATCATTTGGCCAGCAAACGTAAAGAGTTTGTCTTTTTCTCCCTGTTATCAAGGGATTTTTATGACATTTTTGGTGTTTGCATATTACTGGAAATATTTGCGAGCAAAATCCCAAGAGTGGACTGCACCGTGGAAAATAGCTCAACTGAAGTGAAAGGTCGAGTTCAAATGTCGGATGTGGGTGGACTGGGCAAGTCATCTCTTTCGGTCAATAAAATTAGTACTATTTCAAAATCAACAGCGGTTTAATTGCAGGCACTTTCCATGGGAATGTGTTACTGCCACCACGTGAAGACCAATAAACGGGATTTGCCATCCACAGCATTGTTTGAGCGGGGATATTTAGTCTTAAGATTGGAATGTAGATTTACTAATTAATGTATATTTATTGCAGCTGTATTAGGGTGATGAAATCAACCCTCATTAAACCACATCTACAAAAAGGATTGTCTTCAAATTTAGATATAGCCTAAAAGTGAGCAAAGCCATTCCCAATTAAAATGTTAAACAAAATACACTTATGCAGAGCATTTGTTTACAACGAGGGTTAAACACCATCCTTACAACACATGGATCAGTGACCAATTGCATTAACACCTTCATTTGCCATTTAACACCGTGAAAGTTTACGGAAAAAATAAAGTGTATTATACCATAGGCCAGTTCCATATATTGTATGCACATACAGCGGACGCGTTTCCTCCAACAGAATGGTAATGTGATGTAAAAAATCGGTGGAAACATGTGGTACTCTCCATAATTGAATGGATGTAGTTTCCAGGTTTACAAAACGTACACGTGTTAATAAATTGCTGAGTAACACTGGCAGAGGCTATTCCCCCTCCCGCTAGATTTCGCAAAGGGAAGAACCTTCGCTGCTATCACTAAAGTCACAGGGCCGTGCCCGTGGGCCTGACCCAGCCATAACTTTGGGTCCCGTCGCTTGCCAACATTAAAACTGCCATGGTCATTGCAACATGCGCATTGCCACCCGCATAAATACACGTATACTGTGACTGCATAACATGGGCAGTGATATTACTGTAGTTAACAATCAGCATAATTTCTACAGGTTTTGGGGAAGGCTCTGTGGAATAATTACGTATTACTATTACATAACTCGACACCTAACGCATATACAGAAACTCTCCGTATGGCGGCGCGACCCAAATTCTATAATGCGGTGAGGCATTGATGTATATAGGATGTCCACTGCCTTTGTTAAGGTGAGTTACAGTACATCTACCAGTTTGACTACCTTTCAATGCGGAAGAACGTTTCTCAACTGCAGGGTGAGATGCACACACAGCAGACCACACCCCACCAAGTCAACAAAGCCAGGTTATGTTAAACGATGCCTTCGTTGTATTATTGAATGCTAAACAAACTCTTTTCCTTTTTTAGGTTGTGATATGATGTACCACCGATTGGAACAAATTTGAATTAAGTTTTTAAAAATTCCAACAAGGGGAACAATACAACTTGATTTATCCTGTAAAATATACGAGGTTTAACCCTTTCCGGCAATGAGAAAAAGTGTTAAGATCTTAAAAACCATAGATGGACACCTTTTTGTAAAGGTTCCAATTTGCAAGCAGCCACACATATTTGTGGCAAAAATATGCAACACTTTTCTCATTGCCGGAAAGGGTTAAACCTCGTATATTTTAGTTTTTGTACAACGGCAAAAAAGGTCCAATGGTGTTGATTTATCCTGCTTGCTATGTTCAGGACTTTACATATTTGCAAATCACTGACAGGTTTGATCCAAATATTCCAAATGTAGTTATTCTGGTATTTGTGCTTGTGCACCGCTCCCAAATAATCAGGACAAATCTTAGCACTATTGAGTTCATTTAAATAAAGAGCTGCAGCGCTTTGTGACCTTCGGGTGAAAGGCGCTATATAAATGCTATTATTATTATAAGTGTCGAAAATGCACCTTAGAACCCTGACACACCTCTATTAACAGTACGAAAATACACTTCTAGCTGAAATTACAGACCAATGCTCTGAGGCGTTAAGCGTTGCATGAGTGATGGGGTCAGAGGCAATGCTCAACCCAACCAGCATAGTGGAGTTGAGACATTTCCCTTTCTCACATCACATACACATTTCAGTTGCTACTTTGCACTGCAGGTCTTCCACACTGTAAATACTTCCGTCATGTTGTGTAGATTTTACAGCCGAAATCATTAGTAATTGAACTTTAAACTGCTACGGTAGTTTTGCACAAGCATAAAGCAAATGCCACAAAATCCTGACCATGACCAGACTTATCATATGAAAAGCACGCTAACCTAGTGTGCATTGCCTAAAAGGTTTAAGCAACATGTAGTTATCCTGATTACATCAATATTATAGCCTCACGCATTGACATAGTCGATCGACGAACGAGTATTGTACTTGCATTTCAGTTTCCAGTCTCGGTGTTTTTGAATCGTCGCTTGTGAACAAAGTGTGGTATTCAACAGTCATTCGGGTTGCCGTCTTTCTGTCGTAAAAATTAAGTTTGCCTTTATAAGCCGGTACTCATGAAAAGCCGAGGAAATGTCCGCTTTTAGTATTGTGTAGCGGTATCAAAGTTATGGCAACAGGGCCAACGCTATCAAACACCTGTATGTGTGCACACACTGCGGTATTTACCAGGTGTAAACACTAAATACTGATAGGTGTGGTGGCACAGACTTTGAAAATCAGGTTGGTGGATAATTTGGAGATGAGCGCTATATAGGATAGTTAGAGCTACCATATACATGACACCCGTCTGAAGAATTAGCTCGCTGTAATAATACATACAGCCAACACGTTTCTGACCTATATGTGCTTTCAATGTTCTACACAATTTTCTTCTCTGGGCACTCTCGACTAACATCTCAAAACAGTTGACGAACACCTAAAACAGACCCATCCTGAAAATGACCCCTTTAGGACTAAGCGATGCCTTCCTTTGGTAAATTTTAAAAATGCGAACTGTTATTGTCAACCTAGGTGGCTTTGTGGGGAAACTGCAGGTATACACGTTGACCAATCCAGCAACCAAGCCATCCGCGCAGCTTTGCACAGAAAACACGCTATAGTGCTTGGCGTACAACGTTTGGTACTGCATTTTTAAACTAAAGTTGGCAGAGACGCTGAACCTGAAAACACCTCGTGTCTCAATTCACAACAACGGGAGGCGAGAGCATGCATGGTGCCTTGACAAACACTCACAATGAACAGAGAAGTATACCTTTGCAGAGTGCAAACGCTCACAAACCACTGTACGTCCATTTCACAAAGCCTTGGGAGTAATATCAGTCTAGTTTGTAAGAATGTAATTATGCAAATTACTGTACACAAGGTTTATTTACAAAAGTACTTTAAAAAATAACAATATCAACATTATGGTTAATGATAATTAGATAATGCTAAGTTGTTTTTATCGTGAAGGTTTAAGCATTAAAAGGCCAGTTTAAGCAAAAAAAGCCACCACCACGAATCTGTGCCAAAAGCGGACGATCAAACGACAAGCACGTGTTGCGAGCTCTACTGAGAAATGCATTACTCCTGAAAAATAAGTTTTAACTACTGCAGCTGACCTTGCAAATGCACGCACAACAATAACCTTAGCCATAAAGTTCTAAAACTCACAATCCACTGTGGGTTACATATTGGGGAGGGCGGAACAGGACCCGGGTATCCTAGACAACTCCGGTTTCAAAGATTCGGGGGGAAGGAGATGATACTGGATAACGTCACACGTCACCCGATGGGTCCTCTGTTGTCTTGGCGGTGGGAGAAGCCATGCTTATACGAACTACGGATATGTGCAAGTACATTTTATGGAAAACATGAGCATCTCAAGAAAATAATATTAGCGTGACCTTGACGTAAGTGGATGCAACAAAATAATTTTGTTACGGAATACACCGGTAAACATTTAAACAAAT
The DNA here is from genome assembly GCA_036362915.1 of Geotria australis. NCBI lineage: Eukaryota > Metazoa > Chordata > Hyperoartia > Petromyzontiformes > Geotriidae > Geotria > Geotria australis. Next base: position 3,430,370 of record JAZEWU010000008.1, on the reverse strand, counting down.
TTGCCAGGCAGCTTGAACAAATATGTTCACAATTTTCTTAAAATATACTTGTTTTTAAAATCGGTATTATATGGGGGAGGGGGTGAGGGGGAATGGTTGTCACCAAGAGGAATCTTTCGCTTCAGATTGCGTGTTGCAGGCCAGAGATAGCATTTGCTTTCAGTGCTTCAGGACTCCTTTCTCAGCGTTTCCACGTTTGGAGTAAATAATGTTAAAAGCAGGAAGAGTAACAACGCCAGAAGATGCACATGTTATGCATCAAGTGGTTTAACAGCCTTTTATACCCATTTTGGTCTCCACGATCGTTAAAATGCTATTTTTTAACAGAGGAGAATGAAAACAACTCCATAATTTAACAATTGCCAGGTATTTTCTTGAGGTAAGCAATTTCTAGCGCAAGAAATATCCTGGCTCAAGCTTCAAATTAACAGCTGTAGCCCAAGCAGACTTAGTCATGTTTCATTGTTTTGCAGATTTCAGAAAACTGTTAAAACAATGCTTTAATGTAACTGTATAAGATGTATTTTTCTGACTCTTCGACTAGCATAAACAAAACACGGAAGATGTTTGCTCTTCAGCGGTAAGTGCAGAAACTCAAGAGGTAGTGCTTGAAAGGAAACCAGTGTCAGGTGTATAATGGGACGGACTGCTTAAAAAAACGAAACTGGATTTCTTTTTACATGTCTGGAGGTTTTGAAAAAAGTTTTCCCATAAAATCTGGTGTAAAATTAATAAGATGAATGTGCAAATGCATCAACAGTGCATGCAAGCAAATTAACAAGATTGGTGATGTTAAGAGCAACCCAGGGCAGCCGGCCGCTCACAAACGTGTGTTTTTTCTATCCGATGACAAATTACACACAGGAGCAATCGTCGTTTTCACCTTCCGGTTGTGGTGCAGAAATTCCAGCCAATGTTGCTTTCGGACTACTGTTGCTGTTAAAATAGGTCCCTAAACTTCTGAGCACAAAGGTACACGGGAGACATAAACTCAGCAAGTGGCACGCAAAAAACAACAGTTTCCATGTCATTCATTTTTTTGAGAAATCGGTCCTCAGATGCAACCGTGTCAAGCCACACAGCGACAACAGCAACGATGCCAACTAGTTACTGTCCCGGTGACGGCAATATCCCACGACACCCGTGCCGCCAGCTCAGATCCACTCGTCCTCGATGCTTTCCAGCACCTTATCCTCCACCTTTTTCGGCTCCTCGGCGAGGACGGCCTGCTTCGCCTCATCGTGGTTTTCAGTCTGTGCTGCCACCGCTGCTCCGCCTCCCTCGGCCTGTCCCGTGGACGAAGCCACGGTGGGCACCACCGCCGCCGCTCCCCCCGCTGACTCGACACCCGGTGACAACGAGGAGGTGGAGGCGGTGTGCGCAGGGGTGCTGCTTGGGGCTGTGGTTGTCGAGGGCGTCGAGGGTGTCGAGGGTGTCGCCTGTGCCTGTTGCTGTGCCTGTTGCTGCTGCCGGCCCTGCACGCGGTAGGCTTCGAGCAGCAAGTGCACGCGGTCGGGCGTGGGCTCCCACCTAGTGAAGCCGGCGTCATTCTGCAGAAAGATGATGGCCGTGCCGTGCACTGCGCGGATGTGTAGGTCCTCCCTATGGATTCAACAGCACCACGAGATCATCACAGCTAATGACTATGATGCCAACACCCTGCACGAGCGCACCCTGCCTACAATGCTTTCCTGTTATAGGAGCATATGAAGTTTATCCCCCAGGGTGACTCAGCTTTACACGAGTATCTAGTGGGGTGTAAAACATTAGCACTGGGGAGATGAAGGTGGCTAGGCATGGTGCTAGCCGCACCACCCTCCTCCCATTATTTGGTGTGCCCACCTTATCCAAGTGCTCACGAGCAGCACTTTACACAACCGTTTGTATAGCTCAATGGGGAATCTTAGAATGTGTGTATTCACGTGTATGTTGGTTGTTTTTTCTTTCGTTGTTGACATGCCGTTCTCTCCGCGGCCCTTGTGCAACGCTTTGTGACCCTCGGGTGAAAGGCGCTCTATAAATTGCTATTATTATTATGTATGAGTGAGTGCGCAAGCATGTGTGTCCATGTGCAGCAGTACATGCACACGGGTGTCTTCGACACTTCACGTGGCCTCAAGGTGCATATGACCTGGCACAGCTGCCGTGGTGACGTCACCGCCACTTAGTGGAAAACGGCGGCTGTTGTGGTGCACACGCGTGTCTGCTCGTGTCTATGTGCGCGCGTGCGAGCACGTGAACACGCACCCCTTGCACACGTGTTGTGCGCCGTTGCGGTACTCGTGCTCGAAGGCTGGCACCAGAACCTGGCGCCGGTTGAAGCGGCTCTCCTCCATGCGCAGGAGCGCTGGCGTGACAGGCTCGCGCCACTCGGGCACAAACACGATGAATGACAACGGCTCCGTAGAGCTCGACATCAGATTCTGTCAGTGCCGGTGGAGGGGAAGGGCGCACGGTGCGAGGCTCAGTGAAACCCACGCGCGCAAAGATCCACCCCGTGTAGCTTCTTTCAGGCTGTAGGGGCAAGTGCTGTTGTGTCACCGGTGCTCATGATTACACTTTGCACCGTGTAATCAATGAAGGATCTTTGGGAGGCCCAGGAGTGGTGCCAATATCACTCGCCACTGTTGTTCACCGTGATAAGGAATCCTAATCAGGTCAATGGGTTCATTGCAAAATGCACTAACCTCTGTCTGTGGAAGGATGACATTCTTGATTAATAGTATGGCTGGTACATGCCTGTGACATAATGCTTTAGAGACGAGGGTTGGATCAAGTGAATGTGTTAAACTCCAAAACCCGTTTGGGCTGCGAGTTTGTCGGGAGTTAGTAGGAGAGTAAGTGGGTTCGGCAATCCATATGTGCAGACCTTATGTGCATTGAATTTTCTATCTCTTGGTTACAGAAGACATTATTACAACGCAAGCTCATCCACATCACGTCGTCCTGTGGACAGACTGACTACTGCAAGAGGAAAGTGGCATTTCCCCCAACAACAAGAGATTTCGTAAATCATCAAAAGCCAGATAACGATCAATCGCCTTAAAATTAATATATATGAAAAGTTAAAGTAGGCAAGACTAGAAAGAAAAACACTGCCTTACCTCGAAGTGATCCACCATGGCATTCATGAGTTCCTCTCCGAAGGGGGGGTTGGCTTCAAAGGAACCGCCTACTGGATTGAAGTCCAGTATGGGCCTGTGGTGAGCCACAAGGCACGAGGGTCACATGGCACAACCAGCCAGGGTTTTACTAATCAGCTAGTAAACTGACAGTGTATGCAACAACTTCCTGTCTTCCTCTGTTAAGACACAATATAAAAAGACAATAGCTATTATGTTGTTCATTGAAGAGGATATGAGTGGTAATAATGTATAGGATGGATGAGGTACGGAGACAGGTTTTACAATTGAAGCCACAGGTTGTGGACTCAGCTGAATGCCGACATTTAAATGTTGGGAGACGCTAGCCGCAAAAGTCGAAGACCACGTTGTGACTCTGCGATTGGCATAGAATCTGAAGAGACAGCAGCAAGGTGCGGTGACATCTACAAGTACAGCACCGGCCGTTAACACAGACCCTCGCCTTTGCTGCTCATGTTAGGAATATTACCCTCGAGAGCCGAAGTATCCGTCTGTGTCGGCAAAGGCAGAGCAGTATTGCCGGAAGTAGCAGTTGAGTGGCGACGCGAAGCACTCAAACGTGACTCCAAAGTGTCGATGCAGTGCCTCAAACACGGGCACCGGTAGTGCGCCGTGCAGTCCTGCGCCCTCGTTGCCACCCGTGCCGAACATGGTCTGCTGGCACGGACAAACGAAGAAGACAGACAATGATACCGGTCTCTATTGTCCAGACGATCGAGTTGTGCCGAGGCACTGCCAGCTAGCCTGGCGCAGCTCAGATTGTTTTCCCTCTGCAGAACTCGAGCTATAACAACAACAACCGCCGTTCGCCACTAAGTGGCGGTGACGTCACCACGGCGCCTGTGTCAGGCCTGGCACTCGAGCTATGCCGCTCGTGTCACATGCAGTGAATGAATATAATTCCTTACGTGTAGTGACTGATGCAACGCATGACGAAAATTATTATCACCACCCTCTGGCCCTGTTTGGCCCCAAGTCAAATTCGAATGTCTTGCGCAAACAGTATTTTAGGGTTTGGTTCTCCCTGAGCTTGGAGAATAGCCTTGGAAATCTCACCGATACAACGAGAGCCCCATGCTGGTGTGCCTCGAAGGTAGAAAGTGGGTATTGCAGGTCTGCACCGCCACAGTGTGTCTACGGTTCACACGGCAGCATATGATGCTCTTTAGTAAATTAACTACAGCAACCACATGCACGTCCGCTGGCACTTTGCTGATGCTACCAGAGGCACCGTGTCTGAGTGATGGAGCAGTCAAAAAGAGGCAATCAGTGCCATCAAGACAGAAGATGCACGGCCAGAAAGGGGAGAGAGTGACATCGACAAAACCTGATTTGCTAAAAAAAATATTACTCCCAACTCCCTCCCTTACCCGGTACCGCCGCAGCAGACACCAGACACGTGCCAAGAACTTCTCAAAGCGGGTGTCGTCCGGGCAGCCCAGCCTGTACAGGTGCTCCTGCCAAACACAGAGCAAAGACGAGGCCTTGTTACGGCAGCGGAACAGGGACCGTATCACAGAACGACCGGCGTGTGTACATCTTAACACTCCTGGATAAACGATGTTATATTGATGTGGAGGGTTGATAAACAATGTTCAAGTCTAGGGGGTTGATGGTTTTCAGCCAGGAAAGATGTGACTGTGCAAAACTATATCACTGAATTAGAATTTTCAATTACTAAGAGAACTAACACAAAGTTGATTGATTTCGACATGATGAACACATTTATAGCAGGGCATGTGAGCATGTTGCTCCATGTAGTGTGGAGGCAGCACCTGAATGGATCTTAATAATAGTTTCGTATATCATCTTCCAGAGGTGGTTCTCTACTACAATGTAATACCCAAGCTTTCAGTTAAAGTTCCAAACAAAAATGAATTGATCCAATGATAAGATGCCACCCATCAAGGACGGCATTTGAAATTAAAAATGCGAAAAAGTACCACAAAATGTAATAGGCCGTATGGGTACAGCATCACCAAGAAGCCCGTACCAGCTTGTTGAAGTAGTTCTGGTTGATTTTGACCATCTCTCCACGGTAGCGGAGGCAGGTCATGTCATTCTCCGTGTGCATCTCCACACGCGGCAGGTGCCAGGGCGGTATGGAGAGGCGCGCCGGGAAACAGTAAACCAGCTGGTCAACGACGGGTGGCACTGCCACCGCCACCGCAGCAGCCTCTTCTGCAACCACAAGAGGGACACACGAGGATGTGTCAACAGTGAGCTGAGCGCTGGGGTAGGCAGGGAGACAGAGTTAGGTAATGGAGGAGGCAAAATAGGCAATGATAAAGACATAAAACAATGTTAGGTACACAAGACGGTGAAACTGCCAAGCAGTGGGCATAGGCAGAGAGAAATTCAACCTAAAGATAGGGAGTTCAAAAAAGATGTAGTTAGAAGACAGCAGGTAGATAGCTAGATGATGTTAAGAGTAAGCAGAGCAGCTGTGTTTGTCAGTTCTGCGGAACGCCGTTCCTCCGAATATTGATATTCTATAAAACCATTCCTGCAGGCGCCATACTAGTGTCCTATAGAGCACACCATGTTTTATTTTAATTGAAAGCTGTTATGAACAAGTAGGCGCCAAACGTCAACTCTACGGTCAGACCACGTTTTTAAATGCTCTGCCGAACAGACTGGGTGTCGTGTTTTATAGATCCATAAATGGATTTCATCTCATTATCTGGATTCTCACTGAATAGCCGTGGCCCAATTACCACAGATAATAAGGGTTCCTTTGCAGTTAAAGATGTATGGACTAACAAGGCAAGACTCAAGCACAGCTTCATCAATGTCACTAGAGGCTTATGGCTCATAGGTGTGTCTCTATGCCAGACAGCATGTTATTTTTGGTCTGCATGTAATCGTTTTACAAACATTATGTAATTAAATAAATTATCGGGTTAAAGGAATCAAAGCACTACCTCCAAAGGGGTTTTACTACATTTTTCTTGACATTCATACAAGTAGTGCTACGGTTAGAGCACTTGAATAAAACTAAACGCTATGACAGTGGTTCCCGTAGTGTGCGCTGCGGCACCCCAGAGCGCCGCAGCTAACTGTTAGGTGTTTTCTGACTTTGGGCGCCGTGGAAAAAATCCTGATACACTAAGTGCGTCGTAAACCGAGAAAGTTTGGGAACCACTGCGCTATGAGTTAATATGCCTCTCAGGATTCAATTCAATCAATGGTTCTTCCTGGGACAAATGAGTGAATTCATAGAAAAGTGATACTAGCTATTCAATGGACAGGCTGGCCCTCACCACGAGAATTTAGAATTTACACCCCTACAGCTCAGTGATAATGACGATCTGATTGCCATCAACGGAGACATGTCTCCGCCACATACTTAAGTTAGCATCGGTAAAGAAAACACCTTGACTCGCTAACATCTAAAAGTTCATTGAAAGAAATGCTTTGAGATTCATGGATAAAACTTCACACTACCATCTTCAATTTCAAATTATATTTCCCAATAATAATAATAGCATTTATATAGCGCCTTTCACCCGAGGGTCACAAAGCGCTGCACAAAGCTGCAGAGAGAACGACATGTCAACAACGACAGA
>JAZEWU010000008.1:3409233-3423635 GCA_036362915.1 Geotria australis | reverse complement strand
TTACGGAACAAATAAGTCTTAAGACTAGATTTGAAGATGTTCAAGGACTGCGCTGAACGAATTTCCAGTGGAAGAGCATTTCAGAGTCTTGGGGCAACTCGCGAGAAGGCTCTGTCACCCATGGAATGGAGGCGCGACCTGGGAACCAAGTGTAAAAATGGTTTTGGAAGGTAATATCTATACGATGTCTCAGAGATCAAGAACTTACTCTGACACAGAGTTCCACATTTGACACAAACCCAAGTAACCCTGCAGACCAACGGTATTGGTCTCGGCACCTGGCAGGGTGAGCTTGTTCTCCTTGAGCACTTCAATGTTCTTGTCTCGGATGCGCTTGACATAGTCGCAAGAGAGCGTGAAGATTTTGGCGCAGATTCCCTCCACCGATTCCTTGGCCACCTCAGCCAGGTGGGGTCCACACTGACGGCGCAGGTGGTCCAGGCGGTCCTGTAACCACGCAACACAAGTACAAAGACATCTTGAATGTAGTAATAACAATGATCAAGTCAATCATTTGTACAGAGTCTCAAGACACTTGTTTTGAACTGGGATATTTCATCACATCTTTTTTAAAGAAGTTTGGTCTGCGAGCTGGAGGAAACCACAGTACCCAGAGAAAGCCATAGATGACAAATATAAGGGTTCATGAAGCCACTTGTTGTATTATGACCCTGCCGCCTGCCAGCTTGACAAATTATTTTCAAAGCCTTATATTGCAGTCGTTCACTAACACATGAACCCATCTTTCCAGAACTCTTGAATGGTTGCTCCTCATTTTCAAGTTTGGACAGGATGGATTTGGGTCTAAGACTGGACATTGGGCACGAGATTAAAGATTTCAAAGGAGTAGGTCACGCACCAAGTAGTCCTCCTTGGAGGGCGATGGCTCCTTCCGCAGCCAGTTGAACGTTTCTTCCACATTCCACTTGACAATCTTGCGGCTGTCTGGAGACGCGTTCCTAGCAACACACGGCATAGGTTCCCCGTTGAGTTAGCCAGGAACCTCAATCAGTCGCTGGTTTTACAACAGCGGGCGCTTATCACTGCACCACCCCACCATGTTATATTCAATGTTGTTGATTGCGCCTGGTAATCAAAAGCATAATGCTACATGTTAAAACCATTCAAATAAACAATTATGTATTAAGCATGAAATTTGACTCCCCAGAGTTGACAGCCACTTGCCTGTTGTCGATCATGCGTTTTGCTGCCTCGGCATATTTAAACAGCTGCCTCTTTGCATCATCGCGATACTTGATACGCGACAGCCTTGCACGCTCACACAGTTGGGAAAAAAAACAATAGTCATTCATTAACCATTCTCACGTGTAGACCGAATGACTAATATTATTAAACCTGTCATCATGTACATGTCAATGCATTGGGTGATAAGAGGGCTCCCTACACAGTGCTGATTGGGTAATTATTTCACTGTACTACATAACACTGGTCAGTGCAGGTTTAAGGCAGGGAGAAAATCTATTTACGCTTATATAGTACAACGGAGGATAACGTGGAATGATGCGGCACGGGTAACCGGGCGTTACCGTATCGGGATGTCGTTGAGGATCTCGCGAAACATGGACACCGACACGACTGGCTCGCAGTCACTGGGCAGCATGGGGTCACGACCTTTGTCGATCACTTTGCGCTCCAGCAGCCAGCGATTGAAGGACTCGCGTGGCGCGTCCACCCCTGCCCACGCCGCACAAACAAGTCATTTGTCTAAATTCATACCTACATCAGTAAATCCGTATTGTCTGAAATTTGAATTAAGAGCGACCATCCAAACCTGTGTGTCTAATGCAATACTAGATATTAAGTCTCAAAACATGTTATCACCTTTATTCATTCTCAATCGTCAAACCGCGAATTATAAAACCATACCAGTATTTCATGAAAACCATAGATACAGTTTATTAGAAAAAAAATCCACTTAATACCTCACATCTGAGAATAATCTGTACGAGAATTTCCAAGTACTGTTGACTTCCCCGAAAGGGGATGACGGGCCGAGTGAACCGCAAACTGTGTTTTAAACTTGTAACGATCCGATTAAGCAAGCGACTCGACCTTCCATTGGGCCACCTAACCGGTTGTCTGAAAAACAAACGCTAATAATGAATTTTAATGGACAAATCCTAAAGTAAATTAAATAATCTTCGTGCGGGAGAAACTAAAGGGCAAGGTGGGACCAGGCAAATGTCAAGCTCGCACCCTCTCTCTGCTGGCACAGCTCCAGGTACTGATGCCGCAGCCGCACTGTGAGCTGTGCACGGAACAGCTCCACCTCAGGGTGAGGGTGAAAGACATCAAAAATCCCCCGCTCTTTGATCACCGCGTTCGTCGCCACGTCCAGGTTCCAATAGATTCTGTAGGAACGATAAAAGGGAATGGATGGAGGGTGCGCAATTGCAGATGAAATGAGGTAACAGGAGGGGTGACTCACTAAAACATTCACAGGCTGTGGGAATCCGTCAACTAGTGCGTGTACTAGCCATTTGAAATAAGTGTTCTAAACTCAAACGATCATAAGGCAGTGTTTCTCTCCATTGGTGGTCAGTGGTGGAAGTCCTGTAGTCTTAAAGCTAAAGTGACACTGTACCATTTAAGAGCAATGTTTCTTCTTCGCCAATATGTGCAGAGATAATAAAGCTCCTTGTTGCTCAATTAGAAGGGCTTTTGAAATGTGTTGTTGCACAAGCTACAAGCACCAACTAGCTGGAGCAGACCCCATGGCCATGATTGCAATACAAAACTACACTGATCCTTCCAAAATTGATTCCATGCCCAAGTATTTTAACCCGCAAACTTCCGATTGCAAGCTGTTTACTTTACCGATGAGCCGCCTTGCAGACCAGCTCTCCAAATATACAGACTTAAGATGACGACAATAATACGTAACATTAATAAGATAGCACCAAAACAGCAGTGCAGTGTTTGGGAGTGGAGACAGCGACATGACAGAAGCCGTACAGGAAGGGGAGGGTGGGAGGCTTGGGCTTCTGTGTGGGACTCGCAAATCCAGCCTCGGGCTTCCACCCCTTGGGGACAGGTGCCACCGGGGTCACCGGCATCACGTCTTCCGACTGAGTGAAAAAAGATAATAAGGGATTGGAGGCACAAGACATCGGTATGAACAATCACTAGCAAACAACAAACACATCACAAAGGTTGACAAACAAATTATTTCGTGGTTTATTTCAGCAAAACATTTTTTTACACTAAACGAAATGAAACACGCCAATGGTGGATTAGACTATGTTCCATGAGACTGGATATAGCGCATATTTGCCACTGAAAATACATCTATCGGTGAACTATACAGCAATGATCACCCGTATAGCCCTAACAGACTGTAAGGGCAAGTGCCGATAGCGAGCACCTATGAAGGTCGACACGGTACACGAGGGGGTGGGTGACCAGCACCGCGCCCGGCCGCATTTGTCTCCCTAGTGGCGATGGTTACACACCGTACCAGGAACTATACAGCACAACGGTGAAAACCTAGAGTACTGCCTCCAATGTGGGAGGCGAAAGGTCGTGAGGGAGATGGCGATCGCTCGACACGGCTATCCCGAAAGAACAGCTCTGAAGAGCAACCATCCTGAATCGAGCCGTGAAAACCTACATCACTACTACAGAGTACCGTTATGTTACTGCAGAGATATTTTAACATTTCAATCACGCAATATTTTTTTCAAATGCCCTGCCTTGCTCACCTTGGTTCGCTTGGATACAGCACTCGCTGCCCCTGCAACACCGGCCCCAATTTCCTCCGACAGCCGGCGCTTCCTGAGAGCTGCATCTTCGGCAGAGGCTCCCGTGGCGCCTGCCGCGGGTACACCTGGGGTCCCGCCAACCGGTGCCGCATTCAGACCCAGCGGATCTGACTGCATGCCACACCAACATCACCGTATCAATAAGAGTGGTCACAGCTGTAGGGGTCACTTCTTGTGATTCACTACAACTACTTAGCAGGAGTAATAAAACATTTTTCATTGTCAGAAACCGCTTAATCCTGTACAGGGTCGCGGTGAGCCGGAGCCCATCCCGGCTGGCACAGAGCGCAAGGCAGGGGCACACGGACGATGGGACGCGAGTCCATCACAGGGCACCTGGGGAAATTTAGTCAGTACGCCAATTAACCAGGCAGCATGTCTTTGGACGGTGGGAGGAAACCGGAGTGCCCGGCGAAAACCCACGCGGGTCAAAAGGGTGTACACTGATGGGAAATGTGGCTACAGGCAGAAGGTGGAACTCGAGTGGACAGGAGAGGGGCCCTTACAATGACATCGTGCTGTCCCAGCGCAGGCAGCTCCCAGATTGACTGGCTGGTGAAGCGGTTGTAAAAGTAGGGCCGCTTCTCCCTTCGGCTCCAGTACTTATTCCAACCGCTTTGGATGAGTTCATCTGTTATCGAAAGATGCCACACACGAAAATATGTCATTCTATAGATACATACATAGGCTGTACCTCTATAACCGTGACTCAACTGTTAAAATCCATGACCAAGTAACGGGAAATGTCCTGAACATGTGACTTTGAAGCGCACCGCTATTACGCACTCTAGTGACACAACTAGGGTAAGGCGGCCAAACGTGTACTTTCTCGCCCGCATTCTCGACTGGTGGGTCACAACCCATCAGTGGATGGCGAGCGCCACTTAGTGGTCCGTGGAGACCATACATAAGTGGGCCTTGAGGTGAAAAAGGTTGAGAACCCCTGATAAATAGTATTAATACAATTACTACCATACAATGAAAACAGGAAATGTCAAGTGGACTGATGACACCACACTTACTATGACTTGTATATAGACAACGACTGCATTGCACAATGGTGCAATAATAGTGCTGCTTCAATATTAGCATGCAGCCTCACCACTACTTCACAGCAACACCTGCAGTACTTGTACCTACATTCACAAGGTGTGAAGCCATTTACCTGAGCTAGATCACAATGCATTGTGAATAGTGGGAAACGATACTGGCACACATTATTAGATAGATGTTTATTATTACAGCAGAAAATACCCAGAGAGTTGGTAAGCTTTTTACGAGATTCCTGCGACACAACACGCGAATTGACAAAATAAATAAAATCTAAAAATCACACGTTAACACAATGAACCACAAAAACATAAATTAAACATTTACACACAGCATTGCACAAGACATAAGTGACCAAATAAATGAAAAAGTACAACCTAGTAAATGGAAGTTGAGGTTTGAGTGGTGAATCTTACCATTATTTTCTTTAAAAAAGCAGATTTGAACTGTCACATTGCAATAAATTAGTATTTTTCTAGCTAATAAAAAACCCTCCAAATGAACAGTGCAAAAAACAAAGCTCTTCTCTATATTTGAGGCACTAAAATGTGTTCAATCTGTCATGAGTTCTCATAATAAGACTAGTCATGATGAAGGTCACTTGTTTATTTTCTTTCGTTGTTGACATGCCGTCCTCTTCGCGGCCCTTGTGCAGCGCATTGTGACCCTCGGGTGAAAGGCGCTATATAAATTTATATTATTATAATTAGTCACTATAGTGCCATGACTGGATTGACGTCATTAAATCACACGACAGTGATGTCAATGCATTGCTATAATAATGTGCCTGATAGTAGCTTTTTGGAAACTTATCACTAAGCTTCATAAAAATGTTAGAGAGTCTAGACCACCATATTCATCAACATATTCATCTACAAGACAGGTAAACTTTTTTTAAGGATAAAAAGCCTCGTCCTCAAACCATCCTCGAAGCGCTTACTGAAACACATCACTTCTGCAATGAAGACATCCAATGACTGAACGACTGCATAAAGCCGCTTGGGCTCCGTGAGCTAACCAGGCAAGTCTTGCACCAGCGGGAGTGACAACGGCTGGTTGTCTGCCACCGGCACGGGCTGGGGATGCGCCGGGCTGGCTCCAGCAGCGAGGGCTGGCACCGCCGCCGCCACCACTGCCACCGTCGTCGCCGCATGGTTGTTCCGGGCAGAGTTGTGCTGCTCGGCAGACATAGCCGGCTCCGCATCCAGCCTCACGGCCTTGCTGCCTCCGTTTAAGCACACATACACGCAACACACATGAAACGGACACACAAAAGGAGCGTATACATGTACACAAAAAGCACACACTAAACACACACGAGCACAGTGCTTTTTTAGTTGTCAAACAGCTGCTACCCCTCAAGCGAGAGTGACGCCTATTTTGTTTCTCCCCTGATACCTTCTAAAACCGGAAAGCTATCTTCTTAGTTCACCACACCTAGGCCTCCTGGGACATTGTATTGCGAAACATTAAATTAGCTCTCAGGGGTAAACACATTTTTTACATTAGTTTCATACACAATAGACAATTCACAATATGTCCACTCTTTTTCAAAATAAACCCATCTCTTCTCCAGATGAAAAGAAATCCATATCAATACTGCAAGAGCCCAGCCGAGGACAAATTATATGGATTTAGCCTGGTATGGTCACAAGCATCCTTTTTTGTTGAAGAAAAAAAACCATCCTGCATTTCTGAATACAAAATAAGTCAAATATGTACTTTTGTGCTTCAAGAGGGCAATGAACCAATCTTGCATCACTGTTAAGTACAAAAAATCACAAATCAGCGTTCATCAATTGCGTTGGTTGTTTGTTTTATTCTATATTATTGTTTGCGTTGGTTAGTTCGAACGTTTGTTGTATCGCGGGAATCCCACATCCATTATCCACACTAATGACCAATATTGGGATTGAGCTGGTGGAATTTTTAATGAGTAAAACGCTTTAATCAAAGCACCACAAAACCGCATGTCCATTTGGTGAGTCGAACACAATAATTACATTTTCAAATTATCCAATATCTTTTAATACTCCTGTATTCCTAAAGATGATACACTTTTAAAAGGCCAAATATATCAAGTGAATCCAAGACCATAAGCAAACTGATGGCGTGGAAAGTATGCAGATGACCTAGTCCTAGAGCATCCGAAGCCGCGCATGACCATGAGGGCTAACGTGAAGAATTTAAAATTGCAACAAACATACCCTCACTGAACCCAAGCTGTCCAAGGCCTTATCATGCAGTGCATGGGTCACAGATAATGGCCGACATTAGATAGGAAAATGTAAACAAAACAACGCAATTCACAAAAATTGTCATACTTTTTTGTACTCTTGCCAATATTCCCATACAGCATGCATCTAATTGTAAATGTAATTCATTCATTCATTTTCAGAAACCGCTTAATCCTGTACAGGGTCGCGGTGAGCCGGAGCCTATCCCGGCAGACATAGGGCGCAAGGCATGGCTATACCAAGGACGGGATGCCAGTCCATCACAGGGCACCGGGGGCAATTTAGTCCGCAGGCCAATTAACCTACGCATGTTTTTGGACTGTGGGAGGAAACCGGAGCGCCTGGCGAAAACCCACGCGGACACGGGAAAAACGTGCAAACTCTATACAGAAAGGCACCCGAGCCCGGATTCGAACCCGGGTCTTCTTGCGGTGAGGCGGCAGCGCTACTCACTGCGCCACCGCGCTGCCCATCCCAAAAATATTTACCAATATTGTCATGACAATGTGCTGTGAAATTTTCAAATGTGTAAATGCAATTTATCAAGAGCAGTAGTTGTATTTTTAGAAGACATTGGTTATTATGAACATTGCTGTAAACTGGACCACAATAGGAGCAGAGGAGTACATTCTTGCAAAGCATTTACATTGCAAGCACCACACTTGCAAACATGTTTACTCAATCAAATATTTCCTTGGAAGACTGATTATAATAACATCCACTTTAGCTGACAGCACACTTTGGCGATACCCCATGGAAATTACAGGGTAGTTATGCAAAGAAAACCTTCGACCTGGTTCAGACTGCCATATGGAAGAATGTGCTTACTAGGATTCAATAGGGTACCATAAACGGACATTACAAAGATAAGATTAGCACCCAAACACAAACCAACAGAGTTTAACTAGAACCCAATTCAATATTTCCCCTATTAAAACCAATAATATTTCAGTGAAAAAAAAATACCCACGCAAAATTGTGTTTTTTTTGTGAAAACATTTTACGCGTGTTTGGACCATTACGATTACTCCATCACCAATCATGTAATATATCATTTTGTAATATATCATCTAATATATCATTTTGACCAATGATATATTAGATGTGGGTGTTTGGGAAATTAATAATCTCGCAACTATTCAGCACAAATGCAGCAGAGGAGTGTTTTTGTAGTCGCGTATATATTGTAAGTTTAGTGTATAGTAGATACATTTACATCTTTAGTTACCTACCAGTCGTCACGCTCTCAAATAATAAACATCATAAATTGCACGCAAAGTGTAGCCTTTGTAAAAACAATGTATATAATAAAACATGTAACGGGAAAGTATGATTATTATACAACACTATTACTCCATCATTTGCAAATGAAGCTGCTGGTTTGTGCAATGTTATTACTTGTGCTGTGGGTGAGAGCATTCTAGAAACTTACTGACTTCCTCGTTATGTCGCAAAACAATACCTTGCATATCACTTGATGTCGGTTGTAAGGTAGAAATGTGTTTGACAGGTTACAAACTTTTTAACATACAGTACCCCAATCCCAAAATCCATGCCTTAGGCTTAGGGGGAATGATTAGAAGTACTGTTCCACTTTCTAGTAAGACTGCACTATGGTAAGACGGCACCTGTCAAGTAATGTGCATACAGTATTTCACTTGTTCAAGAATCGCAAAGAAGAGACCCAGAAATAAGTACTGTACTTCACACTAACTTCACAAAGGAAACAATTTATCTACCAGTCTTGACAATTACAATTAATTAAGACTAACTAATAAACGTCACGTAAGCAACCACTCAAGCACGTTTCCTCCACACAATCTTTGACAGCATACGGCGAATTTTATAAACTTCACCAGTGTACTGGGGGTCTAGGTAGAAGCGTTCACGTCGCGATGCCTGTCAGGTAATACTTGGTATTGCCTGCGAATTCTACCAAACACTTCGAGGCCGAGCTGAAAGACGATGTCCAGAGGCTAACCATCGTGCTTCGAAGAATCGCAAAGAAGAAGACCAGTGCACTTGGATACCCTGAACATTATTGTTGCTTAGTTACGTACATTACATTTACAAACTTGTTAGAGAGCATAATTGTGAGATTTTTGGCTTCAACCCTGGGTAACAAACTTACTCGGTCACAGCTTTGACGGGTGCAAGTACTTGTGCAACACCACAAAACAGTACTGTACCCAAATTGTAATGTCACGTCTCAATTGGCCCATGGTATTGGGTTTAAATATGGGATACTGCACAATACAGTACTACACTATAGTCCTACAGTATTCACAAACGTTAATCTTTCAACTTTAAAACCTACATCAGTATAACTATAATACACAAAATGGGAAACTGTAATTTAACATCGCGCTTCGAAGAATCGCAAAGAAGAAGCCTATAATACAGTATCCTAAAGGTGTTCCCCTCACACATTCTTGCATTATACACTACGATCTTAAAAAACAATAGGAAATAATACGTACAAATACGTAATATTATCGGTCACTACACTGTTTTTGTTTGCACGGTCACAAAGCAGGCAAAACTCATTAATTGCGAGGGAGGGCATTACTTTTGTTAACACCTTAATACAGCAAGGGGCTGTGTAAGAAAATGGGAAACTGTAATTTAACATCGCGCTTCGAAGAATCGCAAAGAAGAAGAAATACAGTTTAATGAAGTCAAACGCGTCAGAATGCAGGCATTCGGTATGATGAACCGAAATTGAAAAACTTGAAGGAACACCCACATTGACGCGAGTTCTATTTATCATCCATAATACAAATACAAGTGGGAGGTGGTGGAGACCGGGGGGGCACGTCTGGTAGCGCCTGACATTCTCTGTTATTGTTCAACAAATCCATCCCCACACGAATCGCAATACAATGAGGGGCAGGAATGCGAATCGTTGGTAGGACCTTGCGAGTGACAACTGCAGGTGGACGAGGTTTATTCCCTCACGTTACGGCGCATCCATTCACGTAAACAAATGAAGGCGAGCACAGCGCTCAGCGGCGACCAAACACAACACAACGCGGCCGCGTCGGCTCCTCCCCGCGCTCTCTCCGCTCATCGCCAACACTAAGCGAGCAGACACAACCCGTGCACATCATCCCGACGAGAAGGAAGCAGAGAAGGCAGTGATGAAGATCAGTATGGTGGATAAGCAGCGGTAGGAAGAGGAGGAAGAAAAGACGGAGGGGGGAGGCGGCCATGACGCAGATGCGGCCGCGCCGAGGGTAAGGGAGCGTCACGACCACATCGCGCCTCGCACTCGGCAAACACATACGCGGGACGTTTTGCGACATTGTTTTTCGTTTATTAGGGGAGGCTTCGTGAACCGTTCGTCCGGCCTTTTCGTTTCTGTTCGTGCTAACAAGTGTTCATTATCGTCCTCGATGCTTTATCGCTAGCCGTCGTTTCGCTTTTGGCGGTGACTGAGGCGACGCAAAAAAGGCGCGAAAAACGCGACGCGAGGGGCAAGAAAAAATGGCGGCTGCCGCGCGCGCCGTCTATTTCTTTGGCGCGCAAACCCCCCCGCGCCGTCGCAAAAAAAATTAAAATGAAACACAAGCACGCTTTATCGCTACGGGCGGTTTGCCTACGGGCTTTCCTCTCTATTTTCCTTTTCGTTTTCGCTCACTTTTACCTCAGCATTAGGCGGAGGCGGCTGCCCGCTGCACGCCGCTCCTAGCGCTGGTCCGCGTCGCGTCCTCCCAGCTCCGCGCCGCGCCGCCTCGTCACCATTTTGAGGGGGCGCGCGAGTGCGCACGCGCGGGCCACGCCCACGGCTCGCGCGCCCATTGGCTGCCCGCTCGCGACGGCGCCGCCCCCCCCTTCGTGCGGGGGAGGGAGGGTGGGGGTTGACGGAGGGGGTGACGTCATGTTTATTTGCGTGGAGCAGGTCGCGTGGTTCCGATTATGTTCGCGAGGTAGGAGGAGATGGGGTGACGTGCCGTTTTGGATTTGTGTGCTAATCGTATGCTATTTAGATGCGGGAGGAGCTTATGTGTTAATTAGATGCGGGAGGAGTTTATAAGCCCGTCAGGTGGATAGATGTTTATTAGTAAAAGCAGAAAAATACCCAGTGAGCTTGCCAAGCTCTTTACAGGATTGCCGCAACACAACAAACACGCGAATTGACGAAAATCGTGAAAAATAATTCTGTCGTCACCTCGCGCGCCCGTATTGATCCTCGTCGCGTGCCCACGTTGACCCCGCACAGGCCGGCCGCGGGCCGCTGAGCGGCGGTGGCGCCGTCCACCGCTCGGAAACGTATCCCGGGCCCGCCGCTCGCCATGTCCACGTGCGACGTTCACAGCGCGTTCAGCGGCGGCAATCCGCCCTCGCGACTACGCCGCGACGCCGGACAGACGCCCGGCCTCGCCGCACCGCCGCTCGGCCTCTCGCCGAGCCCCCTCGTGACGATGAAGCTGGAGGCGGCGGCAGAGGCCGCGGACGTGAAGCTCGAACTCGTGCCGGACAGCGACGGCGGCGACAGCAGCAGCAGCAGCAGCGGCGGTAGCACGGAGCCGATGGCGAGCGAAGGCACGGAGAGCTCGGAGCCGTCGGACCTGAAGGCCGACGCGGGCGGCCGCGAGCCCACGCGGAGGAGCAGCCGGGCGGCCGCCACCGCGGTAAAAGCGGCCGCGGCAAAAGCGGCGGCGACGGCGGCGGCGTCGGCGTCGCAACAGAGGCGGCAGCAGCAGCAGAAGCAGCAGCAGGCCGGCGAAACGGGCAAGCGGTGCTTCCCGTGGTCGGACGACGAGTTCCGCGCGTGGCAGGGCCGCGCCAAGTGGCTGTTCCGCAGCCAGGACGGCATCGGCTGCGCCATCTGCCGGGAGGCGAGCGTCGTGGTGTACAAGCGGCAGGGCGTGTTCCTCGCCAAGGAGTGGCGCGCCGGCACGGTGTGGGCCAGGGACAAGAAGAAGCTGCGCAAGAAGGTGTACGAGCACCGCGACACCAAGGCGCACCGCCAGGCGAGCTACGTCAGCGTCATGCACGAGAAGACGACGCAGCCGGCGCCGCCGCCTCCGCCGCCGCGGCACGTCATCGACGCCAAAAGCCGCGTGTTCTCGGAGACGGAGCGCGCCTTCCGCGCCGCGTACCTCGTGGCCAAGGAGGACCTGCGGGCGCGCCAGCACGACGCGTTGTCGGCGCTGCAGGAGCTGAGCGTCGCGCGGCTGGGGCGCGCGGGCGGCCCGCGCGGCTGCCTGCGCCTCGTCGCGCACGTGCGCGCGGAGATGGAGGCCAAGCTGACGGCGCACCTCGTGGCCGGCGCCGGCTGCTTCTCGGTGCTCGTCGACGGCTGCTCGTTCGCGCGCCGCCGCTTCGCCGCCGTGCTGGTGCGGGCGCGGGTCGGCGCCGGCGCCGTCGACAACGCGCTGCTCGACCTCGTGCGGCTCCCCGACGGCGGCGGCGGCAGCGCCGAGGAGGCGGCGCGGGCCGTGGCGCGGCGGCTCGAGGACAAGCTGGGCCGCGCCGCGCTCGACGGGAAGCTGCTGGCGGGCGCCAGCGAGGGCGCGTCGGCCGACATCCCCGCCCTGCGCGGCATCGACGCGCACCTCCGCGAGGCGTTCCCGCGCCCGCTGCTCTGGCTGCGCTGCGTGGCGCACCGGCTGGAGCGGGACGCGTCGCGCTGCCTGCTGGCGATCGGCGCCGCCGACCGGCTCGGCGCGCTGGTGGCCGCGCTGGCGGAGCTGTGCGCGCGCTCGCCGAGGAACGCCGGCGAGCTGGCGGCGGCGGCGCCGGACTTCGGGGCGGAGGTGGCCGCGGCGGCGGCGGCCGCGGCGTCGGGCGGCGTCGACGCCCGCCGCGCGGCGTCGACGTTCGCGTGCGCGCGCGCGGCCTGGCGCGGCTACACGGCGCTGCACACGCACTTCGCCCGCGCCTCGGCCGACCCGTCGCGGACCCCCGACGAGCGCGAGGCCTACCGCCGGCTGCGCGCGCGCCTCGAGAGCGCCGCCTTCGTGCGCCACCTGGCGGCCGTGAAGGACGCGCTGCGCGAGCTGCGGGCGCTGGCCGCCGCGCTGCAGGACGCGCGCGCCTCGGTGCGCGACGCGCTCTGGGCCGTGCGGCGCGCCGCGGCCGCCGTCGCGGCCCTGCGGGACGGCGGCGGAAAGTCGCTGGGCCGGGCCAAGCAGCGGCTGGCGGACGGGCTGTTCAAGGGCGTGGTCGTGGACGACGACGCCGGCGGCGACGGCGAGCTGGACGCGGCGCGGTTTTACCGGACGCTCGCCTGCGGGCTGTCGGCGCGCTTCCCCGGCGACGTTTTCGAGCTCGTCTCCGTGCTCGACCCCGAGCTGCGGCACTGGCGGCAGGACGACGAGGAGGACGAGGCGGGCGGCGCGGACGGGAAGCGCGCGGCGCCCGCGCCGGACGGCGAGGTGGCGCGTCTCGCCCGGCGGCTGCACCTGCCGCCGCTCGACTGCGCGTCGCAGTTCCGCAGCCGGCGCGCCGGCGTCGCCGCGCCCGAGGGCGGCGCGCTCGGCGAGCTGGAGGCGGCCATCGCCACGCTGCCCACCTGCAGCGCCGGGTGCGCGCGCGTCGCCGCCGCGCTGGCCGAGGTGGCCGCGTCGCGCCAGCGCGCCGGCCCGCCTCTCGACCAGCGGCAGCAGCGGCGGCGGCACGACTGGAACCGCCGGCAGAATCGGCGCGCGTGCGGCATCAAAGAGGAAACGGTCGACTGCGACGACGACAGCGACGACGACGATCTGGACGAGGACAGCGACGAACACCTGTCCAACCTGCTGTGGATAAAGTGCAACGGGCCCCCGCTCGAGTGGTTCGACGCCCGGCCGCTGGTGCGCTCGTGGCTGCTGCGGCAGCAGGACGCGCGGGGGGAGTGCGCGGCGCCGCGCGGCGCGCCCTGGCCGCGCGAGCGACGCGACCTCTGGACGCTGCTCTCCTGACGGCGGCGACCCCCGGCGTCGGGCCGTGTCGCGCGCCGCTCCGGAGCGCGGGTTTCTCGAGCCTCTAGAGCATGGGTGTCCAAACTACGACCCGCGGGCCAACTGCGGCCCGCCATCCATTTTTAATTGGCACGTAACTATGGTCTATGGCCCACACATAATGCTTGCGCTTAACTGTATTGTGAGTGGCCCAGTCCTTCGTATATTTTTCTGTATGTGGCCCTCAGGGAAAAAAGTTTGGACACCCCTGCTCTAGAGCGTCGCGGCACCCACGCGGCCCGCTAGGGTCTGGTCTGCACCGACCGCGAGGTGGCGCTAGTGGATACACTGATGCAACCGGGCAGGTGGTTATGAATTCTAATCCTGGTCTGGGGTTGACCCTGCCCGTCATCCCTCCGGGGTCAATAACGTTCGCGCACCCCCCC
>JAZEWU010000008.1:3349575-3360071 GCA_036362915.1 Geotria australis | reverse complement strand
TGCTCCTTAAAGGAGAGAGTGCGGTCCAGTGAGAAACCAGGACATTATCGGTGACCAGGGCACTCCGGTTTCCTCCCACAGCCCAAAGACATGCTGCTTCTTCTTCTTTGCGATTCTTCGAAGCACGACGTTAAATTACAGTTTCCCATTTTCTTACACAGCCCCTTGCATTTTCATTGAACTCCGCAAGGTTAATTGGCCTACGGACTCAATCGCCCCCGGTGCCCTGTGATGTATTGGCGTCCCATTATGGGTATAGCCCTGCATTGCGCCCTGTGTCTGCCGGGATAAGCTCCGGCTCACCGCGACCCTGTACAGGGTTAAGCGGTTTCTGAAAATGGATGGATGGTGTTCATGTTTTTCAAGTTGTTCTTTTACGACTGGTGTATTTCTCTCTGTTGTAACTTGCTTACGCCACCCCGCTGGACAACTGTTAAACAGAGCTACATAGTACTGATGTAGGTTTTCACGGCTCGATTCATGATGGTTGCTCTTCAGAGCTATTCTTTCGGGATAGCCTTCACGAGCGCTCTCTCATCAACGCCTGATTTTGCTTCCAGCGTGGGAGGCGAAACGTCGCGCGAGAGAACGCTCAGTGACACGGCTACAGACTGTACGTATAGACTATATGTACGGACTGTAGAGAGAGGGAGAGCGCTCAGTGACACGGCTATCCCGACAGAACAGCTCCGAAGAGCAACCATCATCAGAGCGAACATCGCTCAACGGTTGCTTCAATCTTATAGACTTATTGACTGGGCAGCAGGGGGCAGTGCAGACACGCGCACGCATACACACAAAGACAAAGATGCCCGTTTACCTTAAACATACTGTCGGGTCCAAGTGCTGTTAGCGAGTAGCGCCTATGAGGGTCGACACGGCACGCGAGCGGGTGGGTGGCCAGCGCCACGCCCGGCCGTCTTTGTCTCCCGAGTGTTAGAGACAGGAGCCAGTGTTGTCTCGACTTAACCCCAAATGAGTACCTAGTGCGGTGCATAAACATTGCCGGTAGGGAGACAAAGGCGGCCGGGCGTGGTGCTGGTCACCTACCCTCTCGAGTGCCGTGCCGACCTTCATGGGTGCTCGCTAACGGGACTTGCCCCTACAGTCTGCTAACCCTAACCCTGACTTTGGGGAGCGGTGGCTCAATGGTTCGCGCTATGCTGGGTTACAATCCTGGCTATGGTTACCAACCCCCTGCCCTAACCTCCCTGGTCCCCACATCATAGATACAGAGGGGGTTACTGAGAGAAACGGTATTTCGATCCTCTGTATGTCCCTGTACATATAGCAGAGTTGACAAATACAGTTTAATTGAATTGAATTGCTCCACACATTCATTGACAAAACGGGAGACTGATCCACGTGGGGCTGGGATTCCGCCCGGCGTTTATCCTAACTACGGAATTCACACAGCTATGTCTACACGCTGTAGGGATTTAAACGCGCTTCGGGCAGACCACACCTTGGCGGTGACGTCGTGCGCATGCGCACTCTGGCGGCTGTGGAAGCATCAGGGAGGATGGGTGAGCTTTACGCCGCGTTCAAAACCTCGGCTTTTCTTTCGAATTCTTAAACGAAATGTCTTTACATTTGTACGATGGCCTAACGAGGACGCTCCGGCTGGGTTCATGTTGATTATGCTGTGTGGTGGTGGTAGTGCCTTGTGTGAGGTGTTCCAATTGCGGGCCGCCCCAGCTTCAATGGGGTCCCCCTCGTAGAATAATGGGGGTTTTTTTCACCATTAACATCGATTCGGTGTGTTGTTCTATACAAAGTACACTACTTAGTTGATTCAGCGCTGCGCGTGTGTAGCGCAGTGTACGCTCGCTGTGTATCTCAAATGACGTGTTCGCTGAATGGGGTTAAACTAAAGTGGCGGACGGAGTCGGTCGTCTGCGAACAATATACACAGTATATTATAGTACTGTACCGCAGCGCGATACAGTCCTACTGGCGGTTTACTTTTAAACAAGAGTGAAACAAGTACGGGGTAAAACACTCGTCTCAAAGCCTCGAGAATTGTAACAAAATTACACGCGCTCGGTCCGACCGGCCGCGATTGAGTAAAAAAATCAAAAGATTTGAAAGTCACAACCGTCCAAATGCTGACAGAAAGGGGCCTCCTCCACTGGAGCATTGCTCGAGACACCTCGACAGGGTATTGACGATGCACCCACACTTTTCCCCACCACGCGCGAACTTTCCATCGACTAGTCCAGCCAGTCAGTTTATATCGAAGCTGGAAGGAATCTTTAAGCTATGTAGGTTTTTTTTTTCCATTTTCCAGCGGACATACGGGTAAGCAAGTTACAGCATCTCAGGGCACTGAGGGAAATTTAGTCCGGACAATTAACCTGGGCAGCAGCGTGTCTTTGGACTGTTTGAGGAAACCGGAGTACCCGGCGAAAACCCACGCGGAACACGGAGAGAACATGCAAACTCCACACAGAAAGGGCACCAGAGCCACGAATCGAACCCAAGATACTTGCTGTGTGGCGGCGGCGCTACTCACTGTGCCACCGTCGCGCGCTGTGGTCTCATTCATAACGCCAGTCTGCGGTCTCATGAATAAAACACTACTTCTGTGCGATTCGAGAGAGGAAGAGAATTGGGAGTGGACTCAGTAAACTTGCAACACTGTTTAAACTGCCGAGCCGGGGGATCGTATGGAACTGGCGACCTTTGGTGCCACGCAAGTGCAGCGCGTTGAGTCATTACTCCGCGGCTGTGGCGTCGCCGCTGGAGGGTTGAGGAAGGATGAACGACTATGAGAATAAATCATCCTAATGTCGGCCCTCCTCGTCGAGATTTACCCGCTCGTCTGTGATCGCGCAACATTGTGAAGCCACAGTATAGCGCTTTTTATGAGTTAAGTCACGTTTAAAAATAAGTGTCGCAAACCCGCCTCAACCCGACACGGTCAATTAGTAAAGGGTTTTCACGTGAACAAAACGTGCCAATTCGATACTATGACGACAACTCTCAGCGAAACGTGGTACCTAAATTGTAAATGTGGGTTCGCTCTACAACATACCGGTGTGCTGAAGTAGCAACGAATTGGCACGTTTTGTTCACGTGATAAACCTTGCTAAATGGCTGTGTCGGGTGGAGGCGGGCTTACAACACGTATTGTTACGTGACCTAACCCATAAAAAGAGCTATACTATGGATAACGTTGGTCTTGAAAGCCTTCGTGTTAAACTGTGAAGCCACTCGGCGCCTCACACAGAACATTGGAGATGTGGAAAATGTCCACCAAAAACCCAATCTCGCTGCGTTGAACAACGTAAAACTGGAACTAAAGTAGGTAATTAGCACCAGACGTTGAAACGACGACGGAGGAAAGGCTTTGCGAAGAACAGTGTTCGTTGAAACAAAGATAGGAAACCGGTGAAAACAAGCTGGTAAAGTATTGTGATAGACTATACCGTGGAATGGAACATGCACGACAGGGCGTTCCACAGAGGGGATGGAGCGATGAAAAGGTGGCAGGTTTTAGGCAACACAGGATCGTGAGAGGTGCCGGCTCGGGGAGCCGTGCATCTGCCAGTGGATTCATCATGGCTGATTGATAAACAGATTTGAAAACGTATTTTTTATTTAGAAATGAATGGGAAAAGTCCATAATTAGGAAGTACAGCAGTATTGATACAATTCGATACAAGCAAAAGCAATGGGACACAGCATTGTGTTCTTAAAGGTCACATTTATATTGAGCGTGACCAAACAAGAGTAGTGAGACGCTGCATGGTGTCCTGAACACGGGTCAAAGGTATCATGATTGTCTCTAAGTGAACAATAACACAAGCAATGTAACGCAAGTGCATTTGACAAAGGTCAAAGCTATAGTGACTTAGGCCGAGTGCCGATTGCATACGTGACAAATCATCTCCAACTATTAAACTGCCAACAAGCATTATATCTAAAATATTGAAAGCACATTTTACCGATTTAGACAATGAAATATTGTCTATGCGTAATAGCGTCAAAGCATGGGCGTTTTTAACAATTGTGCGAATTATAAACCATTTTTAATCGTCTGAGAATGTAAAAAAATGTAATTGCATACATATTATTGGTAACAATCGTGACGGGTAGATTTGACCGGCCACAAAGGTGTGCTCACAATCAGCAGGAAGGCACGATTATCAACATGCCTTGCAAAGATGTTCCTGTGACTAGCGCATTGCATGTACAATATTCTCAGCCTTTTCCAAAGGCCCAGCTCGACAGAGCTGATTGTTTGGCCGTATCATCCACATAACGCGTTGTACTGTATTTGATATAGTGACGGGTGGAAGTGTTGGTTTTATGATCTCGTTGATAAACTGACTTTACATTTTACAATCTTATCCAATTGGCTTTAAAACAGACATTTGTTTGTTACATTGTCCACGGACGCGTGTGGCCTTGCAAACAAGCAGCACAAATTGGACTTCTTTAGATGTCAACAGTCGGGGCAGTTACATTGGTAGTTAAAGTTGAAAGTTAACCCGCAATTACGTGGTATCCACTTATCCCCGTGGTCGTTCCTTGAGCTTTATAATAATAATAATACATGTATAACGCGCACATATTCATTCAATGTCGAAGGTATTCATCGACGAGAGAACGACTCGGAGGCGCGAGGAAAGCGCAGAGGCGGAGGAGGCAGCCAGGCGGTTTGCCGGCGCCATAGTGCCACACACTGCTTCCTATATATTATGATGTTATCGGCCAAATAATTAATTATGTTTTTTTACTTATGGGAGGAAACCGGAGAACCCGGAGGAAACCCACGCAGAACAGGGGGAGAACACACAAACTGCACACAGAAAGGTGCCCGAGCCGAGATTCGAACCCGGTACCTTCTTGCTGTGAGGCGCAGATGTTACCAATAGTTTTGTTAATATCGTTTGGGTTTGTTGCGTTCCGCATAGCCTGCAGTCGTGTTGTTAATCGAGAGATGTGATTAATTGGTGTTTTCTGTTTTAACGGGCTAGTTTTGTTCAGTGCTCCCCACGTTTTTATTGAAAATGTCTCCATGATGTCATGGCACAATACCGAGGCTGTAACGCTTCATTGATTCGTTGAATCAATAGTGAATCTTACGCCCATGATAGATATTTGAGTTGCATCATGTGTGTATGGAATATGATACATCGTGTGTCATGTACTGCACGTAGTTTATAAGTGTGTAACGATTCACTTTCTCGGTGATTCTATTACTAAAATAGAATCATAATTGTTAGCCGTGGCCCGGAATTGGGTTCAAAGCACAGCGTGCTCAGCAGTGCACCACCACTTCACCTCCCGTGGTGGTTTTATATAGAGATGTATTATATAGCGATGGGGAATAATAAGAATCGAGCCGTGGTTGTATATATTCTGAAGCCATGACAAATACACGTTTCACCCTGGTGAGTGAATTGCTGAATTGTGAGTTGATAGAACATATTGGTGTTATCATTATAACTGGTGTTTGTGAGTTTTGGCCGAGACGTGAGTGGGGCGAACAACTGTGGCTGAGCTTTAATCACACGTGAGTCGTGCATTCGGGTTTGTTTGCACACGCGCCTGTCTGTTCCGTGCTCTAAAGTCCTCATTGCGCCAGTGTTCAGTGACAACCAATGATTTTTATAACATATGTTTAAAAAAATAAATTGGCAGGTAGGTAGCATGTTGCAAACATTGATGTTGTACGTGTGGAAATGAAACACCTGGGAGAGGTTTTAAAAAACGGTGACCTGTTACGGAAGGGTAGACATAAAAGCGTTAATAATAATAGCGTTTTATATAGCGCCTTTCACCCGAGGGTCACAAAGCGCTGCACAAGGGCCGCGAAGAGAACGGCATGTCAACAATGAAAGAAAAAAACAACCAAGAAATCAATTCTGGACGTTATCAAGTTACTTTCGTATTGCCTTTGATTGAAGATTAAAACGGTTTATCAATTTGAAATTATCATAACTTTAGTGGCGTTGCTTGTCTCTTGGCGTTTTGTGCATTTGGGCATCTGCTCTGTGTAACCTTGATTAAAATAAACTTGGTCGCTTGTGGAAGCGCTATATTTGTCGGTTAACCTATAGGGAGCTTAATATGTAGGTATTTCGCAGCCTGTGTGATACGTATAGCAGTTATATCTGGGTTAGGATGGAGGGTTACATGACAAAGTTGAGCAGTTCATTACGTGGTCTAACCCATCAATCAATTTTGAATTGCCCTATAGGAAAGTTTGGTCAATCATGAAAAGCCCCAAGGCGTTTCTGAGCTGCCATGCTCATTTCTGCTATTCACTGTAAGGACAACGGTAGGAAATATGAATGTTCAGCTTTTTTGTACTGTACTGGAAGCGCGCAGGGTAAAAAAAAGTTTATAATGTATATGCCAACACCGGGGTCTGAGAGAAACGGCATTTCGATCCTCTATATGTCCTGTGCATATGGCAGAATTGACAATAAAGTTGAATTGAATTGAAGATACGACCCACTAAACATGCACCAGACCCATGTCTAAGTACTGTAATCTCGACACAAATAGCTTCATGCTGATCCTGCCACAGTAACAAGTCAAGCATCCCTCATTTGCTGATAGAATGGCAACTCTATTCGGTTCCCCATTTTCATAATTCGCATCAGACCGGCTTCCTCAAATTCTATTAAAAGGGGCAGTTTCCCTTTGGGTGATGCGCTAATCTGCCTTGCGGTAAGCTGAAATCTATTTGTCAGTTTTCATCGTTTACGTTACCGTGAGTTTCCCCTTCCGTGTAATCTTTATAGCTTGCCGAGAGCCCGCAGACAGTGCGTGCATGTTTGTTCACTTGTTTCAAGGGCGGCCAGGGAAAAATATGAAATGCACACACGTCACCTTGTATAGGGAATAGTTTAGGCACTCTGTAAGAAGTAAGACATGCCTGTACAGTGCCAGGACACGTGGCGTTAATCACTCGAACGCCGCCCAGTGTCGCTTTATTCAGTCTGATGAATGACCTGATGGAGAAGAAATTCTCTCGCAAGGAAGCGTTCGCGATTGTAACCCACGCAGACTTTGCTTTTGGAATGCAGTCGGCTTTGAAAATGTGCTCACCTCAAGCAGCCTATGGGATTTTTTTTGGTTGACTTTTTTCCCCATCCGCCCGTGCGATTTTAAGTGGCTTTTGGCCACGAGTAATCATTTCCTTTCACGAGATTTTTACATGTGAGAGCTGAGGGGTCTTGCCCTCAAAGTTGAGAATTGTTCTCCATTGTTGTTCTTTCAGAATAGCCGTCTCGAGTGTTCTTTCTTGCCTTCGACGTTTCACCTCCCAGGTTGATGGCATTGTCATTTCTCAATATAACAAGAACGATAACGCCTCTTTCCCGTATTTGTTTCTCCAAGTGAGAAATGTGTCTTTTACACAAAACGTCGGCCACACTACCTTTTGGGAGTGCATCTTATTAGCAGCAATGGTTCAGTGCAAGCAACCATTACTGTTTTTTTGACATTCACTGTCTCGTTAAGAGATTGCACATCTTGGTTAATAATATGAGAATCCATAGCAACAATAAAACGACTGATGTAGGTTTTCATGGCTGGCTCGATGTATGAGAGCAATCCTCAATACTGAAAGTATGGATTTCATGATGAATTATTTTACCAGTCTGCATTTTTTATTTTTTCTTGATTCGTACTGTCAAGTCGTCACGACTCTCTCGCTGCCTGGAGGGTATGGCAACGTGTGTTTGACAAGGCTCCGTAAGTGTCGGCCACAAGCAGTCACAACTGTTTTTTAACGTAATTTTTTTGAAATCCCATCAAAAAACCACACGGTATGGTTTCATTTTTACACATGATCGATGTGCTTCATAGCGCCTGAGCAAATAAGAGGCCTCGGAGCTTCAACGGGCTCAGACCTGCTTCCTTGGCAGGAGTTTGTGTTGTTCCCCCGGAGCACCTGGCATAGCCACTTGGCTTCCCGTTGCAGGTCCTAACCAGGCTCAACCCTGATCAGCAGGCTTAGCGAGATCGAGCTTACGCGGCGCTGAATCATTGCGGCCAACCAACCACGCAAACCGACAGATGTTTTTTTTTATCATTGCCAGAAAGGGTTAAACCTCGTATATTCTACGACAGACGTTTGTGTGCACCCATATAGCAACAACCGCCGTTCGCCGCTAAGTGGCGGTGACATCACCACAGGGCCTGTGCCAGGCCAGGTGCACCTTGAGGCCACGCAGAGGGTTGAAGGCTCGCTGACGGGTCGTGGGACAAACCCAGGTGCCATGGGATGACTGGCTGGGGCACCGTCTCTGTTCCCTACCGTGCCATATCCTAATGTGATCACACACACAGCCATGTCCGCCGCGTAGCCTGCGTAGACTAGTGTTGCAAGTGCTGTGAGCGAGCACATATTAGGGTGTGCGTGGCCCACACTGGGTTGGATATCGCTGATGTTTACACACCGTACCAGTTACTGATTTAAGGCCGAGTGGCCTTAGGGGGGGGCAATACAAACTTACGTACCCATGAATGCACGCTCACACACACACAGAGAAACGGCTCGTGCGCAAACACAACAACAGGTGTTTTGCAGTTTAGCGAACTCGCAGGCCTGTTTGCTTCCGAAGGCCCCCCCACATTTGTGAAACAAGCCAGCGCTCTGTTTTACGATCGCTGGTTTGGAGAAGTATGCGGCGCAAGAATGCAGCTCTTCCGGGCTTGCCGGTGAGCACAGATGTGCGTACAGTAAAGGCCTCGGAACATTGGGAACCATTGCGAGGCTGGCCGTACACGCTTGCCATTGGAAGCGTGTTTTCTGTGCAGCGTAGCCGTTTTTGCCGGATGTCGAGCCTGCAGTCCGTCTGGGAGCTGCGGCGGCTTGTGATCAACAGACCAGCGGTTGACATTCTTAGCTGTGTTTTTGTGGCAAAGAAGCAGACCCTTGATTGGTTGGTTCGTGATCACACGATCAGATTTTTTACATTCCTGAAGAAACCACTAGCTTGAAATGGAAGGAAGGAAATTGCAGCCCATTTGGCCTATGTGGGTCGTCCTTGGTGGCTGCTGGATGAGAGCAGATGCTGTAATTCCTGCAATGGGGAATTTGCTGAATCTCCAATAGGTAACGATTGCGTTGCCACTTAGACTGATGGTCTAGCTGGAGAGGAATTAGGATTTTTGTATTAGTTTAGGGTCCGGACTCGGTGGGAGCCAACTTAGCCAATCATTTCTAGCACGTAGTTAAAATGAATAGCCTTTCGTGGGAATATTATACAGTGGCTCTGTGGGGAGAGACTGGCTATTTACATTAGGAGTGTAGAATTTTCATAACTTTGTTCTCAATTGTATTGCCTTATTATCACTGCATGTTGCATTAGTTTCATCTCGTTTGTTCCATTATCCTCCAGGCAGTAGGCGTAACATTCCCGTGAATTGGAATTAATTGATTCTGCCACACGCTATCGATTGGGCGAATCGCACGCGTAGAGAAATTATTACAACTGACCAATTAACGAATGGTTAACGCGCCCACCGATTAGCAGCGCCCTCTGCCACACCGGTTATTTCCCATCGTGATTGCACTTGTCAAATGTATGTACAAAACAGATCGCGAGGTGTTTTATTGCAACTTGGCACCATAATCCCATGGTGGCACACGTCAGTGATTGCCATCTCATTCATGCCCACGTAACCTTTGGAACGTCTTAAGCGCAGAAGAGTGAACATGACTGTGGTAGGCCCGGTTTTGAGGCTATGAAGCACATGGGCAGCCAACTTTCGCTCATGACAGAATGCCCTACTGTGCCACCACCTCCCCCCCCCCCCAAAGTTATCTACCGTTAATGAGCTCAAATGCAGGTGTAGCTAGCTGGCTGGCACGTGAAGAGTGGTACACACACCGACATGTACACAATCACACACAGATGGAGAACGTGGACAGGTTACATCCCTTTTTTCTTAGTTGATGTTTTAATACAAGGCTGTGATGTGACCTAACATGAAGGGCATGATTGGAAGACTGACGTTAGGTCACACGTTTGACCTTGTGCTGCCTAGATAGATATCATATTTTCGGGGCATGATTACTCTCATTTTGTTGCCAGCTTTCCCTATTTGTTTTAAGCCAATACTGTTATGTTTGAGCTTTTCACTATTTACAGAAAGTGATAGAATTTGTTTACAAAGAGCGTCTGTTTGCCGATGGAGACCATATGGGCAATCGCTGTTTAGTGAGAGCACCGTATTAAGGCCAGCACAATGTAAGACTGGTGTGGACAACGCTCTCCCTTGCTGCCTTTGTTGGCCAACTGGTGATGTTTGCACACTGCACCGGTTACTGGGTTACTGTTTAGAGGCCGTGTGGAGCTCGGAAAGGTCCAAGACAGGTCGAGATAACTCTGCAAGAAAATCTGCACTGCAACTCTGTACTAAAGACAAAAGGTCCCCCGTATAGCCTCTAACAGATTGTTGGGGCAAGTGCTGTTAGCGAGACACCTAGCAAACGTGGACACGCGTGCAATGCTGTTCAGATGCCA
>JAZEWU010000008.1:3313659-3347603 GCA_036362915.1 Geotria australis | reverse complement strand
CTCCATGGGTTGAGAAGCAGTGAAGCACCGATATAAAGAAAGTTTTATTGCTCAGCATGTTCCCAGTAGAGACCAACAGCGCTCATTCGGCACCAACGGTCACCGTGGGAGCGCTCTGCATCACAATGCCTTCACGGCGGTGGCAGCGACGACGTTAAACGTGGATGTAAATTTCTCCTAAAGTGGCTGCGTTTAAGCCTCGGCGCTCCCGCTAACGCGCCGAGCGTAAATTATCCGTGTCTGCTGCTTTCCGTGGCTGGAGTTTGGTTGGTTCGGGCGAGACAAGTCGTCTGTTGTGAAGCCTCGCAATTATCTGCTTAGTTTACGACCGTCGCGACTTAAACCTTCACTCGGTGACAAAGTTCCGACTGAGTTGCAGGAGGCTGCGGTTGCATTCAAAGTTCACCGCGGTTCCGCATCGTAATGCCCAGGCTCGCACCGCACGCTTCGTGGCACAGCGCGTCGATTGACGAGTGCGTTTTACAATTAATCTTTGTCTTGATTTAACCAGGCGAGGGTCTGTTTGACAATCGATGTCAGTTTTTTTTTTGCAAGGAGCCGACGTGTTTTTAAATTGTGTGTCGGGGTCAACTTAGCCCCCAATCTCTCTAACATCTCGAAGCTCAAGCCCGCCNNNNCACCGTGAACACAGAAGCTGCTCTCCGCATCAGCGTCAAGGCCCTTAAGCAGCCTTTTTCCCTCGATCATATTTCCCGACCCATATTTTTGCCCGTAATTTTTTCCTTTTGTACATAGACATACGAAGACAAATATCTCTCGCCGTATAGCCTTAACAGACTGTTGGGTCAAGTGCTGTGAGCATGTGTTTGTTAAGGCTAGCACAGCACATGAAGGGGTGGTGTGACGAAAAGCATGCACAGCCACCAGTGCTGATGTTACCTTACTGCATCAGATACTTGTTTTTAAGACTGAATTGACCTGTCAAAGCCCGGGACGCATTCGTATAGCCAGTTCTCTCACCCATGGCCGAAACTTAACTCTGTCGCTGAATGTCCAGCACAGTAAACAGATCACTGCAGTGCCACTGCACACACTTAAACTAACTAATACATACACACGTATGGATATACATACTCCACTTAGTTGACAACTGCTGACATCTTGGGTTCGAATGCAGGCAATTGCCGATGATTAAACTGGGTACTCAAGTGTCTCATTGCTGGCCTCGCCTTGCTCACCAGCGACCGGCAATGTGAAACTTAATATCGTAGATGCCCCTGAATGAAACTGCTGCAATGTGATATGTGACGGATGATGATGAATGATGGTGACGGCAGTGGTGATGTATGCACGCGTTGACACCGTGTGCCTTGTGCTCTGTGTCTCGACAGCAAAAGCCTCTTGAAGGGTATGTTGGGTTCGCAAACCTACCCAACCAGGTGTACAGAAAATCGGTCAAGCGTGGATTTGAATTCACACTCATGGTTGTCGGTAAGTGTCTGTCCGCGACATCACTCACTTCATCTCTCCTTTTACAAACCGTCACAATTTTTCCATCGTTGATGCCCATGGAGCCCATGGTGAGACACCGTGTAAGAGGGATGGGGGATCTATGGCCTACAGGTAGCACATGGCCCAACATCAATTCATAAGAGGAGACCTTGCAAGTCGAGTGTCGATTGTGTAAGAGCTGAGAACTAACGTAAGGAAGGATGTGATTGTGAGGTTACAGCCGTGGCTACGATGGTCTGACGTTGAAGTTTCTACTTTGCACTCTGTTATATTCCTTTTATGAACCTCGCGTGGGCTCAAATTTCTATTAAATTTACAGCGGCGGCGTCATCAGCTAACAAAAAATTATATGGTTATTGCAATTCATTACACACGTTAACAACTACAGTTGGGCTTCAGGTCGGACGTCACTGAGTTTATTGAGTGAATTTCATCTGTGAGCCTTGTCGCTGATGCTTGTTAATTGAAAGGTTCGTCAGAAATCAATCCCTGCAGGAATCGTTCGAATGTGACCGTTACACTGTTCTTAAAGTGATTGTCCGTCATGAATATTGCGTGAGTTGTCTCCCCGGCTCCTCTGGAGAGATCTTCGGAAGTGACTGGGAGCCTCGTCGAGGCATCAGACAGAGCTGTCTCGTTAATACAGAGGTCTGGAGGTCTCCCGGCTAAATTTAGAATTGGGCTGTGCTCATCTCTCTCGTTGGCTCTGAGCCAGCAGTAGATATGGCATGTAGTAATACAGTCGGTCTCTCCAGCCAGGGAGATTAAAAAGCGTGCAATAGGATATATATGAAAATCATACAGGCATTAGAGGAATCGGAGCTAGAAATTAGATACGTATAGAAGGGTGCTAAAGGAGATAAGACTAGTATATATGATAGTGGTATCTCCCTTTTGGGAGAAACTAAAAGTGCAGCCAGTGCCCCCGGTGCCCTGTGATGGACTGGCGTCCCTTCCTGGGTATAATGCTGCCTTGCGCCCTGTGTCTGCCGGGATAGGCTCCGGCTCACCGCGACCCTGTAAAGGGTTCAGACAAATAATTAATAATAGTGCAGCCCCGGCAGGGTAGCACACACATCTTTGTGAAGTGAATGTCACAGCATTGGGACCTGGTGGTGGACCTGGTGATGCAGACCTGCCACGGATAACAATGGCAACTTGTATAGTAAACCTGAGACAGTGGTAAAAATTCCACGATCCCATGATAGGAACCAGTTTCTTCGTAAGATTATCTCGGTTTGAAATCTATAGCAACGCTTCTAGTAATAATAATAAGACATTACTGG
Organism: Geotria australis; assembly: GCA_036362915.1. Lineage (NCBI taxonomy): Eukaryota > Metazoa > Chordata > Hyperoartia > Petromyzontiformes > Geotriidae > Geotria > Geotria australis. Next base: position 3,344,844 of record JAZEWU010000008.1, on the reverse strand, counting down.
TTTCATTTCAGTAGAAGCAAGGAATTTGAACCCAGGATCACAGTGGTTCTGGCTCAGTGCTTGACACAGGCATATTGCAGGGCCTGGGGTCAAAAAGTCTGCGGCCCGAACTGGTGTTTTATTGGACGAGAGGGGCCAGTTGTTGTTTTTTTTTCTCAAGCCGCAGACTTTCTTATCACCCGTTAGCAGCATCGGCCTGCCGAGGAACCCCACCGCTTCTCAACCGCTTTTCCTCGCCTCTGCCGCGTTGTCGAGCTGCGACCGCGGCATAGATCTGTATTTGGGAATGTTTGGTGGCTGCGTCGTGGAGCTGCGCGGAATGTGCTGTTTACTCGCGAGGCTTGGCGCGGAATGCGAGGGGCGCCTGTGATGTGGAGGCCGACGGGTCCGTTGCTCGAGCCCGCTGCTCCCGTGCGTAGCCGCACACGCTCCGTGCCACCTGTCGCTGTCGCACAGCGAGCGTCGGGCGGATATTAATAACAATCGGCAAGACACAGTGGCGCGAACAAGGGGGCCGGAAGCTATTTCTGCGGAAATAACACAGCCGAGCAAATACAGGAATTTATCGTTACGGTAGAGGTTCGCCGTAGTATATCCATTTTATATGGGTTAGGTCACGTAAAAAACGTGTCGTAAAACCTGCCTCCACCCGACAGCCAATTAGTATGGTTTGTCACTTGAACAAAACGTGCCAATTCTTTACTACTTCAGCACACCGAGTATGTTGGAGAGCGAACACACGCAAATTCCAATGAAGGTACGACGTTTAGCTGATAGTTGCAATCAGCTTAATCAGGAACAAGGGTTCAGCTGAGATTGGAGAATAATTTTTCCAGAGGGTCGAGTTTTTGCACTATAGGGTGATGTTGCTACATGTACAATTGAATAATTTGCAGGTCATTATTCAGAAGATGGATGTTTACCCAATATCGGATACATTCTATGTATTTCTAACAACGGGAGGAAGCCAGGGAATCTAGAAAAAGACCATATATAAAAGGCAGAGAAGATACAAAGTCTCCATAGAAAGTTGCCCAAGTCGGGCATTGAACTCAGGATATTCTAGCTGTGAAGCAAAAGCGTTACCGCTCTACCAGCTTAAAGAGGGAAACGGTGCAATATTATCTGAGTAAATACAGCAAATCCTCGCCATTTGCGGGGTTACATTCCTGAAAACTAAGGGCTTATGGGAAAATAAGGGATGGCTTCCCAGTGCACAAACAACCATATTTCGGTGGTGGGCGGGGAAAGCGGGTATGGGTGGCGATCAGGGGGGGTTCTAGGAAAATAAAACCGCGGATGCAGCCGCTAGAGAAACAGCGCAGGGGGGAAGGTTGGTTCACAATGGCTTCCCTTGCCGTCTACAACTTGTTGAAGGCTTCCTCCACTCTGTCATCGCTGTCGCTGACTTGCGCCTCTCGCCTCCACCTTGCGTGGGAGGAGTTTAATAATATTAATAATAATAGCATTTTATATAGCGCCTTTCACCCGAGGGTCACAAAGCGTTGCACAAGGGCCGCGAAGAGAACGGCATGTCAACCGAGTTGCGGTTTCGGAACACGGACGCATCTTCCGGAAGACGATGGCAATGCAAGCGAATGAGAGAGGGGGGGGCGGCAGACGGAAGACGAAGAGTTGAAACCGCGAATGCCGAACACGGGAATGGCAAGGGTTCACTGTAACACGTTGTGGATAGTCAGCGGTGCTTATCGTGTGGAGAATTTGGCTTCTGCCATGTGATTGTGGAACATCAACGTCTGGCTTGGGGCCACCAGTAGAGATGAACACCACCCCACGTTGACTTTGAAAGCTTTCCACTGCCTAGTCTCATCCTGTGGCTGTGTCCTGCCCACTGATCGACAACGGTTTTCCAGGAACGCTTTTAGTTATCGTCTTATTAGTAATGCTGTAGATATAGACATAGGTATAGCAACACTCGGACGCTACAAGTTTTCCGTGCGATTGTCCAGTTTAATGCAGCAGGCCAGGCGATCTGCATGCCTGCCCTGCCTCCCTCCAACCGAGAAACGCGTGTGTATATCTGGCAAAGATGCATGGCCCGGAGCTTTGATGGCATCGAGCGGAGAGTAGCGCTAGCGTGCGGCGCGCTGCTCAGTGCTCTGCAGGGGGGCTGTGGCCTCGATCTGATGGGCGCAGAGCAAGTGGAAGATATTTTATTTATTTACTTATTCGCTCTGCGTTACAGCCTGTCCCGTCAGTTTGACGGTAATAGCCTGGTACAGATCTGGGTTGCCCACACGCTGTGCGTTCGACTCGTGAGTTACGCCCGCCGCCCGATCGGTTAGTTTTCTCCCCGTCGTCCAAAAGCACCCACTTTGCGTACATGTTTAAATTATGCAGGGCGCTGCGTCTCGGTTCAGTCGGTACGGTAATTTGGTTGGGAGTGCACAACCCGCACCAGTTCACGAGTTAAACAGTCCGTTCAGGAGCCAGCTTAGTCTACGGTCCGTCTGGGTTAATTGAATAAGTAACATTATGGTGGAAGTCAACAGTGGTTGTACTGTGGAGATACTAGTCCCCGCCATAACATATGACCTGTCGACCACTTTCTCGACTGCCATTGGAGATCACCAACACCCAACCGCCTACATGAGCAGCGCTTTGTGACCCTCGGGTGAAAGGCGCTCTATAAAATGATATTATTATCACATGAGCAGGGAGATGCAATTACTTACCTCTGATACTTCCGTATTTTGACAAATCGTCCCAATCCAGTGTCATACTTGCCCTTGTGGTACAGGTACTATTATAATTTCGGCACAGGCAGTGTCAAATCCGTAGAATAAATGGAATTGCCAGTGTAATTCTTATTAGGTAGCCGATTAGACACTGAATAATCCCATTATCATGCAGCTTTACCAGATGGCTCACCATTTAATCAAGTTGACTGCTGGATGCTCAGTTTGTTTGTTTGTGTTTAGTTATTTGCCTATGGTCAGTTTGCCCAGACTTGTGCCCGATCCCATCAGCTAAGCTAAGCAGGTTTGAGCCTGTTTGGGTGACGCTATGGCATTACAAAAGTGTTATAGATGTAGTGAGCAGTAGAGGACAGTGCAGAAACATCCATTGCTGTTCTGTTCCCTTCAACCGGCACTAACCAACGTAGTGAAGTATGGTCATCTGTCCATAGGGCAGCCACTGTTGAGTCAATTGCCAACCAGGAATTGAAATCGCAACCGTATGATTATTGAGCCGCTCACTGTCCTGCTGAGCCACCTGACTGGACATTTCAAATATATAATGTATTGTTCGTAGTTAACACGAGTTTATTATTCTCTTTTATTTTTACCACCGATTACACAGATGTTTATTAGATGATGGATGTTTATTATTACAGCATCGCAACTGTGTTGTCAGAGTTGCGGGTTGTGGTGAAGGAATGTCTTCACAATCCCTTCGCGTATCAGAGCCTCACATCTAGCTTGGGTCTTGAAGACTCGCTGAAATAGTTTCGGTATCGTTGAAAGAGGCCCCCTTTTACCCCAACACTGGACAGTGCTCCTTGATGCTCTCTAGAGTAATTTGCCACATGGCGTCATGTGATATATTGATAAATGTTGACCCCACCCCCACCCGTCCTGTAGCTCGGCTAGACCAAAGTGAGAAACCGAATTTCTTTCTACTATAGTTTTTATCTTTCCGTTACAGCCATTGGGGACAGCGTTGACACCATCAAACATTCCTAGAGGTCATTCTTTGAAGACTAGGTAACGATTTACGTGTCCCAGTATTTTAATTCCATCGTCCGATTTAAAAAGATACTGACCCGACCGACAGAAGTGATCCTCTGGTTAATCTGAGGCGGCTGGCTGCCCCCGTTCAAGCAGCGGGCTCTCAGTTGTGCCGAGTGGCCTGACTCACCCATCAACCCGGGGCCACCCATGGGACGGTCACAAGAGTTGGCCAGAAAGTCATTCATTATTTAATTAAACCAGACCCCCACTGTACCGTGCGTGCATTCCCACAGTAGTGTCCCCATACTTGGCATTTTATTTGCATCTTCCCCGGGGGGCCCTGAGCTTCAGAATGAAAACTTGGCTTTAATTGGGCTGGAACGGGGTGGGTGAGGTGGTGACAGTGGGAGAGAAGGAAGAGGGGGGGTGTGTGGAGGTCTCTACAGGCACCAGGAATTTTTCTGTTGCTGCAAGGAATGCCGGTTTGGTTAAACGCAGCTTTTGCTTTGCAAGAGTGATCGTCGCCTCGATTGCTTCTATTAATACGAGCAAGCCTCCGTAGTTGGATGGCAGACTGCGTACAAACTGGATTCGGGGGATATGGGACCAGTTTGGAAGTTGGTGGGGTAGGAGGACAAATAGCGAATGGGCTCCATTTAGGCCGTGAATGAATGTAACGCAGCATATTGCTTGATTCTTCTCTCCGGTGGCAGAAGGTGGGGGAGGGTGGGGGTGGGACAGCTGTTTTACACTGTCACCTATGTTCCACGCGTATGACTGGATGAGAGAATATAAGCCTGAACTGATCCGTCCTCTGCTCTCACTGCCGGCGTCCTGTTCTAATGGGCAGTGGTGCCGGTTACCCACACTTTACTCCAACACCAGCGATTCACGTCCAGCCCCTTTATCACTTCGAGGCCAAGCTGAAAGACAACGATGTCCAGAAGCAGACCATCGTGCTTCGAAGAATCGCAAAGAAAATGAAGAATCAATCCACTGCTGAATGAGCGCCTTTTGGGGTTATTAGGTCAGATTAAAAAGCACTATACATGTTGCAGCTTACCCATCGGCATGGCCGCTCTGAGATATCACCACCGTTTGTTGCCTTGCTGCCCAACGTGGAATATTCGCAAACCCTTCGACCAACGCCGTTTAAACTTGCCAGCGTTAGACCAGCAGGTTTTGACTGTTTGTGAGCGGAAAGTCGGGTTGGAGTGAAATTGGAGCATAGTTCACGACTCATCGCGTTGTGGTGTCTGCCGTGTGCCCTGCTTACATTCCAGGCACAAAGCGGCCGGAAGGATAAGCCCGGCTGATGTGGCCGCAAAGTAAACCTCGCCGACATTGCAATCTGGTGTGGCATCGCTGCGGGGTGTGTTTTCCACCCCCCACCCCCGATTTACTGACTGGGCCGCCTCCGTAAAAACATGAATCGTCACTGTTGGCGGCACCATCGTCAATCTGTCATTTTCATCTCGAGTCCGCAATCACACCGTGAGCATCATTTGTTTTGATGTCGGGTATCACCGCCCACTGTACAGTCATCGTACTGTTGCTATAATTAGATAGAAAGATAATAGCATTTTATAGAGCGCCTTTCACCCGAGGGTCACAAAGCGCTGCACAAGGGCCGCGGAGAGAACGGCATGTCAACGACGACAGAAAAAAACCAACTAATAAAAACCAAAGCAACACAATTTTTTTATTAAGGCTGCTTCGAATACACTGTAAAGTCGTGAAACAGCAGACAAATACCCAGTGAGCCTGCAAGCTCTTACGGGATTCCTGCAACACCAGAAACACGCGAATTAGCGCCGACAGCAGCCACTTGTGGGTGCACCTCGTTGTCGCTAATGATCGCATAGAAATGCCACTGGCCTTCTCTTTTCCACGTAACACTCGCAGGAAACGCCTCTGACCCTGTGGATAAACGTGGGCTTTAGGAGGAATCGACCTACTCATAAAAGCAGTGCAGATAAAATGGGCTATGCTCATCCATCCATCCATCCGTTGTCAAACCGCTTAATCCTGTACACGGTCGCGGTGAGCCGGAGCCTATCCCGGGAGACGCAAGGTGCAAGGCAGTCCATCGCAGGGCATTGGGGGCAATTTAGTCTTCGGACTGCGGGAGGAAACCGGAGTGCCCGGCGAAAAACCCACGTGGACACGTAAATGTGTAGAACACCGGCTCAGGCCGGTAAACGTAAGTTGAGCATCGCCTCCGTGCTCATTTGAGCGTGGTCTCATCCTCACGTTGAGCGAGGCTTTAGAGCTCAGGCTTGTACGGTGAAAATTTTCCATTCCGAGCTTTAGCGGTGAGCATTGCCTCACGTCAGGGTGGCTCCCGGAACGATGACATCACAGAAACGTTTCTGTGTTCCGCTCACACAAGCCCCTTTTTTTAGCTTCACTAGGAGCACACCTTTCATATGCCCGGAAAAGAACGTTCGTCACAAAGTAATCAAGCTAATGTCCTTTATTGGCCGGAGATTACATGTGCCAAATTAAGCTACAAACTAAAAATAGCTTGATTTTCCTCGTGCAATCTTTGCTGAGTGGTCAGGAGGCTCCGCGGTAGTAAGCAGTTTTAATTGGAAGACCGCGAGTTCAAATTCTGGTTGGGGGTTGGCATAGCCTATCATTCATCGGGGGTTGATAGCATTCATACCACTTTGTAGGGAAGTCAACAATAGTTATCCTATGGATGAACTCAGCCCTGTCATAAGAATGTGGATCTTTACCACCGATTCATAGTGGTAATTGGGAGATGAGCCTCATCTTGTTGCTCATTTAATAATAATAATATTTTTACATTTATAACGCGCACATATCCATTCACTGTCGAAGGTACTCGTTCAACGAGAAAACGACTCGGAGGCGCGAGGAAAGCGCAGAGAGGCAGAGGAGGCAGCCAGGTGCTCATTTGAGCAGGAAATCGCGTTGTCATCTTGTCAGCAAATCAATAGGAACCAGGACAAGACCATCAACTCACTACACCTAAGAATGCGGTTTAATAACGGGGGGGAGGGGGGGGCTGCAACTTGGTTCCAACGCCAGGATGTGATGAAACCCACCGAGCCGCCCGTCCACATCCGTGTGCGTGCGTGCTCACTCGCCAAGGAAGCGGTAACTCGAGCAAGACCCGAAGGCCGGAATGCGGCTCGACTAACAGGCGTCACGACCACCTGGGCCCCCGAGTGAGCACAGGCACGTGCAGAGCACAGGCCGAGAGGAATGCCGTGGTGCATGTCGGAGTCGGGCCGCTGAGTTGCAGGCGGCCCGTCCTGAGATATCCACAATGTGGAGGGGCCCAGGTCTCCCGTTGCTTCGTAGAGGCTAGGTCTCACGGTCCTTTGGCCATTGGCCAAAAAACGCTGTTTCTATACCACCCAGGATGGCAAATGCAAACAGTGATTTTCTTAAAGATAACGCATTTTATCTCTAGATCATAAGTATGTGCTATTGTAAGGTCACTATTCTGGATTTTTGTGAGAAGGCATTCTTTAAAGAAGGGTCTTTTCGCATCATTGATGGAGAATATTGTGATATGAAATATTGACGGAATATAAACATCAGTAGGACGTGTCTGTATAATACAGGATGTACGTTAAGCTTTCTGCCCATGTTGAAGACTAGTAACGTTTGCCACCCCAGGTGGTACTGCCCAAGCCGCTTGACTCAATGGCTGTTGGTCATGTGGCAGCGTCTTTGGTAGAGAAGCATCTGTATGTCTACTTGCGCGAAGAGGGAGCGTTGAAATGGTTGTTAGTGAGATCCTTGAAGGATACTGGGAGAAAGCGTTTGTTGTGATAATGTCTTAATTTAGTATCACTGGGCTTGATATATAATTTTGCGTCAATTTTGACTCGTCACATGCTTTCTCGTATCGAATTGAAACCTCAAATCGTGACGTTTCACCAAACCGCCAGCGTAAGTTCAGGGGCTGCCAGACGCGTTCTATTTCGCTTTCCTGAGTACTGTATGTGTGGGAGGAAACCGTGGTACATACTCGGAGAGCACCCACATATGTGGTAGAAAAACAAACTCGGCGTAAAACGCACCAGCAACCTTCTCGCTGTTCTGTGACCTAGAGGCAGCTCGCCGTTCCGTACAGGTGGGTTTCTTGCGCTTGTGGTTTGAGCCAACCCGCCAGACTTTCTCCAAGAAACTGGATTTATAGCCACACATCACCATACCCGGCATTCCAGCTTGGGTCGTTTCACAGCACACTTGTGACTGTAGGGCTGTTGGAAATGGGTTTAAAAATTGCTTTGTTCCTTACCCACAAGCAAGTACACCCAAGACCCATGTGTTCCCACCAATCCTGACAACCCTCTCAATCCTCTTCGCAAACAGAAGGAAGATGACCCGTTATAATGCTTTTTTTTTACCCAGGAATGCTTACCGAGGGTCAAGGCTATTGCAGGAAGGTCCTGCCAAGTTTTGTGGAAGGGGCCGATGGGTGCGATGTGATATTTACAATCGGGTAATATCTCATTTTTTAAAGATTTGAATGCTAAAATAACTAAAATATTTTATTTCCTCGTTTCAGTATATCACTTGTAAATGGACTTGCGATGGATCATATCGAGTCAAACGCATAAATACATACATGATTAAATGGTGCGCACAGCCAAGTAATAATAATAATAATAGCATTTATATAGCGCCTTTCACCCGAGGGTCACAAAGCGCTGCACAAAGCTGCAGAGAGAACGACATGTCAACAACGACAGAGCACGGAAAATCAGCACACAGACACACAGACATATGGACACAGACATATGGACAAGTCAAGGCCGTAACTGGTAAAAGCTAAACACAGCACAAATAATTAATGTTGTATATTGTAATGAAATATAGCATGTACTTTTAAAGGATTTGGGGACAAACAATTATGCTGGCGATTTTGCTCAAACTTTTTTTAAAATAATTAATTTCTAATAAGTTATTGACCCTTACAGTACAATCGTGAACAGGCAATGTCAATAGGCCGGTGACTAGCCAATTCTGTATGAAGAGATGAGGCTTTGCTGCAGCACGATGGGGTTATTCAAGAGGTCTTGGTGATTGCACAAATCTATATGTAATGAATGTTTAACGCGCGTGAAGTGGGATGCAATAAATGAAGGCGTGTTCAGGAATGTGTATGTGATCGAAAGATGCTGATACAAGACGGAGTACAATAGTGGCTTTTCAACCTCTTAGGAATTGCAGCTCCCAATGTAGACAGGTTGTCGCCCTACCCACCCTCCCCATCTCCAGCCCGATAATCACAGATACGGTTACTTGGACCACAATACGGAGCGATCACATGTCCATGCGCCTCTGGTCAACTTGGTGTTAGTAAGGAATTTGTTTCATCTTGTATTGTTGCCAGATCGTTGCCATGACGTTCCTCGTGCACATTTGACATGATCTCCGCAGCACCCTGGGGGATGGGGGTTGAGAACCAAGGGTTGGGAACCGCTGGAGTGGAGAGAGACTTGAGGGTGAAGAAATAACCGAGTGAAGTTTCTTGTGTGAGCATACATTGGCGTATGCACAGGGCCAGGCTTGTGCTCTGGCCGGTTGAAATGGATGCAGAGGTTGAAGGGGTTGCCGGCCGGTCAGAGCTGACAGGAAATTGATGGGGTCAGCGACCTTAGTTTTTCAACTACAATTCGTGGTCTCCTGACCTTGTTGACCACAGCGCTGGCCTCGCCCTTCATCTCTCTGGGTGCGAGCTCAGGTTGGCGTCTGAATAAGTGTTCGGGTTTGTTTGAGCAGGGCAAATGCTAATTGCATTTAAAAGTGCTCGAGAATAATCATTGACACGGCCTATTTCGAGGGGTCACGTAGCCGCGGCCACCGCTTGGCCACCACTTTCGGAGTCCGTACAAGCGTTCACACGCGTTGGCGACGCAAGTTGCGGATGCGATAACCCCCCCCCCACCAGCCAGCACTGCTCAGGGCTAGTTGCCATGTGCTGGAGCGAGCTGCCTTCTGGCATCGCGAGACCACGAGGAATGGCGATGATGCGGGGTGGCCTTCATCCAGCGGTTACTGCTGGTGAATATAGTTGTCAAACCACCAGCCAAACGTGCAGAACAGGATTTCCCAGTCAAGACTGATGGAATTATTGCAAGTCAGACAGTCTACCAGTTATGATCTCTAATGACTGTAATTGGCACGAGTCACATCAACCCTGTGACAGTTTGTTCCTGTATAACAGGGATGACTTTCGGATTTAAACGTTTTATTTTTTAAGGACTGTTGTGGATGTTTTCCTTATTAGTGAATAATTTACGCTATGTACCCATGTCAGTTGTCTCCGTGCTGACAATAGTGACAATCACCCGATGCCACGCGAGAGTCATATTTGGCAAGTAAAGTGTGGATGTGACGTCATTCAACTGCCGTCACTCGTGGTTTTCAGAACAATCAATGCAAAGCAACATAGAGTATATATATTTTTGTGTTCTCTGAAATTTCCTAACCGGGTCTGAAATTCTGATTTTATGTGAAAATCGGGAACGCACGCTTAGTTCATATACTCTAATCATGTAGTGTACCATAGGTGTGGCATTCCCCTAGTCAATTTTCCAAAGCTATAGCTTGGTTGTTGCACACAGCCCATCCTTGACCACACGAATAAACCAGGACTACAGCCAGCCTCCAACTCGGTGCTTTGTGGCTGTCAACCCAAGCCAACTTTCTTCACTGGCACCACTTCTCCATTCACACAGTTTTAAAACGTATCTCCCCATGACCTTGCCAGGATCCGTGACTGAACCTCGAATGAGGGGGCGTATGGAGGTTTCATGTGGGAGTCGCTGTTTAAACAATGTGCAGCGTGTTTACTCCCAGAACTTCCTCGGCCTTGCCCTGCAGACCACATTGGTTTACAGTGAAAACGCGACTGCGTACAATGGCAACGGCCGTTCCTCCTCAGCTGCTGCCACTCAAACGGCTGACTTGTTTGGACAACACGCTGATCAAATTCGTGGGGCTTGCGTCTGGCAGCCGTGAGGTCACGTTGGTGACGTTCTGTTAACATAATACAGTACAGGCAAGGATCAACTTCACTACCTGCGTTAAGTGTCGGTGGTAATTGGACAGGCTGTGGTGTGATTTGCAAACGGTGACCTTTCCTCACGAGCCCACCGAAGGGCAATGCACTTTGTCCGTTGGCGCTCCAAGGAAGAACTCTGTGTCGCCCCTCCAACCGCCCGAAATGGAGAAATATGAATAATCGCGACAAGTGATTTTTGAACCGCGGAGATGTGCGCAAGGTGCACTTGCCGTTATTTCTCGTGGATACGGGTTTTTTCTGAACATTTTGCCGATTTGTTTTGCCTTGATTGTTCATAGTTCTCCGTTTTCCACTACCACATAGGGGTTGAATTCATACGCCTGTTAAAAAATACCTAAGTGTTATGTTTGACCCTATTTTGTTACGCTACTCTTCCTACATCAAGCCTCGGACTATTTTCATCACTCCTCTCAACGCTATCGTAACTTACACGAAACGATTTAAAGCGTAACGATGCAGTCGCGTGAAGCTTTCGAGTGTGCAGGCAGTGCAACTGCATAGGGGCCAACGGGCCATAGGTGGTGCCTCAGCGCCTGGCTATGACGAGGGGACAACACATGAGTCTCATTCATTCTGTGCACGAAGGCCCAATTTAACCCCTAGGGGTGCAGTAACGACCACGTGGCATAACATGCAAGCGTGGATATACCTATCGACTGGAGGTGTTAATTGGTCGTTGTTGCTTTGTGTCGCAGGCGAGTCCGGCCTGGGAAAGTCGACGCTGATAAACTCTCTGTTCCTCACCGACCTCTACGCGTCCGAGTACCCGGGGCCTTCCCAGCGGGTCAGGAAAACCCTCCAGGTAAACGACGGGAGTGCGCGCGATGTGGCAGTTTGCTGTGCGAGTCGTGTGCTGGTGTTCCGTGTCTGCTGTAGTGGGCGGGTTTTTGTAAATCTTGTTTTTTGTTTTTGCTTTGGTAAAATAGGTTTTGTGTGTGGAAGGTGCTTCTTTCTGTTGGTGGCCTGGAGCCAGTAGTGGAAGTAAGACATTCACGTGGCAGAAGCCACTCTTTTTCCGAAGGACAGCTGTTGTTGAGTACCCACAGTGTTGTGCTACTTGTGGATTAAGACGCCTGGATGTGAATCCCAAGTCTTAGTGCTACTGGCTCAGTGCTATGACACCTGCGTCCCACTTTTTTTTCTGGTTGACGTTTTCTCAACTTATCCGAACTGTGATATCGGCCCCATGTCGACATCCCTTCACGCGCCCCTCTGGTCCACGCAGTAGAGGACAGCACTTTCCCACCCGTCCTGCCACTGCAAATAAAATCACACGAAAATCAAACCATTATTTTAAATCCTTACAGCTGCAAATTTAGTCCAAGTAAAATGCGTGCCTTTTTTTCTTTCGTCATTTATGAAATGGCTAAAAGCATGAACTCGCTACACCGAAAACCCGGTTTAATCAGACGACCGAAACTCTGCTTCGAACCCATGGTGTCGGTCGGGCTGGTTCAGCACTCCTGACCTCTTACTAACCCGGCCACGTCAGCCCTTATGAGCCACCTTTGTTGTTGTTGGTGGTGCTATGAAAATGGGTTCATTTGTCCACTGCTGTCTCCGTAATTGAAATGGATCGACTTGTTTCTTGCGGGCTCAGTGAGGCATTATGCATCAAGGCAGTGGAGGCCTTTTTACTATTCGAACAAGGCATGCACCACCACATTCCACGGTGCATTCCACTGCCGCCTCCTCCAGACTCACAGGGCAGAACGTCTTTCAGCTGTGTCTCACCTCAATGTCCCGTAGCCTTCAACCTTCACCCTTCACCCAAATGCTCTTCCCCACCCCCCAAGCTTGAACAAAAACAAAGTTACAGAGTGCGTTGTCTTCATAGTTGCCTTGACAGGCTTATCATGTTCGCTGCTGACCACAGGTTTAAATACAAAGTGGCGACTTGGGTAGGTGTTGTTTTAGTTGTGATATTTATAATTTCCTGGTTGGTCAATAGGTCACCTTATCGCCACTTCAACTTGGTTTGTCCAGTGGGGAGGGCTGGTGCTTGCCGGAGATGAATTGCCTCTTTAGCCCTGCCCGAAGGGTATTCGATGCAGATCAGCACTGCTCCATTTCTCAACATTGCTCGATTTAGCCAGACACTATCTTGTGTGTGTTAAAGCTTTGTATGTGACTCATTGTCAGCTGATGAATGCAATGTGACTTCGAAACTATTCAAATTCAACATACTTACAATGTACCGCTTTGGAAACCGTACTAAAAAGTAATTTAATTTAAAGTGCCCCCATGGGCCAGAATGCGCGTTCATGTTTGTCTTAGTCTTGTTGCCCAGTGACATATCTTATAAACCAGTAGAGGTAAGGAAGCATCTGTTTCATTGCATCACCATAAGAAAACAACGATTAATGCTTTGACCAGTGAGCTTTCAGAACCAGCGTTTGCTGTTCGTGTTTTGTTTTAAGTATCAGGATCATAGACCTGTTTGAACTGCTCCTGGTGTTATCGGCAAGGTGTGGCCGAGTTGTTTTTCTAAGAATGTTGACGTTATTGGAACAAGCCATACGCCTACACCATAGCTTCCCAACGTCTTGTTAAACAAGAGCAATAAAAGCTGCCACTGTGGCTTGTAGGCAATAAACGTTTCCGAGGTGGCACTTAATGATGTTGTACCTTCCCTGCAGGGAGAACCTCGTGTGGTGCGAGTTAGCCTTTGCAATCTTGACTAGAGTTCAGTGTCACGGTCAATGGCTCATTATTATGTATTTACACATTTGAACACTGTTGCTGAGCACAGGCCCAAAACGTCAACCGGCTAGCAACAACACAGCACTGTCATACTTGTAAGACATAAGAGTTGACACGTTTATGGAATAGAGCATGAAAACGAGGTGATGGAAGGGAATTTCAAAGTGGAGGCGTGCAACAGAAGACGAAGTAGAAAGATGAAAGTTGTGACTTCCAGGGGTAGTAGTTGAAGATGGTCTGTGTGAGCCGAAATGATTAGTCGGTGAGACAGAGTCCTCTATCCGCTGATAACTCAAGGCTGAAGTTCATGGGAACCGTGTTGCCAGTGGCCGTGCATGCACGGCGGAGTTGTGCTGTCGTAAGCGTGTGTGAGCGCGAGTTTACGCTATTCCCCGTTTTAAAATAACTCCAAATTCGGCGGCAGCAGTGGTGGCTTCGGCAGCTCCGTAACATGCTGCTTGATTATTTTTTCAACTTTCCCACGAAGGACGAGGAAGCATTTTCCCAGACCGTTAGCGCTGAGCTGTTTTCTCTCGTCCGGATGGAATGCGTCTCGCCCGCTAAACGCAGTTTATCGCCGTAGAAATCCTCAGAAGCCATATCGCAAAGTGCACAGAGGTGAAGTACGGGCTCGTTAATGCAGCGCTCCATCAAAGCTATAGGGACTCCTGCAGTGCGGTTTCGTAGGTTGGTGTCCTTGAAAGTTCGTTTGTAGACTTTGGTACGTCTGTGGATTTATGCCACCCATAGAATCGTTATTTCCCTCCCATACCCCCCCCCCATGCCCAGACGTTTTGCCGTGCTGGACAACATCCCCTTTACGCGTGTCACTCAAAAGTCACTAAATGTCTGCCTGCTAAAACAAGTATTTGTTGACGCTTGCCACCAATGGCGGCCTGGTGCCAGTGGGGGAAATTCCACACGGGCTGACCGCTGTAGACTGCTGTTTATAACTCGGCACTAAATACATTTTTCTACTTGAAGTTATGTTGAGGCCCCGTTACTGTCACCCTAGGTAACGTCGGTGGCGAGCGATATCTAAGCAGGTTCTTGGTCCCACGTGCACCAATGTAAATTCATCGGCTTGGTGAAATGAGGCCTAACAACTGCTTGGGAAGGCCTTCGTCCAGCTGTGGATCTACAGAGCTCTGTAAATGCCGATGTAACACGTACAGGTGCGTCCTAAGAACATTAGGGCGACATTTGCATCCGGAAAGATGTTTTCTTTGTGCAGGATACACGGCCAAAACATCCAAAACACGCAGCAGCATTTGACAGAATACAGCCTGAGACCAAGAGAAGTCATTCTTAACCTATGCGTTTTGGAAGGAAGTATGTTATCATGCCAAAACAACACGCCCCTCACACAATAGAGCCTTGAACATAATTTAATGTGAATGTCACAACACCAAATCGTAGTAGTAGTAGGAGTAATTACGTCAAAAAGTCCCTGTCTGCCTGCTTGGGTGAGTAATGGGGGCGGCACTTGGCTCCATTGGCAGCCTCTTGGCCAGAGATGGAATTTCTACATTTCTGTGATAGGGAGCCATTCTCCCTGTAAGAACAACCGTTGGCTTATACCTTGGAGGGATGATGTGCTGAATGACCACAGGTCCACTTGGTCAGATTTACAATGGTAAGTGTTACAGGCCTTTTGTCAATCCACTGCTGGATGAGGACTTCCCGACCATTGCGCTGGTTGTAGGGGTTTATCACTATAATTCACAACGTTGGTCAGTGAAGGTTGGAGAGGGAGCATAGCTGTGCAGTACAATAATGCACGTTGCTGCACACTGCCCTCTCTCTACTCCTCACCAAGAACTACTGCAGCCTCCTCTTAACACTTGTTGAGCAAGGTGCTGGGCCATCCGAGCACTATCCAGGCCCAACCTTCTTGACCTCCAAGGCCTGTTGAGATCGAGCACATTCCCGGCCTATTTATGCGGAGAATGAGTAATTATTTTGCCGCGGGTTTAACACTGATTTATTCGGCTGCCCTGTGTGGTGCAGGATTATCGGCCGATTACAACATCTAATGTGTTCATAACGATGCTCAGCTCATAACAGATATCTTTACTGTACATGCGTTCCCGGTTTGCAGGAGTGTAACCAGTTTCTGAATCAAACTCCCCCTTTTTAAAATTATTAATCGAATTGGGTCAACCGAAAGTTACTTTTACCAAACATAGCGCAAATGCTTTTGGATGCCTAGGAGCCCCGATTGTTTAACCCCAGCCCATCACCCGCCACGGTCCCAAATTGTGGGGAGAATAAAAACGAATGCCAAGCGGCTCCTGTGACCGTAAATAAACCCTTAAATAACCAGAAACCCTTGAATAGACGCGACATTGTTGTCAATTTCACCGAAGCGTCATGTGGTGCCGTTTCCGCGCGGCCGTCGCAACCGTCTCGCTGCGGCCCCCCCGATTGCAGCGTCGGCTCGTTGCGTAACACGACCCCTCGCGGCCCTTTCTGTCGTTCTACTGCTGGATGGAGGCCTCTCACCAACGCCGGGCGGATCGCGTGTGCAATTGGACCGTACTTCACTGCCTGGTTCAGCGCGGAGTTGGCGATTAACGGTAGCATAGACGCGAGGGCGTGGAAATGCGATACGACGCTCGATTTGGTTTTGGCTGCGATGCCCTCTGCTGCCCACGGTATAGTCCGATGACAACCTGTCATGCGTGGCGGTTGCTCACCCAAACAGGGCTCGCGATGAAAACCTGCTTAACCCCTGTAATGACGTCGTGGGGAGGTGCACGCTGAACGGCGCCAGATGACGGGACTGCCAACGCACGGCTTAACTACGATCGGTATTTAAATATGAGTGAATAGATTAAACGAGAGAAATGTTGATCATTAGGAAATGCTGGCCTTTAAGGTGGCCTGAGGCCGCCTCGGCCCAGACCTGTGCTAATCGAGTGGGAAATGAACAGCTCAATGCTGCGGTCACAACAAGGTGTTTTTTCTCGCAAGCCTCAACTGATTGGCGAGGTCCTCTTCCGAGTTGTCACGTGACACGACCAGCCAATGGGAACACTCGGACAACGTGGAATGACGCCCCAACTGCCGCATTACATACAGGCAATATTATTTCTGGTCATTAAGCAAATCAATATTCAAACCCGTGTCGGGCTGTCCTTTAGGTCTGTACAGCCTAAAATAAGTACCTCTTGGAATGCGGTTCTAAACAGACCAACGGTTCCCAACCTGAGATCCACGGACGATCGCTGGTGGTCTGCAAGGGCCGTGAGAAGTGATCCGCAACACTCGACGCGATTTTATCGACGAAACACCAGATTTCTCACTGCACGGTGGTCCGCGACATGTTTTTAGAGAGCTGGTTCACAAAGAGTTTGCGGATATAGACAAAGATGAGAAGGACGGAAAAGTGGCCGAGTGCACGCGGCGTTTTGTAACAACCGCCCCTCCCTCGTGCGTTTCACCGCCGGCTGTTGCCGCGACGTTCCGTGAGGCCCGAATCTCCGCGCGTCTCTTGCAGGTGGAGCAGTCGAAGGTGGTGCTCAAGGAGGGCGGCGTGCAGCTCACGCTCACCATAGTGGACACTCCTGGCTTCGGCGACGCGGTGGACAACAGCAGCTGGTACCGTAACGCGCGGACGACGAAAGGCGGTCGCGCGACTCTTGCGACGCCAAACCGTCCCGCGCTATTTACTCTTTACAATTAATAATAATAATTTTACATTTATAACGCGCACATATTCATTCAATGTCAAAGGTATTCATTCGACGAGAGAACGACTAAGAGGCGCGAGGAAAGCGCAGAGGCGGAGGAGGCAGCCAGGTGATTTGCCGGCGCCATGTGATGTAGGTTTTCACGGCTCGATTCACGATGGTTGCTCTTCAGAGCTGTGCTTTCGTTAACGCCCAATGATGCTTCCGACGTGGGAGGCGAAATGTCGTGCGGGGGGAGAGCGCTCGACACGGCAATCCCGAAAGAACATCTTTGAAGAGCAACCAGCTTTCCAAATTGTTATCCTCATCAGCGTCGCGACATGAGACGAGGAGTCCGTTTGGGTCTCTTGCGGAGCAGCGCAACCCGTCGTGTCGGGGAATGGCCCACGGAAGCAGATATCACGGAACTACCCTTGAGATTCGTTTAAAGTGACTTACGTTCCAACAGCAGGCGACAGCAGTTTTCCATCCACCCTGCCTCTGAGATTTATGTTACGCTCAAGACTGTAAAACTGATCTTTGCATTTCTCGGCTCTGAGATAAATAACGCCACACCGAGGAGGTAGAGCGAACCTGTCTTTTAACTTAGCATCGAAGCCTACCTGCAACATACGCAGAAATATCTTTATTCCCTGTGTGGGTTCAACATGCTTGCCCTGATGTACGCCAATTGGTCTTAACGGAATGCCGATTAGCAGGTGGGGCTCGTGTTTATCTCGCAGTTTGCACGCGTTCATACACGCATTCATACACGTGTACACAACAAAGATCCCCCGTATAGCCTTAACAGACTGTAGGGGCAAGTGCTGTTAGCGAGCACCTATGAAGGTCGACACGGCACACAAAGGGGAGTGGGTGACCAGCACCACGCCCGGCCGCCTTTGTCTCACTAGTGGCATTTGAGGCTGAGTCGGCCTAGGTGAGGCCCAGAACCGGTTCAGAATATCGTCACTCGAGGTTGGCTGTGAGCGGGATTCGAACTTGGGTCGCCAGCTTTGTAGCCCAGCGCGCGAACCACTCAGCTACCGCTCCCTACTCCCAGCACACACCCGCGCACTAAAACAGCAGCGCGGTAGGAGTGGTTCCGTACGCCCGGAACCCAGCGAATCGCACACGAGTGATAACCTGCGGCAGACACCCACCCACATGCTTGGCCTTTACTACGTAGTCCAGTAAGTGGGTTGCATACCTACCTGTGTGTACAGTTTGTGTTGTGCTTGCATGAGTACGGGGTATTTTGTGGAAGGTACGCTGGTTGGCCATTTGCATGTAGTATATACCGTGAAAAACACGCCACGTAGGACCGACCGAGCTCAGGAAGTTTTGACTCGTTGAGGACCTCTCATGGGTAAATTAATACTTTCTAGTTATTCTACCAATACAGGGTTCTCCATAAAAGTATTGTCGGCTCTGAAGCAGGTATACATTACTTACTGGGGTTTTGAGACGTTAGACTTGAACTTTTCCCATTGTTTATGCGTACTCTGGTGAATGATGTCACCGGGTAATTAACAGTTTGCAGTAGGCGGGCAGTTGGTGATGGCATCCGACTCATATTACCGAACAGCTGTAGCGGGACTCGAACTGTGTGGGCCTCGTATGTAAACTGAACAAATGGTAAGCTGGTAAACGCGCCGACCTCTAATCCACCCGGTCCGCATGCGTCATCATCGCACACTGGGAGCGAGACACGTGGCTACAGCTGTTGAACCTTTACTTTTTGCTTCGCCCCGTTTGTTTGCCAATCTAGTTGACGAGACTACTCCCGCAAAGTTTATCGTTAAAAGCACAAAAGCACGGCGTTGAAGGTTCGCTCGAGCAGAGCAGCCCCGACGCTTGTTTGTCTAGCTCGGTAATGTCTGCGATGAGCTTTGTTGCATGACTACATGTCCTGATACTTGCCAAGCACTCAGCAGACGCCACTCAATCTCCAGACATGCGGTGGGTGGGGCACGGTGCTGGCCACACCCATCCGCTTGTGTGCCGTGGTTACCTTAATAGGTGCTCGCTAACGGCCCCATCGGTATGTACGACTATAGGGGGATCTTTTGACTTTGTGTACCTGTGTGTGTGAACAGTGGTGGTGTAGCGGTTGGCAACCTGCGTTACAAACCCGGTTACCCGAGTTTTATTCCAGCTCACGGCCAACGCCAATGACGATTTTCTGACCTAATCCTTGGCCTCCCCGAGCTCAACTCGGCCTCAAATGAGTATCCGGTGCAGTGTGGAAACATCGCCACTAGGCAGACCAAAGTGGCCTGGTGTGGTGCTCGGGCAGTCAAACACTCATGTGCCTTGTTGGCTTTTATAGGCGTGCTCGCTAACATCACTTGACCCTACAGTTCGTGAAGGCTATTTGGGGGGATCTTTTGTCTTTGTGTTCGTGTGTGAACAGCTGGCAGTCAATCATCGACTACATTGACAGCAAATGTGAGGACTACCTCAATGCAGAGGCTCGGGTCAACCGGAGACTCATGCCTGACAGCCGCGTGCACTGCTGCCTCTACTTCATCTTTCCTTCTGGCCATGGGTACGTGTGTGTGTGTGTACACTCATGTCCCGTGACCTCTTATCAGCGGGCCTTCGACACTTCACGTGGCCTCAAGGTGCACCTGTCTTGACAACAAGCACCGTGGTGACATCACCGCCACTTAGTGGCGAACGACAGTTGTTGTCTGTGCAGGTTTAAAGGCAACAGTCGAAAATGATCTCTCCTCCCACCAAGCATGGGGGACAGTGCTCATCTCTGTAGGCAGCTTTAGCAAGTTTGAAAATTCCACATTGCTGTGGAAGGTTACCAGTATCTCCATAGGAGAGCCACTGATAATTTCCTATGAAACGGTTCTGCTGCCTATCTGTGGATGCTTGCGCCTCTGAGTCGTTCTCTCTCTAGAAGAGTGAGAAAATACTGTGCACGGTTACAGGTTGAAATTAGTGATGCTATTACTTATTTTGTTGACCCTGTGATGGTCTTCTGACCAATATTTAAACTCGGGCAGTTTAAGTGCTCCTGCTAAAGTGCCACTCTGCTGGTGGGTAGGTGTGTGTTTGTGTTTAGACTTAGGGTTGTATTTACTTAAACTTACATGGAGCGGGGTGGGGTCCGTCCGTGGTCTTGTTGAAAAGCCTCGTAATGATTGAGTCAGGCTACTAATCCAAGGACCATGGGACCACTTATTCAGAAATCTAGGCTTTATGCTTGGAAACAGGATTTCATGCTTATTACGTTGCCCTAAAGGTGACATCACCAGGAAATGTTCGCTGGAGGATGTTGACTTTATTGAAGTGACGTGTTTATCCTGTCTGGCTAGTTACTGTAAGAGCCGTCTATGCAAAGAGAAGTGGGCCATATCATCTCATTCAAGTCTTACAAACAAGACACTGTCAAAAATAACTCTCGCTGACACACTGAGCTCAACATTCCAGATATAATTTTCATTTAGATGCTGTTACGTAAATGTGCGAAGACAACTCATTTTATACGACCGCATGAGACGCTTGCTACAATTTACTGGCGCTGCCGCGCACGTGGGATTCAATTAATAAAACTTTCTTTGGGTTGTCTCCCACAACAAGGTCTCGAGAAGAAAAGTGACCGCGAGGCCCCGCTAGCTTCATGAAAATCGATTGGTGGGGAATACATGTCGGCTTAAGGCTTACGTGTCTTGTAATCGATCAAGTCAATTTAAAGTGTCTCCCTACTCAAACAAGCAATAATAAGGTGGCACTCATGGCTGGTTGATGGCCCAGGACCAGTGCTTGGCATGTTTCGCCATTGGATGACTACTGTAGACTTCCCATAGAGAGTGGTGCTTACTTTATCATCCCTAAAGAGGTCACAGGACTGAGTTTACCACCTACTTTGATCGAACTCGTGAGCTTTCCGTTGCAGATCGAGCACCCTGACCACTGTGCTGTATGACCGAACTTAAAAACCGGTCACGAAAAAACACGACACAACTTGGGAGTCGAGGCGGATGTGCATTTGCTGTCAGCCATCTCTTGCAGAGGCAGTAAATTCCTTAATACCGCACCCCGGCCACCCCCATCCCCACTAACATCGAAAGCGAAATAAACTACAGGTGTCATGCGGATAAAGTTTGCCAGATTAAATCGCAGGGTCGAGTCATGCTCGTACACATGGTGAACGTGTTCATGTGGGGCATTGCGAGCGGTCATACAGTGGTTAGCGTGCTACGTACACGAGGCCATCAAAGTCCGGTGGCGAACATCTGACCCAGTCTTGAACCTCTGTGAGTATGACTTGGCCTTAAATGAGTATCTGGGTGCAGTGTGTAAACGGCAGCGCTGTGGATACACGCGCGGCCTAGCGCGGTGCCCCCCGTGTCCTGTGGCAGCCTTAATATGCGCTAGCTAACAGCACTTGCCCCAATAGCTTTGTCAGAGGCTAACAGAAGGGGCTCTTGAGTCTGGTTTCTGTGTTGGGAAAGGGCGCGATATGTTCCGTTGAAGATGCACGTTGTGCGAAATGCCGCTCGTATTCCCCAGACGGCGGTCGGCTGGAAATGCTTGCGTTGCTCGGTCTAATACCAAGCGCGGTGGAATTTCCTGTCGGGGGCGGTATTGCCGTGTTACTGCGCTTACAGTAGCCGCGCGGCGCGTAAAATCCGCGCACGATACACGGTCGATTTGCTACGCCCGGGTGAAAACTTCACGGCTTAATAGAGGACTAATTGCAGTGTAGCGCAAGTGTCAACGACGAATGCGAAAAAGCTTTGAAATCATTGTAACAAGGCTTGTTGCGTACACCGGTGGGTTTGAAGTGGCAAATCTTGTGGCTGTGGACAACAATAAGGTGTGTGTGACCGGAGGACCACAGAGCGACCGACGGTAACGATGTCAAGAAAACTTAATAGGAAAAACAATGAGCAGGCAAAGGTTATCGATTCTCAGACGTTTAGAAGGTGGTGCCCTTTTCCAGTCACAACCCGGCTCCATTTGTGGCCACTCCACATTGCCATGTTGCAGCCCATAAGTCTCCAGAGGTCAACCACACACTTAGTGCTTGTGTTCTCAAGCCAAGGGGGGTGATGTGCGTTGTCAACCACTGGCCGGGAATTCAAACCACAGCCTCCCGATTGTTAGTAGAGCACTCTGCCACATTGCCGCCCAGGCATATCAGGACAGACTAAACCGTAAATAGTTCCAGCCCGTTGAAAATCCACTGCTGGATGAATGCCTTCCCGTGCCCTTTTGGTCGTGGGCGTTGTTGGAACAAACTTCTTGATGCTTGTTAATGGGTTGGTGAAGTGGGGGGAGTGTGCCAGGACTGGTTCATTTAACACTCACCACTGATATTAACCTTGGCCGAGAATTAACACCGGTTGTCGCACTCGGAGCACAGTGTGCTATCCACCCTGATTCCACATCCCCAATAAAATGAGATTAAATAAACCACATTCAAAGCTGTGTTGGTAACAAACAGCAGGAAGGCACAATTCCCATCATTGCTGAGCACACGCACGCCTTGTAGCCACCACGTTACATATACAGTTCTGTCCGGCCGCACCCATTTTCCGGTTGCGAAGGGTTTTTATCACCGTTGACGGAATGCGTTGAATTTGAAAAATTATACGAATCGGCATTAATAATACAAAAAAAACACGTAACACTCGAGCACCCGTAAGATGCACGGGCTTGTCAGACGACGCGATTGATAACGGCGGGCGCGGTGGCGGCAGTGCTTCTTCTTTGCGATTCTTCGAAGCGCGATGTTAAATTACAGTTTCCCATTTTCTTACACAGCCCCTTGCATTTTCATTGAACTCTGCAAGGTCTTTTGAGCTGCAGAGGTTGGGTAGTAGAGCACAGACAAGGCAGTGTTCCATAGTATGGTCTGCTTCTCCACATTCACAGGTGGTTGGGCCGGTCTTGTAGCCCCATCTGACCAAAGCATCTTTTGATCGTCCCGTTCTAGTTCTCAGGCGGTTGAGTGTCTTCCACTGAATCCATGGTGCATCTGAGCCAGGAGGGAAGTCTTCAGCAGGTGGGATTCCCATGCCAGTTGCAGGAGGGTCACTCTCAAGCTTTTCCGTCCAGAGCTGGAGTCTGGTTTCCCCTCGAGATGTTGTTAGGGGCTGCACATGGCTGAGGAAGCTTCTTCTTGACTTCAGTCGTTGGGCCGGGGGGTTGACGTCCATGAAGGAGGTGGCGTTCATCGCCAGTAGCCTTTGTCATCTCGACTCGACTGGCCACTTCCCGTCGGATATCAGCAGGGGCAATGCCAGCGAGGAGGTACAGGTTGTTTGTGTGTGTGGGTTTCAAGCAGCCAGTGATCAGGCGGCAGGTGTTGTTCAATGCCGGGTCAAGTTTCTTGGCATGGGTTGACCTCTCCCAGACAGTGCTGTTGTGTTGTGGAATTTTGGTTCCACGGCAGAGAACGGGGCCCCTCGCAATAGCAATCGTATTTTATTGTTTAAAGCGTTCCGCTGATCTATTATGACAGATACATTAATCTGCCACTGGCTTGGCGTGGCGTTGTCCAGCTTGGCAGAAGCAGCCCGGCCGCGCACACATGCCAGTGTGTAGCGGTCGTCCGTACCGTCCGTTCGCCGCTCTGGTGTTTACGCTTTGAAAAGGAAAAAAAAAATTGGGAAAGCGAAATGAAACACTCGCCTTGCATGACATCGCTCGCCCGGAACGATATACAGGCACTGTTTATTTGATTAGAGATAAATTAAGCGATTTACGCGTTCCATTTATACCGCTGACTTTGCGTATATTTTAAGTCGCGCCATTTATTGTTTTGTGGGGAATCGTATATATATTTATTTACTATCACAGCCAGACGTTCTTATGGTGGTGTATGTTACTGCTTGTGATCTAGTGGTATCAGATTAGTGATTTAAATGTTGTGCGATTATCGCTAAGGGACATGGTTGTGAGATAAATCACGGCAAAGTTTTTCGCTTTGCTTCGATCGAAGCGTTGCATCATTTCCGCGGGGGAGCCTCAATCAGTGGTGGAAATTCCACCATTCCGCAGCGACAGCCACAATCTCCATATAACGATCAAGCGGCCTTTCCACGAAGTTGTACTCATTTTGACCTGTGACAGGCGTTTGAACTTGAGAGCCTTCTATGCTGTGGGATGACCAGTTCTGATACAACCATCTGGTCTAGTAAACAGTTGATTCCTGTCGGGGTGCTGCTGTGCAGTTGGTAGCACACTGGATCGGAAATCTCCTGGTGCGGCACTTTAAATTAGCTTTGTGACCGCTTTGTAGTTTTCCATTTCTAAGTAGGTGCGTGACAGGGCCTTCTCTTGTGCGTCACATTACAACGTCTTTAATGTCCTCTGATGGATGGCACGTACTATATCCACAGTAATACAACGTACAGAAATTACTGGACACCTGTATTAGGAAACGAATCTCCATTCGATCATAACCTCCAGGTTATAAGACGCACCTTTTGTTCAACACAGGGGATCAAGGTAGAAGCGTTCACGTCGCGATCCCTGTCAAGTAATACTTGGTATTACCTGCAAATTCTACCAAACACTTCGAAGCCGAGCTGAAAGACAATGATGTCCAGAAGCTCAACAGATGCCAGAAGCCCCTCAGTCTGGCGCAAGAAGAGAGGCCAATGCCCGCCGCCTTTAAGGCCAGCACTGACTATTATATCTCTAACTGTTGAAGGGCTGAGTGCAACTAAAGAAGAACTTGTTGCAATCGGAAACTGTCATATCACCAGCACACTTCGAAGAATCGAATCCAATTCAACACAGACCCAACGTTTCGGTTGCTTTTTTGGAGCGTCTTATAATCCGGAGAATACGGTAAGACTGTAGAACTGGAAAGAAATGAGCCCGAATGGTTGAACCAAAAAAAGCCCGCCCAAGCAGCCCAACGTTCGCGCCGCTCCTAAAGAAAACCTTTAGGAGCTGCGTTTCCTGGCAGGAAGGGAGAGGCACGTGCAAGGGTTAGGGCGGAAGGAAGAGCAGACAGAGGGCTTCTGCGGGGGCACATTTGGGGGAATCGTCCTTGTGCTATTGTTGCGACTCAATCGAGTTGCACGGATGTGCCAGGTTCCGCCAGGGCGTTGAGACGTTTGGCCGTTTACGCTTTTTGTATTTTCTGCGTGTTTTCCCCACCCGTACGTACGTTTTTTGGGTGGCAGAGTGGTAACGTCCGTGCCTCACAGAAATAAAGTCCTGCTAGAGGCAGTTCGATTCGTGCCTTGAGCATCTTTTTGCGTGGAGTTTGTGTATTCTCTCCCCCGGTTCTGCGTGGGTTTACCCGGGGTTTCTCTGGTTTTCCTAAAAACATTAATTAATGAATTGGCTGATCACTGGCGGGTTGGCGCCGGCTGACCGCTTGGTTGACTCACCCCCTTTCTGCAATTTCCTGGTGCCTCCGTAGCCGTGTGTCGTTCATGACCAGATGAGGAATTGTTTTTGTCTTCCCTGCTTTATGAGTTGTATGATACCCAGCTGCCATAATTACTAACAGGAATACCCAGTATATCATCCCGTAACGGTCAGTAACAGATATTGCTTTGTGTGGAATCAGTAGAGGATGTCATGTTATGGTCCCAGCTATTGGGGGCAGCGGTAGTGCGATGGGAAGCCTGAGTGACCAGTGATGCCTGAACCAGTCGTGTGTCAAATTCGCCTCCACTTCACCAAGCTGCACCGACCAGCTTTGTCAAGTTTGGTCGAACAACCCCCATTAACATCAACAGTGTTGGAAGACCTCAATCCAGATTGAAATGGGCTTTGTTACTGTGGGAATGTGGAGTTTCCATCATTGAGTCTGAGATGAACACGTCTCCACGTGTATTTGAGCAGCGATGCCGTGGCTTCACTTCTATAAATAGGGCCCGTCTGCTACATTGCGTCAGTCCTTAGCGCCCTGGTATTTTTCCCTTTTATACATTATATATTGATCCACGGGCAGCACTTTCATTCCAATGAGCTTTGCCGCCCTCTAGAGGGAGATGTCAAATATTGTACACTGATACACTGCGGCCTGTTGCGAAGAATTCCATGAGATGTTGAATGTGTAAACAAAAAAAAGTTTTTACATTTCCAAATCCATTTATATCCCACTAGCAATGCCAGCGGGGAAACAGGGATGCGTCATGGTTAGTGCCCTGCGTTGTGAACCCTTTGACCCGAGTTTCATTTCCAGCCACGGCTGACATGACCAGTGAGTGATATCTAAACCGTTCCTGGGTACCCCAGGAACCTCAGATGAGCACTGTTGACATGTGGATAACACATAGATAGATAGATGTTTATTATTACAGCAGAAACATACTCAGTGATCTTGCAAGCTCTTTACGGGATTCCTGCGACACAACAAACATGCAGGCACACACAGCTCTATGTGCAGATACATTTTAAAGCAACCTGTGCCCCCAACACTTTGTTTTCACAACATTCTGTGTACGGGCACCACCTAAAGGTGTAACGAGGGAGGGGGGGGGGGTTCAAGATGTGATTAATATTGGCAATTAGTTCACCTGCCTGCGGCTGGTGGTGTCGGTTTGGCTCCGATAAAGGCTCTACTCCCAGCTGTAGGCGAGCAAGTCTACGCAAGCATGTTTGTTCCCGGGACGAATATAATGTTCCACGGCGCGCGAGGAGCGTGTGCACGTCCCGTGAAGTGTGCTCGCCCAGCTCGCTACAGCCTTGGGAGTAACGAGCTGCTTTTGTTAGAATCGGTGGCTTGTAAATCCCTTTGAGATGACGACGGTGACTATCATTGTCATCATCGCTTTGATATCCACTGCTAGATGACGGTATCTGGACACGGATGCTATCGCCGTAACGCCACGTCGTATCGCATTCCTGCGCGTGAGGTAATCGCCAGGCTCCTTCCGCCGTGGTCCTCCTCTCGGGGGAATGTTCTCTCCTTTGGCTGCCATTCCATCTCCGGTCTCATCCATCCCTGCCAGCAATGTGCCCTGGCCGACCTTGTTTTTTTTTATTATCAGTCGGCGGCGATGCCTGCTTTGCATTTGTTTTTGTGATTCATATGCCGCTGTGTCGAGCAATGTAATTCCAACCATCCATCTGTCCACGCTTCTTTGCACATTTTTGAGCCATCGTTTCATTTTCTTTTGTCGGTCTCCGTGTTTTTTTATCCATATGCCATAGTTTTCAGCAGGCAGTGATCAAGGACATCTTAATCAAAGCCACTTGGAAGAGACTGGAGCGAGTTTTTATTAAAGCTATATCGTAGTAAGACTTTAGGTATAGTGGGCACTTGTAGGCGTCTCCATGTGCACTTTGGCATCGAATGCCAGGAAATGCCAAGAGTGCGGCGATGGAAGTCAGAATATCCACTCGGTGCTGACTGGCTGCCAAGCCACCAGACCATTTAATATCGAGAACTATGAGAGGTAATTTGTCCAGACTTTTGTTTATTTGTTAATCCGCAAAAAATACCTGTTTTTGTGCAGCTGAAATGGTCATATTGTGGTCAGGATTTTTCATTAAGTTATCATCTGCAAAACAAATAGTTTTACCATTTGCAGCAATTATTATAATGTGTTTGAACAGTTGAAGTCTTGATTATAAAGAAAGCAGCCGGTGTGCAGCTGCTAAACCGATGACGACATCGCAGTAGCGTGCGAGACGGCGACGGCCTAGGGGAGGCATTCATCCAGCAGTGGACTGATCACGTCTGATGGTGACGACGGCGATCTGTCAGACGGACACTAACAAGCCACCCACCCTTCCGCGTGCCTTCCTCACCGTGCAGACTGAAGCCCCTGGACATTGAGTTCATGAAGCGTCTGCACGAAAAGGTGAACATCATCCCGCTCATCGCCAAGGCCGACTCGCTCACAACCGAGGAGTGCCAGCAGTTCAAGAAGACGGTGAGGAGGGTGGTTACGAGCCGGCACCGCCGAGGACTTGGGTTTGAATCGGCTCTCTGCCACCCACTGTTGGGTCCTTGCCATCACAATGCATATACCCGTTATGGATACTGTGTGTCTGTGTATTAGGGGATTATCGCAAATTTTGGGATTAATCGGAAAAATCCGAAATTTCCCACGGTCCAATAGCATGGTTCGTTTCGGATTAATCCGAAGGCCTGAAGTGTTGCGACTGATGACTTAACTTCTGCTGTACCTGCCAAGTAATGCCACCATTGCATAATGGAAAAGTAGTAACATCGTGCTTGTAAAAAATTCCTAGCATTTTCAATCGGAAGCCGATCTCTCGTGTACGTACAGTTATTTTCCTGCGATAGCCGTCGGCTGCTTTCAGCAGGCCTCGAGCTTCGTGGCTTGCCGAGCATGCCTTAAATCCACCATCATTTAAGCGAATTAAAACTACAGAGCCAATCAATGTGTGGGAGGCGTGCATCCCTGAGCTCATGGTGTAAATTCCACATTCCTGCGGGAGGGCAAAGTTGATGGTATATATTTTTTAAAAGAAGTGTCACGCACTATCCAGTATTGTAATAACTAAATAAATAAGACGTTGTGCCGGGGCCTGGTTTTTATATATTTGCAGATCATGAAAGAAATTGTGGAACACAAAATCAAAATCTACGAGTTTCCCGACGTGGAAGATGATGACGAGAAGCTGTCAAAGAAAGTGAAGGTATTATTCCTTGTGGCTTATAAACTCAACCTACTTTTGCAATTTTTGTAAAGCGAGTTGCTTTTGCAAGTTGGTCAGTTGGGCCAATGGCACTGCTGATTATTGGGTTCATTCCGAGCAATAATGGTCGTGGTCTTCTTTACTGTCCGCTTTTATGTCTCCTCGGTGATGCTTTGCCAGTGAGACTGCACAAAACTTAGGGGGCATCTGTGGCAGGAAGCAAACTGTGGGTTTGGTGGACACTGACTCATCTGCGAGTATGTTAAATACTTGGCCACCCAGGCACATAAAGAGGTGGAAATGCCACTTTGTGATGGCAGGGGACAGTCTCTCCACAAGGCAATCGCGGATTTCCCAAAGTGGTGCTCCTTTTATTGAACCCACATCGATGATGGGATGAGTCATGTGCTCTGACCACAGCACCGTCTGGCCTGATGAGGCAGCAGAGTAATTTTCACGTACAGTATAATCGTCCCGTCGCTATATTCCTAAATAATAGATGCGCGCTTATTTTTTTCCCATGTCTGACCTGTTAAATGATTAACACACAGATCCGCTAATCGCCAAGACAGTACGTCGGGTGTATTAGAGAGGTTTTTTGAGAGTAAGATGCGTGCGTGTGTGGAGCGGTCGCCGTGAGCGTTAGTCCCGGGGCGTCGCACGCTCGCGCTCCCAACCTTTACGCAGACGTCTCTCATCGTGTTCACGCGATCACAGAGGTCGTGACTCCGAACCCGCCTGTTCCATACGTGTGCACGGTCACGTCCGGTGCGAACATTCTGTGTAAATGTGTAATTTCGAGCACACGTGGCTCACTTAATTCAATTCAACTTTATTGTCAAATCTGCCATATGTACAGGACACATGTATATGCCAACACCCCGGTGTTGGCATATACATGAACTGGAACACAACATCAAAGGTTTAAAAATACTAGAATAAAAAACAAAATACTAACAATTTTTTAAATATTTACAAGTTAAGCTAAGCTGGGGGTCGAGGGGGGGGGGACAATAACAAGGCACAGCTCTAGAACAAAAACTATAATTATAACAAATATAGTGCAAATAGAACTAATATAGTGCAGTCACACGTGCTCCTAACGGGCGACGGTTGCGGCAAACGGAACCTGACGTAATCCCGGCAGACCGCTGAGCAGTCGTAGGAAAAACTGTTCAGCGATGTATCCGATGTCCCGTCGTTTCCGGCAGGACAACATCCCGCTGGCGGTGGTGGGGAGCAACACGGTGCTGGAGGTGAACGGGAAGCGCGTGCGGGGCCGTCAGTACCCGTGGGGCGTCGTGGAAGGTACGGCAGGCGGGGGGGCGTTAGTACGCGTCGCTCCGAGCCCCCTGGGTTTGTGCGACGCTGTGCCAGTTTGTAAAATGTAATCGCTGTTGGCTGGCTGAGTGGCGCAGCTGTTGAGCGTGCAGGCTGCGCACCTGCACCGAGACCCCCTGGCCGGTGAGGCCTGGCGGCTTGGCTATTCGGAAGGGCAAAAGGGGAATTGGACAGATTTGGGGTTGTGTGTGGGGTCATTTTATTCCGCGAAGCAGGGGTTGGTGCCAACCACGCTACGCCACGGAGCCAGTTGATTTGCAGTCAATGGCATTGGGATTATTGTTGGGCGTCGGCGGTCACGTGCGGTCTTGGAAATTGCCCAAACCTCGCTATGAACCGATAATGCTCTTGTTGCAAAGCTTGCCGGGGTTTTTTTAATGCCGTTCTCTGCTTTGCCTTTGTTCCTGTACAGTCGAGAGCGCGGATCATTGCGACTTCACACTGCTGCGCAACATGCTGATTAGGTGAGTCTTAGTGATGCAGGGGGTCAAGGTAGAAGCGTTCACGTCGCGATCCCTGTCAGGTAATACTTGGTGTTGCCTGCGAATTCTACCAAACACTTCGAAGCCGAGCTGAAAGACAACGATGTCCAGAAGCTGACCATCGTGCTTCGAAGAATCGCAAAGAAGAAGAAGAGTGATGCAGCATAGATATTGTCCTTGTGTTTAATAAGAAAATAATACATCATTGTGTTCTGAGCTTCGCTTTCAGGAGGGCCCTACAATGGGCAATTTGCCATCTGTGATAAGGAGTTGTTTGCATGTGGCAGGAAACTAGTGTCTAGAGAAAATCCACGAGGCGTACAGGGGATATAACTCAATGGTCCACAGAGAGGAATTACAATGTGCGGATCTGGACACAATGAGGAAACCACCATGCACATATGAACGCAGTGAAGGATCTCGACACGGTGAATTAAACCATTCGACACCCGGTGACCGAACGAGCGCACCCTGTAGAACCTCCACACTTGGGTTACTCGTTTCTTACGCTGTCAGCCAGCTCCCGTATTACACGTTCCTTAGTTCACCACTGCAAAGGACTCTGTGACTCGCGTCTGTTCCGCACGCGAGTGACGGCGAGCCCGACGCTT
>JAZEWU010000008.1:3275823-3313633 GCA_036362915.1 Geotria australis | reverse complement strand
GGGGGGGGGGGGGGGGGGCGGCGATTGCCGGTCGCCGCGTCTCATCGCCGCCGCCCACGCCGGCTGTCTCCCGACGCCAGGACGCACATGCAGGACCTCAAGGACGTGACCAACAACGTCCACTACGAGAACTTCCGCAGCCGCAAGCTGGCCGCGCTGGCCTGCAACGGCGTCGACAACAACCGCTCCAAAGGGCAGCTCAGCAAGTGGGTTCCCTCCCTCGCGTCGACTGCCCGTTGTCTCTCTCACTCATCCCCCACCGTTCTCTCGCCCGACTTCACCACCGCTCCCGCTGAAACCGCTCCGTATCCTCTCCTTCACCGCCCGTTGTCCTCGCATTCAATACACGTACTCCCACCTCATCGCACCTGTGTTACTACCTGCCCTCGAAGCCTGACGTAACGCGTTTGCGACGGTCACCCGCGACGACCTTACGGCATCTTTACAAACTGTTCGAATACTGCTGCGATGTGCACAATGCGTGTGTTGACAGTTTCTCAGCGGCCGCATGTTTTGCCGACGTCACGACAGTACCTTAACGCAGGCATGCTGCCCGACCGTGCCGAAAAATAACGCCCCCTTTTCCCTGCAGCAGCGTTTGATGTGCGGTGCGCAACCGTCGATTGAATCGTGATGCTTAACAGCTGGGTCATTCGATTCTGAATCAATCGAAGATACTTGTGACTGAACCAGATTTTCGACGAATGATTTTGCAGCAGACAAAAGCTTCGTCTGCTCCATTGCCGTTTCGTAGAGGAGTCGCGGCGCACGGCTGATGACTCGAACGCGGTTACTGCCAGCGCGACGGTCTCTGGGCCACGCGTGCCTGTCCTCGCTCTGACCGCCTTGGTGCAAGGCGACATGATGCGATGGTGACGTGATAAAAATCGACGAAGGTTGTGATGGTTGCTCTTCAGTGCTGTTGTTTCGGGATAGCCGTGTCGCTGAGCAATCCCCCTCTCTCCCTCGCGACGTTTCGCCTCTTACAGTGGAAGCATCAGGTTTCCAACGTGGGAGGCGAAACGTCGCGAGGGAGGGAGAGAGAGATCGCTCGGTGACACGGCTATCCCGAAAGAACAGCTCTGAAGAGCAACTATCATGAATCAAGCCGTGAAAACCTACATCAGTACGATGAAGCTTGTGTAATTTCGCCCTCAATTTTGATTGATTTGGCATGGAATTGACCCGACGGTGTTGTCCGATGGCTTTGAGAATGCAGAATGAACAGCGGTGCTGTCTCCACGGACAGCCAAATGTCGCAACAACTAACCCAGCTCGTTGCAGTAACAGTGTGTGGGTTATTAATGACTTGTGTTTGGAGTTTAACCACAACAGCATTGTCTGTCACCTTTTGTGTTTTATAGAGGGGAAGGAAGTGCAGGAATGTAAGTGCGAAATGTATTTTTTTTTAAATGTCATTGACTTGTTTAACACTTATGTCTTACAAATTAACCGTCTTGGTAAACTACAAGGGATCTTTGTCTTTCCTAACGTGCGGTACCTTTCAAGAGTTATGGTAATGACAGGCTAAACATTTGGACAAAACCTAAACAATGATCTTCCTGTGCAGGCTTCTAAGGCCAAAAGAGCAAATGTTGGCAGAAAGTATCTGGGGCTGGCATAGTGTCTCGGGTTGGCATAGCATCAAAGAGACATGATGTAGCCAGCACTATGCACAGTCATTCACTGCTGGTCTCCTCTTTTGCTGAGGTTTACACACCCTACCAGATTCTCATTTGAGGCTGAGTTGATCCAAAGGAATCCCTGTCCAGGCTCAGTTACCACTTGCCAGTGATGTGTTATAGCAAGGCCGTAGTGATGGCACCGCCACCCTATGTTTATTGTGATTACCTTAATTTTGAAAGGTCTCGCAGGAATCGCATGTTATGTTAACAATTCGCTTAACATTATACCACTAACATTAACCCCTGGGAGGACACGGATCACAGATTGAAAACGCGGGGTCTCAATCAGACGAAACCAAATTAATCTTGATTTTAAGCCAGGCGTGCGGCCTCTGCAAATGGGTATTGGGAAAACCATACAAAAAAAATACGCTCCCATTTACGTAAACTCGGATTGCACATTTTCCAACGCAGAAACATAATTGTTTTTTCCAACTGTTGCACTCGGAGCCTGAACACTAGCAGTGGATTGAGAATGGATAATAACAGTAGAGGGTTACGTTTTATTTAGCTGAATGAATGAGGGGGTAGCCATAAAAAGACGTTTGACAAGACAACATGAAGTCGTGCGCTGTATAAACAATGACGAACAGCCCTTTGCCAATCCACTGCTGGATGAAGACCTCAGCTCCCGATCCCGTGTTGGTCATGGCGGTTTAATATTACTGCCGGTTTGGGTGAAGAGTGGGGGAGGCCCAGGACTGGTTCTGATGTCACTCGCCGATCATTTTAACCGTGGCTAGAAATCGAACTCTACTTGCTTGATTCGTACCGCAATGCAATAACCACCATGCCACCGCTCCACTGCTCCACTGCCCGTATCGTATTAATGGCACCATACCACCGCGCGCTGATGCAATCGTTAACTGGGTTGACGTTCGGCTCCGCATTTTTAAACGTCACGTGGTGGGGACGTCTCAATTGTTCCCCTTGTGTCACAGTCCCACGGTGGCTCTCTTCCAGTGTGATTCCCTGGGCTGGTAATTGACGACTCTGTCCTGAATGACTCGATTTTGTATTTATTCCGTCTTTCTCTCACCGCCTCGTGAGACGTCACCACGCCAGCTGCAATCAAAGAGGATGTGCTCACTCTTTCCCAAGTGCTGTTTGATTGCACCTACACTTGTGTGTCACCACTTTTGTGCCTTTGAGTGTGTGTTGCTGTGTGTGACCTTGAAGTGTGCTGGCGCGTGTGTGCATGTTAGGATTTGAGTTGATGAGGTCAAGCTCCTTTGCGTTAAAACGTCGGTTATATTTGACCGCGTGCGCTCATCGTTACCCATAAATTGCCCCGATCAACAACAGCAATCAAACCTGCGATATTTATTACAGTTAGCGCTGATACTGTGAATCCATCGCAATCAAAAAATATTGCCTTCTTGCCATATTTATAAAAATAGGCAAGGCTCCTTGCCTATGCGTATTGGACAGTTCACTAGCATTGGTTCAGCAATCCTGATTCTGCTGATGAGACACTGAATGTCAAAACTTTTCCAGAGCTTGCTTGTATTGAACCAGTGCTGGTGATAAGATGCACTTCTAGAAGGCTGTACGGCAGATGGCTTGTGTAAAGAATACGCGTGTTTTTATGTGGAGAGACAAATATGGGAAGGAGGCATTAGTAATTTTGCTAATAACATTCTCCACGACACTTAGTGATTAATTTGTGTACTTGGTTAAATTAATTGTTCGGCCATCGCTCACATACAGATGACCGTAACGCGACGGCTTTTCTCATTACGAACGGAGCTTCAGACGCACGCGGGGAACAGCCCTGCACGCGGCCTGGTTTTTCCTTGACGGGCCAGTCTTGTCCATTTGGAAACCACCACCTTGGCCTACACAGCCCGCGGCCACAATAGCGACTGCTCGTATACGATTGTTGGTACACCAGTACATGTGTGTGCGTGTGTGCGTGCGGCTGTGTGAGGCAAGCTTAGCTCGCACACGCTCGCACCGCGTGGATTATTTCCGAACCCCCTCTCGGCGCCCGCAGGAGTCCCATGGCCCAGATGGAGGAGGAGAAACACGAACACAAACTGCGGATGCATAAGATGGAGAAGGAGATGGAGCAGGTGTTCCTCATGAAGGTCAAGGAGAAGCAGCAGAAGCTGATGGACTCGGAGCAGGAGGTAAACAAAGCGGAGAAACGCGTGCTGAGTTTATCCACGTGTGTGTGTGTGTGCTTTGATCGCTGTGAGTTAGTTTTTACTTGAGCTGGAAGGAACCGTTGAGTTACGTAGATATTTTTAACAGTCGTCCTGTAGAGAGAGGGATATGCAGGTTACTTCGTCTCAAGGCACCGGGGGCAATTGTAGTCAGGCCAATTAACTCAGGCAGCGTATCTTTTGACTGTGGGAGAAAAATGGAGCACTCGAGAAAAACCCACATGCCCACACGGGAAGAACAAGCAAAAGCCGCACAGAAAGGCGGCACCCAAGCCGAGAATAGAACCCGGAGCCTCGTCTGGTCCACTCTCCTTGAACTGCTGTCACCGCGACCCTCACCAGGACAAGCGGTTTAGAAAATGGATGGAGTTTTGTGTCTTCCACTGAACGATCAACGAACGGCCATCCTGACCCGGTCTCCTCTTGCGCGTGCGTGTAACCACAGCTGCAGCGCCGGCACGAGCAGATGAAGCGCAACCTGGAGGCGCAGCACCGCGAGATGGAGGAGCGACGGCGCCAGTTTGAGGACGAGAAGAGCACCTGGGAGGCACAGATCCTCGCCCTGGAGCAGCAGAGAGTTGACACTAAGTGGGTGCACACAC
Organism: Geotria australis; assembly: GCA_036362915.1. Classification (NCBI taxonomy): domain Eukaryota; kingdom Metazoa; phylum Chordata; class Hyperoartia; order Petromyzontiformes; family Geotriidae; genus Geotria; species Geotria australis. Next base: position 3,309,178 of record JAZEWU010000008.1, on the reverse strand, counting down.
GCAAACATACCAGCACACTTACACATTCAAATCGCTCAATCTTGCGCAAATGCACCTGCGTGCAACAACAACCGGCGTTCGCCGCTCAGAGGCGGGTGATGTAACCCCGGCGCCTGTGCCGGGCCAAGGGCACCTTGAGGGCAAGCAGAGTGTCAAAGGCCCGCTGACAGGAGGTCACGGGATAGACCCAGGTGTCATGGGTTGACTGAATTGACTGGCTGAGGCACCACCTCTGGTCCCTACCGTGCCAAATTGCTGAATTTTAGCCGCCTGTCGCTCCTCCACCCTCTGTTGTTGGAAGGTGACTGCCTATTACTGCCCAATCGCGTCCTTCACGAACCTCCTCCACGAACCGCCTTCCTTTCTACGTGCACACGCATTCATACATCAACACGCATTCACACATACTCGCAAACGCTCGCGCTCGCGCACGCACACAATTGCATACACCTTAGCGGTTGATGACGTAAAAAAATAGTAATTCTTCGGGTGGGGCTGGACCCATCAGTCTTCGCACCTTGTGCCCCAACGCTGCACCCTGGAACATAATCTCAGACGTTTGAGGGCAGAGCGTAGCGCCGGACTTCCGCACGCCTAACAGCCACCGTGTGTCGCATGCATCGTTCCCCCGACCGCTCCCCGCCCCGCAGAACGATCGAGAAGAACAAGAAGAAGGGAAAAATCTTTTGAGGAGCCGACGTTTGGAAGCACCCTCAGGGTCACTAGAATGGCCGCGTGACTGGCTTCTAACCATCGCTCTGGACATCGCAACACTCCGTCTGAGAGTACTCCCTTCCCGTGTTTCTTTGTTTTAATATTCCAGCATTTGTCTGCCTGTACAAACGGCTTTGTATCTTCAATGTGGTCCTTATGCAACTACAGTTTTTGTGTTAATTTTTTTTTAGTTAACCGCTGACTAGTTTGACTAGGGTACCGTTCCAACAAAATAAATTGAGTCTCCGTTTTGAATTACACGAGGGCTCTTTCAGTATGATGGTTTATTTTTCTGCTTTTTAAAATAACCTGTCCTTTGCAATAATGGGGGGGAAAAATATAAAAATGCCTTTTAATTTGTTTACAGTATTTTACAATTACGTCCGACGGTGTCAGTGAGGTATATAAAAGTATGTAAGCTTCCTTCATCTGACCGCAAACTGAACACGTGTTCAATTAAATTTCAAAACAGTCCATTAACTGGAAAAGCATTGAAAACAAATCAAACCTAAGCCCCAAGCCATCACTCAAAGTTTAGATGTGAAATTCCCATTTGGCCACTGCATTTTAAATGAATTGTAACGGGGCTATGGATCGATGAATTGTACACTTTTTAAAAGACGATAACTACAAGCCGTATAAAAGCTTATATATGTGCTTAGCATTAGAACTATTAACAACCTGCCAAAAATGTTTTTATTATTGGGATCTCTTTCCAAACGTTGTTTTTTTAATAAGTAAATATTTTTGTTAACCCTGTATGATAAAAAAAAATAGTAATGGAATACAATAGACAACGACAACAACACACCACTCGGAGGAGATTTAGTGCCACCCACGCTGCCCAAAACTCAACATGTAACAATATCCAGTACAGTATTTAACAGTGAACTTTATTGAAATGTAAAGTGCTTAACATGTATCTCGCCGCAGTCGATATTGAACCTGTAACAAAGACATTTATACAACTCTTCTGTGCGCCGTCTCATCTTGATTCCACTCGGGAGTGGTCTCCACCAATCCGGCGATCAAGGGGGAAGAGAAGACCTACGGCCAGATGGAGGGGAGACTGTCAGGGAAGATCTTGCAGGTGGTGTCTCCTGTGCAGGAGCTGCTGCAGGGCTTGGTGGAGGGCAGAAGGCATTGAGTCATGGTGGTGGCTGGCATCAAGGCCTTGGCACTGATAACATTGATTTTTGGTTGTGTTGACTTTGCTGGGTTTGTAGTTCCTGGCCATGACCCCTTCAACGTCACGGTGAGATGTGATGCGAAGCAAAACCGGCGCCGTTTGGAGTTTTTCTTAATGAAGTGCTGACAGAGCAGAAAGTCAACGGCCATCTCCTTGCTCAAATGTACTTGCTTATGACACATTAAGTCGAAGACACGTTGGAATGTTTGGCCAACACTTCTGAAAATGTATGTTTCTAGCGATAGCAGGAATTCATGCAAAACGGGGAGAACATACAAGCTCCACGTGTCCAAATCTGGAATTGAATCCAGGTTTTTCTTGCTGCGAGAGACGTTACCACTGCGCCACCCTGCAGCCAAATTGTGCATTGCACTATGTTGAGTGGCAGCATGGAGCCAGTAATGGAAATCCCACATTCCTATGGCATGATCACCTCTTGTGTCAACACTTTTGTGGCTCTGAGCTCGTTGCTGTGCGAGTGGCTTAAGGTGCGTTGGAATACCCTACGCGTCACTGTCAACAGCTCCAGTCTCGACATGAGCTGGGAGGAAACCGGTCACGTGGATCAACTCTGTACAAGCCACACTTCCTTCCTCGGTGTATTGGTTTTGGGGAAAATTCCTAACAAGGATTTTTCATTGTCACTACTGTTGTCTATTGTACTAATTGTTTCAATCCAAATATGTCCAACTGAAGAGCACTTGTTGAAGTTAAAAAATAAACTGTAAACACAGCCACACTTAACATTAAAATACTATTGTGAACTGGCACTGTACGACACTGTACGTTAGTCTAACTATTCCAGTTAGTGATTCTACGTTTTCGTGGCAAAAGTGAAATCACCCAGTTACATATGCTTTGCAATTACAAATGTCCAACGCAAAGAGTAGTGATATTGTTTTGGTGAATCTTGACGCTGGACAGTCTTTGAGCAATGATAACAGAACACTGAAACCATTTATCAGTTTACATTTTATAGTCAGTCATCCAACCAGTCATTAAACAGTCCACGATTATTAGAGCTGCAACCATTATTCCAGCTGAGCAAAGAGTATCATTCCTCACACGTTGGTGTCAAGGCCGTGATTCTAAACCGCGTCATCATGCAGGGAACCAGAAGTACGTTTGTACCTTAGTACAGCAATTGACAGGCAACAAGGGAATCACCACAGCAACGCAATCATTCATTCACAAAATCGATTTCATCTGCTCGATACATGGGATCATCATTTCATTCTGTTCCAACATCTCGTGGCGCTTGCCTGGCACGTCGAGCCCCAGGCTTTGATATCGAATCCCAGGCGGCGATGGCACCGAACGGCAGCAGCCTTCATCGACACCTGCCAGTTTTGACAGACCCAGTATCTCTGTAAACCCGTGGCACGTTGGCTGCATGTGCTTTGCACAGTGTCCGAGAGATTCGCTTTTTTCTAGGAAGCTCGAGCGACGCGCCTCGGAAACCCGTCAGAAGCGCTTCATCTGCTTGCGTTCCATCTTGCGCTGCTTCTTCTCGCTCACTTCCTGCTGCTGCTCCGGCTGAGCAGTGAACCAAGGGCCCAGGATGTTGACCCACAGAAGCTGCGCTGCTCTGCCCGGAGCCTGAAATACCAAGGGAGAAAAATCGTGCCTACACAAGGATTCTCGTACCAGGTTTCCATCCATCCATTTTCAGAAACCGATTAATCCTGTACAGGGTCGCGGTGAACTGGAGCCTATCCCGGCAGCGTTTATACGCGAGGTATTTATGTCGTGCTTACAGTGGTTCAAGCGGCACAAAGAGATGCGATGTGATGGCGTCCCACGACGCCACACATCGCGCGTGGCGTCGCGTCGCGTCATCCTGTCGTGCAGCTGAATGCGTAACATCGTGAATTAAATATGTCCGGGGAACAAGACATCAACGCAAAACGTAAACATTACAAAAACCTTATTGTTCTCGTGCCAGGAGTGATATATCCAGATGTCATTCAATGAGATATACGGGTACAATGAAAAGGGTTATAAGTTTAAAATTACATTGGATGTTAATGCAAACACGTGCTTTTACAAATGCCTTACCAGTAGCCAAAGCAGCCAGAAGTAGTTTGATATGCAGCTTAGCACTTGTACGATAGCTGTGAGTAGAATAATATCCTTTAAGTGCCTACATTGGAATAGAAACAGCAAACGGCACTCAGAACACGATGGATAGTGGGTAGCAGCCACTAGTCGGTCACACGCAAGCAGAATTTAAGAGGAAGACCTAAGCCTCGACTGTAACTGGGCAACAAATCAACGAGTACGGACCACTACGGGGAAGGAGTCCCAGACTGGAAGTAATAATAATAGCAAACTATTTATAATGCGAACATATTCAATTTCGAAGGTAGTCATTCGAAGACAGAATGACTCCGAGGTGCGAGGAAACGGCAGAGAGGCGGAGGAGGCACACGTCCTAAAAATTATGTTATAGAAGAATTAATTCACGTGTGTTTTTTAAGTCGTGGGAGGAAACCGGAGAACCTGGACGAAACACACACAGAACAGGGGGGAAAACACACAAACTCCACACAGGAAGGTGCCCGAGGTGGGAATCGAACCGTTTCGGGCAAGATCATTATTTCTGAGGCACAGATGTTACCACATAACGACCCATTGGGCAAAGGCTGACTGAGCAGGGGCTGTGAATAGGGCCATGAGGGAGCTCACTCAGCCAGGCCCTGCTCCATGTTGAGATCAATTCCTCCATCGAGCAGCACTCCCTCGGCCGAGTAGGAGGCGACGGCCATGCGTGACATCATGTGCCTGCAGCCGCCCTGTGCCAGCAACGCCAGGAACAGCATTGCCTGTACACACATACACACGACAAACACCACTGCTATTGCCTTACACAGACTTGGAGGCAATCGCTGTTTGTGAGCATATATTATGTGTTTGTTGTGTCATTGCAGGAATCCCGTAAAGAGCTTGCAAGCTTAGTGGGTATTTTTCTGCTGGAATAATAAACATCTATCTTTCAAGGTTTGCACAGCAAACAATATGGTGGTATGGCGAGTGTTATGAATGCGTGACTGCGGTTTACTCCCCGCTGTAAATTTTCTAAAACCAGCTACTGATTTGAGGCTTCATCGACTTAAGAGGTCGAGGGTGAGTTCTGTTCGTACGGCTCGTGAAGAAAGGAGACCTTTCTCGCGGGAATCTTAAATTCATTCCACTAACCACAATAAGCTCGCTCAACACACACAGATCGAAATTATAATTGAGTGTAATTTATAGATACAAGCAACCATTATACTTTTCCTTAGACTTACCCAGGACCAGAAAGTCGAAGAACTATAGAAGAGCACGAGATGGACAAGAACGTATATAGCCTGCAAGAGAAGAAGAGATGGGACATTGTGTCAATGCACGTTTGCAGCGAGGATATCTACAGATCACGTGAGTTTCCCTCATGGCACGGTCAATTCAAATCCTCACTTTCGTTACACAAACTGGTGTCTGAGAAATGCTCATAACGGGTGTTCTTTTGGGATAGCCACGGCTATCCCAGTATAATTCCAAACAAGTATCTCTCGTGCAAAAGCTGCCAAGAAAACAACGGGTTTGCACGTCTCAACGCACGATTGCTCCGATGATAACGCGCGTGTAGAAGGTCAGCGTCTCCTTGTTCTCCTCCACGATCTGCTTTTGGCCCTTGGTCCCCTGTTTGCCTTTGGGCTGCAACATAAACCGGTCATGAAACCCAAGATAAGTACAGTATACACTCATTGACTGAAAACATTTTAACATATGGTGGACCTTAGAGCCCGGATATTTGTTAGTAGCACCGGCTAATCGCCCTGGTTGCCGTGCATAATGTCTGTGGTTCCTCGGCGGTCGTGTTAACGTGTGATTTTTTATATACAGTATTATGTATTTTTTCTGCCCTGTGTCTGCCGGGAACCCCTTAATCCTTTACAGGGTCACGGTGAGCCGGAGCCTATCCCGGCAGTATTTTTGTCAATTCGCGTGTTGGTTGTGTCGCTGGAATCCAGCAAAGAGCTTGCAAACTCAGTGGGTGTTTTCTGTTGTAATACAGTAATATACAGCTATTTATGCATCCGCTTTCAGTAAAGTACAAAACAAAAGCGACAAATCCATCACCGAATAATCTACTGATGCTGACGATTTTGAATACCATACAAACTAATCTGAGGTAAAAGTCATGCTACTTAGAAGACACTGCGTGTTAAATACTACTCTCAACAGGTTAAGCAATTCTGAATTACAAGTTAGTACAGTTGCCCAGTGATGGACTGGCGTCCCACCCTGGCTATGGCCCTGCCCTGAGCCCTGTGTCTGCCGGAATAGGCTCCGGCTCACCGCGATCCTGTACAGTGTACAGGATTAAGCGGTTTCTGACAATGGATGGATGAAGTTACTACAGTGCCTACCTTCATTACTAAAGCGTGCCGCATCCGGTAGCGGCGATAGAAGACTTGGTTTATGAATGTGTAAGTTTTATCCACTATAAGAAATCGTCGAAACGTGTGCAAGTGTCTGCTGGTGTAGCAAATGAATTAAAACTTACAGCCATCCTTCTGACGCTTCGGTTCCAAGGCGAGCTCACACTCTTCACTGTAAAGTTCTCTACAGTCTGTGTTAGTTTGAAGTCAAGTTTCTTCCTGTTTTTTTTATCTCAATAAACACAGCTTACAAGAGTCCGTTCAATATGTGCACGTCAGCACTGCCCAGGCTGCGAGGCCGCACCCCGATCCCCGACCTCGCCTCGGTTAGTTGGTGCCTGGCTTGGAGCCCGAGTGCCGGCCGTGCAATCCAGTCGACACCGCTGAGAGGGAGTGAGGCCCGCGCCGGCCGGCGAGAGGGTTAAGGCAATTTTCCTCGATTTTCTTACAATTATACCGCGAACTTGAGCAGGTTAAACGAACGGTGCGAATGTCTACACTTTACACACTTCACAGGCGAGTACGCGGGCCTTCAAATAATCAAGGGAGAGAATAAATACTGGGATTGAGACGGGCACTCAGGAGTAGAGCCGCGAATGTGGAACCTTAACTTGAGCGAAGGAGTACGGAAGAGCTTATTAATGGCTCCGTCGAGTCGAGACCTTACAGTTACACGGTTCAGTGAGAGTGTGTAATTAGTGTTGGCACGTGTGAATGCCTTGGTTGATATATTTCGAAGGTGATTTCTGCGTGGGTATTCTGGACTGCCACGTAGCCCTGAAAGTGGATTACAATCCAGTGTTGCATTACTTAAACTTTTTATTTAATGCAACATTCATTTATTCGTATTGTTGTGGTTTTAAGTTTTCCACCCGCTGTAATTGTATTCATTGGAAAACCTTGCAGACGTTTAAACAAAATGTAACTTCTTCTTTGCGATTCTTCGAAGCACGATGGTCAGCTTCTGGACATCGTTGTCTTTCAGCTCCTCGGCTTCGAAGTGTTTGGTAGAATTCGCAGGCAACACCAAGTATTACCTGACAGGGATCGCGACGTGAACGCTTCTACCTTGACCCCCAAATGTAACTGGAGTTCACCCAACATCCCAGAGCTAAGAAATGACCTGCAAATTCGTCAATTTGGATTTCACATTGCAGCAAAATTTCCTCTCCACCCCCTCTGCAGTGAACGCCTGGCAAGATCTCCCTCAAAGAGTCCGGTGCCCGTGTGGCTGGGTCGTGAGGTGGCGCTATGAGACAACAAACCCCACAGCGCGTCCTTCAACTACCGGGCTACTTCAGGGGTGAGTGTCGTCAGTGTCACAAGTTCATCACGATATCCCATTTCCCTACTTACGCCAAGTTTCTCAAACTCAATGTCTGGAAAACAACGTTTGACACATTTTACTGGGACTACAAATGTTAAAAAAAATGCACATGGCGCGATTCCAGTCTTGGCCAAACGACTTTTATTTGCTCCAATTTTGGGCAGCAAAAAATGTAAATGGCAGTGTTTTGATAGGTTTACAACATGTTTCAATTTCATCCAAAATAAGGGTGGAAATAAAATATTTTTACCAGCGTGGAAATCAAGCCCCAAGATGAGTGATTGTTGGTGGTTCTGGAATCATGATCAGGATGAATGTGAGCACGTACTATAAACTCTATAATGATTTCACTATAGTTATTGAATAATACCAATAGCATCATTTACCGATTCAGAGCAATCGTATATATTCATGTTCTGTGTGGAAGCCGACAACAGGTGTTAAATATAACTTGCTTATTTAGTTGTTATTTGAATATTATGCGGTATAATGTTTTCTTACATTGATTACAGAGATTTGTAATCTTACATCTGGGGGTCAAGGTAGAAGCGTTCACGTCGCGACCCCTGTCAGGTAATACTTGGTGTTGCCTGCGAATTCTACCAAACACTTCGAAGCCAAGCTGAAAGACAACGATGTCCAGAAGCTGCCCATCGTGCTTTGAAGAATCGCAAAGAAGAAGAAGATCTTACATCTGTCGATGAGAAACCATACGCGTACGTTTCTGATTCACTCCATGATGTAATGCTTTTGCAATCCTCTTAACGACTGTACTCATCTGCAAATATTTATTAACCATAACAAATGTAGAGGACGTATTTGAGCGTATTGTGACACTTTTAACGAGGGTGGCAGGCACTGTGATGCAATGTCGCTAAGCCGATTCACAATTGTTCAACCACAAAATTCTACGCCTAAATTAATTTACCCTTAACATTCGCTTTAAAAACAAGACAGCGACGCTTTTGGTGCTATTAACATTTTGGCATAGACTACCAAAAGATGGCAAACTTCAATAAGCTTTATTTTAAACGTAAAATATTTGGAGCTTTGCCACTTATTTTACCGTTAAGCAAGTCAGTGCATTCAAAGACTCCTGCATTCCTCGCCTCGCCGTATTTAACCAGGACAAAATGTTTCAGTTTCAACCATTTTTTCTCTTCCATGCATATATACAGCTTTTCTATATATTGCACTTTCCGCCAGTTATATCCGAATTGTGCTTTCAGCAACTACAGTGTGCGCCATGAGAAGCATTTTTAATTCTCGTCAGTGTTGCTATTCCTTATGACAGATTATGACTTCCCAAATAAAAATTTCCAGACTGCCAATTTGATTAGACGACCCATCCAAGGGATTTGAAACGAGTAGTCAGGAGCGCACAATCTCAGTGGGTGCGTAGAGCTCATTAAAAAAACAAGGTGGAAACCACGCAGAGTTCATCCTCGTAACACATTCACAACGAAGGTGGTGAGTACTTGGGTTTATAATTTTAATTAAGTTCCTCCTAATTTAGGAGGTGCATGCAGTGTTCACACTAGGGAACGCATTCCGAATCGACGGTCATTTGTGAAGAACAATCTGGAAGCGAAGGAAGTCCAAGGAGGCACAAGGTCACGTTGAAACTCTAGTCTGGACCACAAATGAATACGGACCACAGGCCAAGTTCAACCTACCACCAATTGTTATTATTACACGGCAAATAAAAGGTTGCCAAGTTATGTCAAGAATATAAACTACCTCCGTGAGGTGGGTTATTTTCGTTGCAACGTTTGGAAAGCTAAAATGTTGTTAATAGTTGTCTGCACTCTCATGTAAAAAGGGCAACTGCTGCCAAACAGATGTTGCTTGGCCACCATTTCATGTTACCGCTGAGAGAGGGCCTGGCTGCCTGTGGGGCCAAAGTTTGCATCTACGCATGTGTGTCTATATACACACACGCGTGTATAGAGAATGTTAGTGCAATGGTTGTTTGCAATATTCTTCTATGTGGTATAAAACATATACAAGGTTTTACCCTTTCTGGCAATGAGACAGTTCTTTAAAAAAACCAAATCGACACCTTTCACAGTTTGCAAAGTTAACACTTGTCTCATTGCCACAAAGAATACAACCTTGTATCTTTTTTACATCTGTATACTGGCAAACAGGTACCCGTATACTGGCAAAAAGGTACCCCTATACTTCAATGTCTTCACTAACAGGTAACAGTGCTTGTCCCAACAGTTGGCTAAACAGTAAGTGTGTGTATTTTGTTTACATATGTTTGGGTCAAACAAGTCGTGCTTCTACCAATGGACGCTTTGCTCCGCCCTTTCTGGCCTCCTGTCCTGCAAGGCTTGCATTTAGACAAGCCCTAGGCGCCTCAAGGTCGCCAGACCCTTGCTCAGGGGCAAATTGGAATGGTGGCCCACGTAGGCCTTTCAAACGTGTGGGTGTGTAGCATAAACCTAGTGCAGTGAAACCAGATCAGTTCACAGCACGACACTGGTCTCAACTGGTGCACTAGTGTAAACGCAGCTGTAGTGACAGATCCTGGAGTAATATATGGCGAGAAAAAATTTCTTTAGCAACTATACACCAAAGTACTGACTATAACACCAAATCAACCATCGACAGGGAACACCGGTTCAAAATAGCCCTTCTGCTCCACCGCCACAAGTGGACTTCAAACACACAACAGGAATCCCTATAAATTGTGGGATCCCCATAAAATAGGACTTGGCACAGCCCAAAGGCTTTTAAACAAGCCAACATCCTCTCTCCAGCTGATGACAAACTCCACCAGCTGACAAGAAGTGTGCAAGCTAAGATACACATGTCAGATAATACATGCAAAGGTGCGCGACAGTTCAACAACAAAGTATTTTGGGCAAGCTTTAATTTCTCGCTGAATATTTTCCGGGTCGCAGGTAAACTGGAGCAGGCACATGACAGCAGTCACAGCCATAGCGAGAGGTACACTGGATGTGGTGTGGAAATATTCTCCAGGTCACCAACCTGGGCAGACCTGGCTGAAATTATGCCCTGGTGGTGGGGCTTAAATATCACATCAGGCTTCCTGGCTGAGACCGTTAGCAAACCACACACACAGCAGCCTATTGGGCACTTCAGAAATAATACGCACGAGAAAGGGGCTTTGAACCCCTTGCACCTCAAGGTGCAAGCCAGCGCCTGGCTTGAAGCGTCGTCATAGCTTTTCTGAACGTTTTCAAACTGAAACACAAAATGTAAATCGCTCTTGTGTCTAAATCCGCGTACACTGTTAACGTGCTCGTCTCCTCATAACCGTTTAGCAGGCTCCGTCAGTTTATGGATTAAAGATGATTGTGCAGAAATCTGCTGGCCTTGTGGCTCAGACACAGCCCTGTCTGCCACCTTAAGACGCACGTGCAATGTTCACAAGTGAATGGATGAGAGTGGGTGGCTGTTGAACAGATGAACTGTGGTTGCCTGACAAGTTGCCTCATGTTGATTGCAAATTAACTACTTCACAATGATGAAAGTGATTGTAATTAATCGCACCGACTGCGATACGAAATGAAATGGAAATCATATGACTCACAATACAGTTTTTGCTGAATTATCCAGGGCAGCATCGGCATTGCTATCAATGTTGGTAGGGAAACTTTTTTAACTTAATCCTATATTTGGTATTATAAGTGACACGTCACGATTGTTTCAACTGCCATGTACAATCAGGTATGTGCAACATGTAAAGACTTAATCGGTATTTAAATGGAGACTGGTAAATGTGAAGTCGCCGGCACCGACCGATTGAGACACAACTGGCCAATTGAACTCAACCTCGGCGCAGCAAGGACCGGTAGCGTGAACATCCATCCCTCTGTCAATCAACAACATGGATTATGTATTTACTGTTTAAAACGTACACTTTTATTACGTGGAAATTTACAGAGACGTCTATTCCCAGGGAAATGAATGAGAAACACACATCGTACGTGCACTGTTTCGAGGCCGTGCGAGTGACAACATTGACTGTCAACAGAACGAAATGAACCTGAACTTTAAACTAGTGTAGAGTGTTTTCAACTGTTCCAAAACGAACATTCATTCATTCATTCATTTTCAGAAACCCCTTAATCCTGTACAGGGTCGCGGTGAGCCGGAGCCTATCCCGGCAGACATAGGGCGCAAGGCATGGCTATACCAAGGACGGGACGCCAGTCCATCACAGGGCACCGGGGGCAATTTAGTCCGCAGGCCAATTAACCTATGCATGTTTTTGGACTGTGGGAGGAAACCGGAGCGCCCGGCGAAAACCCACGCGGACACGGGGAGAACATGCAAACTCCACACAGAAAGGCACCCCGAGCCGAGATTCGAACCCGGGACCTTCTTGCTGTGAGGCGGAAGCGCTACCCACTACGCCACCGTGCCGCCCCCAAAACGAACATGTCCTATATATGTCGGAAGGCCAAAACACAGCACAAGCCTCCAGGTTCGGATGAAAACAAAAAAAAGTACAGAGCTTAACAATGTCGTGCTTTCTGATGTCATTACTATACCAACATTTGCAGTGGTTACAACGATTGAACAGCACCCAAAGCTCTGGTAAGCTGTCGAACCTATTTGTTTCTAGCCTGCACCCATACGTTTCTGCTGCGGTGGGGTTTTGTCATCACTTACAGAAAGTGTTGGATTTGAATCTGGCGCTGACCAGAGGCACATTTCTCGCCTGTACGTTTACCGAGAGCGAGCCGAAATGTGCGCGTTTGTTGTGAGACTGTCGGCCAGTTTTCATCTCATCCTGGAGTGAGATCACCCCGTCTCGTGAGCTGTCCACTGTTAATATTAACTGTGCAAAGGTCCTCCTCTCATTTGGTTGAGACTTAATGTACAAATATTACAGCTAGGAAATTCCTGCAGGACTTGTATTAAGATGCCTACGATTCCACCCTGCATGTTTCCTAGAGGAATTGTGATACTTCTACAGACCATTCTAGTGTTAGAATCTTCATTCGTTTAAACATTCTCAGGTGGATTCTGCCTTTGGAAGATTTGTGCAAAAGAATGGCGTTCTATTAAAATTGCATTGCATATCTAACTTCTGTAAGCTTTGGCTATGCTTAGCTCAGCCAATTATTGCCAAATACACCCGGCCAGAATGGCAATTATGACCATTTCCGAGCAACTATAATCACCACGTAAATGCTTTGTCAATGATTAAATTCCACCCAGATTCTGGTGTTCCAGTAAGAAAGAACGGCCCGCAGGGTCTGGATAGCCGAGTAAAAGCCACCCCAGGTCTCCATTCGGCTATCCTCAACCACGACCCAGGATTCAAATGCATATAGCCAAGGCTACATATACACGTTCATTCCTCATGTATACGTGAAGCCACAAACACCACTTATTTACTCCACATATAGCTTAGGCGCTCACGTGATCCCTCGCCAAGATCAAACTAAGCCATTCTGGGACAGAGGCGCAAGCACAGCCGAGGTTCGCCGTCAGTAGTTCTGCGATAAACAGTTACAACTTGACCTTTCTCACCGTCGCGCAAATCGCTCAACATGACCCCCCGCCCAGAGGCAAGAGACCGTCTCACAGACGCATCGCTGCCCAACAACACTTTTGAGAGAGAAAATGCGACGCACGTCATCGGTGAAGACAGATTGCCACGGATGCTGGATGCCGGATGGCCTTCTGCCAAAGGCCATGGGGTGATTTGCGATGTTTATATTGTAGAACGTCACGGTTAATCCTTACCACGTGGTGGAGCGGCAGCGCAGTTGGCACTTGGCATTAGCAGCGCTCACTGCAGGCGGTGTCTGTCCTGAAGAGTTTAAAGATTTCCTTGCCCGTACAAGCCAAGACGTGGTTACACTCGATCCGACTGATATACCTTCAACTACAGCCGTTTCTGCCAATTGGAAGCTTTTAAACACATTGTTTCCACGTAGACAGACTGTTGCCACTGGAGAGTTGTAGCGAATAACCGATCTGGTTTCATGGGGAATTAAACAAACACCTTGTTACCGCCACACTAAAATACTGAGAGGGTGCCCTGTCCTAACGGAATACTGTACCACCTGCCCCCGCAAAACGCAGCATCTTAAATAAAACAAATCAAATGTGCAAGCACACAACCTTCGGCATACATCGATTAATTGGGGTTAATTTCGAAGGGGACATGGTTTTATTGGCCCGATTCGGACAGCTCCTCCGTCTTACGCTGAGACCGGTTTATCGAGCATCCCGTGTTGTCGATCAGTGCACCCCTGGCCTGGCTCACGCCAAGTGCCGTTCCAGTTTGTGTGTGTATAGTGTGTTTGTATAACTGTGTGCGGAACCGCTCAAACGCAGCGAACCTCTCAAGATCTTCCACAGATCTTCCACAGAGCGCGGGGGGAGGGGGGGGAACGGGGAGTAGCGAGCAATAAAGGACGACATTGCACAACCTCCGTGCCAATTCTTTCCAGTTCCGAGGAGCGGCGGAAAGTCCACTCGCGAATCTGAGCGGCTGGCGAGCGCACCCGCACGCGCGCAACGCCCGCGCCTTTACTTCGGTCACATCTGAGTTTCGGAAAATTCAGCACACAGGAAAAAAATATTTCGCCGGGTAGTCGGGCATCTTGGGGTGGGGGGGTGGGGGGGTGGGGGGGGGAGTCGAAACGGCTATCGTCACAGGTCCGACGGCGCGGCGGTGCTCCTGCCGCTCTTCCGTTCGTAGTTGACGAGCCGCTGGCCAACAAGATACCTGTGGTGGAAAAGAAATGAACACGTGTAAAGAGACACGGGCTGAAGATGATCTTGACTGAAGGCGGAAAGGCAATGGCAGCCAATCTGTACGGACCGCGTTGCAGACGTTACGATGTTATTTACGAGGCTAAATCGATCTCGTACGTGTTACATTTATTTTTTACAAATCTCCGTAATCGACCATCAGCGACTGATTACTTTTCAAAACTAGCCCTCCCAACACTTGTAAGCACTCAGAAAGTATTGTGAGAGTGAATCGTGTTAGGGAGTGGAGCACATCGGCCCTGCTGTCCGCGAGTCTAACAGCGATTCTAATGCTCAGCAGAGACTGGCTAACTCTTCTGTTAATTTGTGATTTTTATATTTTTATCTATGTTTGTCAATTTGCGTGTTTGTTGTGTCGCAGGAATCCCATAAATAACTTGTAAGCTCACTAGGTAATTTCTACTGTAATAATAAACATCTATCTATCTATAGACGTAGCTCGCTGGTGTCTGCGTGGCCCATTGGTCTAACAATGACCCCACAATGCACAAATCACACCAGCCTCGGAGCGTGTCTACAATGTAAACAGCTCGCTGGTTTGCGCGCCGCCTACTGATCGCGAGGCTCACTTGTCGTTCTTGATGTGCTCGTACAGACGGCGGAATTGCCGCAGCTGAGCTCCCAGGACGCCCAGCACCAGGCAGCCTCCGAGCAGACACGGGTACACGCGCCGCTCCACCAGCGTCTGCGTCTCCGCCGAGAGGCCTAGACGCACAGCGGCCGTGTGGGGCAGGGTAAGTGGCGCGGGGGAGGTGTGTCGCAAAGATCAAAAGATGCCAAGGAGTCAAACAATGGCAAGACTTAAATATCCATCCATTGTCAGAAACCGCTTAATCCTGTGTGAGCCGGAGCCTATCCCGGCAGACACCGGGCACAAGGCAGAGTTATACCCAGGATGGGATGCCAGTCCATCACGAGGCACGGGGGCAATTTAGTCCACAGGCCAATTAACCCTATGCAGCAGCATGTCTTCCTCCCACAATCCAAAGACTTGAATATGGAGTAGGAATATGTCATCCGCATGCAGAATGATCCTCACAAATGCGCCCCACAGGCTCTAGACATGTGACAAATCAATTAAAATTAGCCTCATGCTTACGATACGTCAATAAAATCCTGTGTTAGAGGAACTTATCATTTTAAATTCATGGACATTTTATGCAAATGTTTACTTTAGATGAACAGTTGGAATGAGGTAAACAAGAGAGATTAGAACAAGACAGAACGAGCAGGAACAAATGAGGACATATGCGTACAAATAGACATTTCGAATTAAATGACAGCAGTCAGATAGCCCAGAAAGCTAAACAATACAAATGAGACTACGCACCAGAAAGACAATACAAACACGACAAACAAAGCGTCCATTCCCGAATTCACCCGTTGACTGAACTGTGACCAATTAATTGTATTACAGGGGAGGTGAATCGCGACACGCCTCTCTAGCAGCAAACCACCGTACGCCCGTACCAACCGCCCCATCCCGCACACCCACAGGGCCCGGCCAGGCGGGTCACCTATCAGCGGCACGAGGCCGAAGGAGACGGCGTACGGCACGCAGAGCGCCAGCAGCAGCACGGCCGTCACGGGGCCCGTCAGCTCCAGCAGCAGCACGCGCATGTCCAGGTTGCGCAGGCCATTGGCGTAAACCTGCGCGAGGCCCACACGGTTGGCGGATGATGGAAGAGTGGAAGAGTGGGATTTGGTTCAGGAAGGGACCTGGGCTGCCGCATTTTGGACCAGCTGTAGTTTGTTCAGACCTGTTGCTGTGTCATGTGTTAGCCTGCTGTATGGCACTGCTGTTAATCAATCACTCCGTGAAAGATGACCGCTTATACTTTGGGAAAAGAGGCAAACAAGGTAACTGCGTGATAATTGGTGAAAAATACTAAACAAATGCTGAACAAAGGTGTCATTACCTGCTCAATAGCAGCCTTGAGCCGCCACTGAGGGCCCATGAGTGTGATGGCAGCGACGATCTTAGTGTGCAGCACTCCGAGCGCCCAGTCCTGCACACCCATAAAGCATAACCATCATCTTCGATGTCATTATCATAACCATGACCAGTTTATTGCTGGACGAAGGCCTCGACCTGTTCCATCTTTAGGGGGATAGGGGTGTTTCCCTCTTGCATGTACGGGTTTTCTCCAGGTACTCCCACACCTTAATATAGAGGGACCGCAAGAGCTCGGGCAATTATCGGCACCAGCTCACCCACGTGGCTGCCGCCTTCCTACTTGGCCGCGGTTTCTCCTGGCAACTTCCCGAGTCATTCTCTCTCTCTTCGAAAGTGAACTAATATTGCGACTATCCACCGGCGTGATCGCGTGTGCGAATGCCCGCGAGGGAAGGGTTACGCACCTGCAGTGGAAAGAAGAGCGGCGTCTGGTGCAGCGGTACCCGCAGCGGCACCACGACCACCAGCTCGAAGAGCAACCCCACCAGCAGGGGCACGACGCCCGCCAGCAGGAACGCCGCCAGCAGCGTCTTCAGCACCTGCGACAACGGCCGCCCGTCCACAGTCAACGTCAATGCCGCAACCAGCATCACCGGATGCAAAACCTACACCGGTCAACTCCAGCATCGTCAGCCGCAACCCCAGCACCAACGTCAATGCCATGTCCAGCATCAGCTTCCGGTCGGCATTGCTTCAGACTCGCCATTCTCAACCGACGGGGCGCGACCAATAACTGGCCACGAGCGCCGAGCTAGTGGTTCGTAAAGACCGTACCCGAGCAGGGCAAGCGGGCTTTGAGGTGTGATAGTTTGAGAACCGCCGCTTCGCACGTCGTTTAAGTTCCGAGCTTCAAGAAGCGCGCGCTCCAGAATCGCGGGGGTTTAATTTCGCAGGGGTCCTTGTCGACAAATCCGCCGGCGTGATTACAAAGACGCGGTGCGGCGGGCCGGGGGCGTCAGAGACGGCACCGCGGGTGCCCAACGCAAGGCCCACCGCGAGGCCCAACGCTAGGCCGCTCACCATGAGCGTGCGCTCCTTGAGGCGCTGCAGGAGCACGCGGCGGCCCTGCGGCGCCCACGACGCCAGCACGGTGGCGGCACGCGCCGCCAGCCAGCATGCGTACAGGCCGCACGCCGCCGTGTACAGCTCGTGCAGCTTCAGGCCGCCCGCCCACACGCTCATGATGTAGCGGCCGGCCCACACTGGGACGACAGGGAAGACGGGTCAGGCAAGGGGCCAAGCCGGACAATGAACTTAGCATCTCACTCTGGTGGTGGACGTCATGCAGATGCTAAGAGGAGTGTGGGGAATGCGGACGGTTGTAACGCTGGCTTCCCAACGACCACAAAGTTAAGGAACTGCTGCCACCGCGACCCTCACCAGGACAAGCGGTTTAGAAAATGGATGATGGTACGCTACATCAATTCCGTGATATCAGCTTTTCTAATGACGTAGGTTTGCACGGCTCAATGTATGAGAATTGCTCTCCATAGCTGTTCTGTCGGGATAGTCACGTCGAGTGTTCCTGTTCTCTCCTCCACGTGCTTTCATATCCCAAGTTGAAGGCATCAGGCATTATGACGATGCCTTCAATGTGGGAGGTGAAAAGTTGCGAAGGAGAGCAGTACCACTCGACACGACTATCCCGAAAGAACAGCTATGGTATCACTTTTTCCTTTAAGTTCCATCCGTTTGCTGCGTAGTAACAATGCATTCAAACGAAGTCCCCTCCCATTGCTGCCCTGTTGTCTACCACTTACACAGCACCGTCCGTCACCAATTGCCTCCGTCTCCCTTCACTTTCTCAACCCAGACAGGATGGCGATAAGCAACTACAACGAAACGCCCCAGGTCTCACCTGGCACGACCAGGCACGTCAGACTGGAGGACAGCAGCGTGAGGCAGATGCAGCCGATGAGCAGGAAGATCTGCAGCGCAACACGGCACACACACGTCGAGCGCACAGATGTGGGCGACACATTCTGCGACTTAATTATATCCATATTGGCATTTGAGGTCTTGTCGTCGTAAAGCTCACCACAGTAAAACATTTTAAGTTGTAGCTCTTATGTATTTTGCTTGCAAGAGCCCTTTGTCAATCCGCTGCTGAATGAGGGCCTCCCTACACCATGTGGGTCATGTTCAGGTTAGCCAAAGCCGTTGGAGCACAGACGTAAAGTCTTAACAACTACCCTCTACCACCCAACATATAGCCCAGCAGCAGTTCTATGACCACCTGATTGTGATCGGCAGTCACCCATGTAAGCACTACATCCAGGCTCCATCCTACGTAGCTTCCCAGACCTGACGAGATCGGGCACGTTAGAGGTCATTCGTTCGCGGGCTTGCGGAACGAGGAAAATATCCGCGTATCGACGCGCTAGTCTACCGCGCGTTTACAGCGAATGCGCCGCCGTCGCGGACACAGAGCCATGGTGACGCACGCAGAGCGTGAAGTGCAGTCTCCATCCTACATAGCTTCCAAGACCCGACTAGATCGGGCACGCTGGAGATCATTCATTCACGGGCTTGCGGCACCGCCGTCACAGACACAGAGGGGCGGGCGACGCACGCGGAGGGTGAAGTGCAGGGGCCGCGTGTACGGCTGGAACTCCACGGGGCCGCCCTGCTGCAGCATGGCCTGGTGCGCCGCGTGTAGCCCCTCCACTATGGGGGCGGCAATCCCGTTGCGCCCGGCTGCGAGGAGCGGTGGCAGGTCTTCCACCACGTCCTCCTCCTCCTCTTCCTCGTCTTCATCTTCGTCTTCGTCCTCCTCCTCGTCCTCCCCGTCGTCCTCCTCCTCCTCCTCTTCGCGCGCGTTCTCAGCATTGTTTTCATTCTCTTCGTCCTGGTCTCCGAGGAGGTAGGAGTGAAGGTCCCTGCGGGCGTCGGTGGACAAACGGAGTCAACGTTTTACTCTCGAGAAGAACACCCGTTTTGTGTTTTGAATTGTATTGATTTTTTTTCCAGCTCGGAGAAGTAATACATTTTTTTGGAGTGCCATGCAACAACCACTCCCTTTTGCAGTTCTGTGTGCACTGTGCAGTACTGTGTGTGCTCTCTGTAATGCTGTGTGCACTGTGCAGTAGTGTTTGTGCTGTGCGGTGCAATGCGCGTGCTATGTGTACTGCACGTGCTCTGGGTACCGTGTGTCCTGTACGGTACTGTGTGTGCTGTGCGGCGATGTGTGTGGTCTATACCGCGTGTGCTGTGCGCCGCGTGTGCTGAGCGCGCACTCACAGTAAGTAGGCGGCGGTGCGTGTCCACGCTCGGAGCAGCCCCTTGAGCCAGTGGCGCGTGTGGCCCTGCTCCAGCAAGGCAGGCAGCACCACCTGCAGCAGCAGCAGCTCCAGTGACAGCTCGCTCACAGGGGCGTCGCTGCACACACACGCACGCACACACACCATGTCAGCACACACAAACCATATTAACAACAACCATTTTCCATCAAGTGGCAGTGACGTCACCACGGCGCTCGTGCAAGGACATATGCACTCTGAGGCTGCGTGAAGTGTCGAAAGCTCACTGGCAGGTCACGAGACAGTTCCAGGTGCCATGGGCTGCCTGCCACAAACCATACACGCTGGAGAACAAACATCACACGCTAACACATGCACACAGGAACACGCACATTTCACAATTTCTTGCCTTGTTGTCCGCAGTCTTTCCCTCTTACCATCGACCCTGAAGCTCGAGATCGAATCACCCTGAGGCGTACCTCCCCCACGTACCTGTACAGCGTGACGTTGTACGGCAGGAAGGTGGGCAGGGTCCCCTTGATGATGCGGATGGGCAGCCACAGCATCAGCACCACTATGGAGCCGAACACAACCTGGGGGTGGGTGGCACGAGAGGCAAGAGGGGACAAGTGAGTACCCGTGACAATTCCGTGACACGCCCCGCCGTAACCCTGCCTCCCCTTAATGCTGCTTCCGCTTTTGTAGCTACCTAGTGTGCAGGCAGCGCAACTGATCACTTATGTGCAATGCTGCGTGTAAAAAAATTTTTGTTTGGTTCATTTGTTATTTTTATATCTTTATTTTTGTCAATTTGCGTGTTTGTTGTGTCTCAGGAAGCCCGTAAAGAGCTGGCAAGCTCACTGGGTTATTTTATATTGTATTAAATAAACATCTATTTATGCACCAGGGCCCAGGGGTCGGAGGCGCTCAGATTCCCGGCAGTGAAGGAGCAGGGGGAAGAAATTAAGACAGGGGGCCCACAATGCATTCCTTGCACCGGGTTCGTGCCAATCACGCTACGCCACCGTGGTGCCCCCGTGGTGCCCCCGTGGTGCCGCTAACCGTGGAGAGCAGGAAGCGGCGTGCGTGCCGGAAGAGCGGCAGGTGGATCATCTCCTGCACGGGATTGAAGTCCGGGTCGTTGATGTTGCGCAGGAACCAGAGCACGCCCGGCCGCAGCACCTGTGTGAGGCGGGGGCCGACAGAGACGCGATGACGAGATCACGGGGGCGCGGCCGGCTCGGCTTGTCACGCCGTCAATTCGACAACCGTTAAACCGCATCGCACTGTCACCGGACGACACGCTTCCACTGACCAATGTGGTGACGTATGGTCACACAACGGCCACAATCAACACAGCGTGGCGATGCCTTCACCCTAGCAATGGACTGATAAAGGAATAAACGTTGAAGAAAACTGCGAGAAAACATTTCCCAAAACGCTGTACAAATTCCTCCGAGTGCGGCAATGATTCCCAACACAGTCGTCGCACGTCCCTCAATGTAACGGGGCCCTCCCCTCTGAACCCACGCGTCGCCCGCCGCTCCCCCCACCCCGCGCACCTCTCGCAGCAGCAGAACGAACGAGGCGAAGTAGAAGACGTAGACCATGCCGACGAGCCAGTGCAGGAACATGGTGGTGCCGGGAGCAGACTGGAAGCTGGCCTCGCGATCCTTCATGGTGGCGTCGAACATCTCCTAAAGGTACAGCGGCGGCGGTGTGCGCGGGAGGCGCAGTCACAAGGCTGACGGCACTGTACAAGCGACGTGGTGATCAAACGGCATGCCATGCTGGCCAAGCATGGTCTTAGCATGGAGCGGATGTGCACGTGAGAAAGAGGCGCAAGAGGGCGTCGTATGACACTGGGCGAAAGTTGCAACGGCAGGGTTAGTCACGGAGTTTTTAGCGAAGCTGGAGGAAATCATTGAGCTATGTAGCTCTTTTTAACAATTGTCCAGCGGGGAGGAAGTAAGCAAGTTACAACATCTCAGGTCACCGGGAGCAATTTCGTCAGGACAGTTAACCTAGGCAGCATGTCTTTGGACTGTGGGAGGAAACGGGAGTACTCGGCAAAAACCCACGTGGACACAGGGAGAACATGCAAACACCAGACAGAAAGGCACCCGAGCTGGGAATCGAACCAGAGACCTTCTTGCTGTGAGGTGGCAGTGCTACTCAATGTGCCACCACACTGCCATTAGGGTGGCAATGAGACGGGTTAGGGAGGCAATGACACGCTCACACTGCGATTTCATTCGTCAAACCTTCACTGCACAGTGAACGTTTGCCGAGTGTTTTATCATTTACAGAATTGCCCTCCTCGGGTCGGATGCAAGGTTAGCAAGTGGAAAGGGGTAGGAGTGTGGGAGGAGGATCGTGCAAAAGGTCAATAAAGGGATGATGGCACGTGCTTTCGTACCAACGAGCAAATGTCGAGCCACCAGCCGCACACGAGAGGGAACGCTCCAATCTCCATCACCACCAGCAGCGACACCTACAGTCACAAAAGGGTCCACTGTGGATTCCATATTCACATCGCCACACATTTCACGTGGACAACGGCAACAAAGGAACCGATTTTTCCGATGCAATCGGAACAATTCATAGTATCGCTCAGGGAGCGAATCGTGCCAAAGCCCGGGTCCGTCGCGCCGCGCCCGAACCGTTACCTTGACGACGATGTAGCAGACGCCGAGCAGTCGGCGCGAGCGCTGGAACCGCACGAGCGAGGCCAGGCCCTGGAGGCGTCGTCAGGGAAAATGGGGGGTGGGCAACTATCGAGTGTGTAGACAGTGCAACTGCAACAGGGTTCATTGGTCAGAGGGACCCAAAAAACATTCTATGTTATTTCCTGCTTATATGAGCATTGAGGTGATGCTCATCTCCTGCTCTCATCTCTTTTCAAAGTTTGACAAGAGCAGAGAAAGCTATTGGTATAGTGCTAATGACCTAAAGACACACAACAACACAAACTGCCATTCGCCACTAAGTGGTAGTGACGTCACCACGGCGCTTATGCCAGGTCGTATGAAGCCACGTGAACACACACAAACACACAACGACACGGACGTAGACAAATACGCGGCACACGATAGCTGGCAGCGCTGAGCGAGGATACGTGGCAGAGAATGAGGGTGAACGCCAGCAGCACGTAGCCCACGATGGTGGTGATGAGCCCCTCAAAGTGCGATGCCTCCACCTGCCAACAGGAACACATTCCGTCGTGCCAATCAACCCAGGGTTCCTTGTCTCTGGAGGGGTGCTGCCTCCGTTTAAATGAAAACGCAACCAACAACAAGCCACACAGCTCCCCAATATTAAATGAATCCTAGGGTCATGCATTCCAGGCTGTTTGATTCACTGTTACTGAGAAAAACTAATTAAAATAAAGTTACATGCCAAAACCACTGCCTGCTTTAGTTACGTCACTGGACTTGTATTCAATTTAGGCATGTAACAATTTACGCCCCAGGGTCTACAACTGCCATGTTTCAGAGTGATGACTTTATTAAGAAAAATGCTTCTTGCCTTGATTTTAAGTTTTGTTTGTATTCTTTGTTTCTGCATCATAAGTACTGTCTCATTTGGTCTACTGGCCAAAATATAATACCTGTGAATGTTGAGCATTGATCACAAAAAATTGGGTTTTTTAATACATTTTTTATAGCATGTATTGCAAATATAGGAATCAATTTTAATCGGCGAACCGTTACATAAGTAATGATAATGCCCGGCTAACCGACGATCACAACACCAGATGAAATTCTGCATTTCAGATGGGTTTATTCAAAGTTTACAGAGAAATGAATGAATTAATAAACATTGAAGTGACTTACAAAGTCTTTAAATCCCAGGCCGATCACAGAGAAATGGCCAATGTGGTAAGGACAGAATGCTGTTAACGACAACAAAAGCACACAATAATTAAATATAGAGGCCAACAAAAATCATTGTCAAAGCATATTTTCAAACAAGCACAGGGCGATGCTTATCACCATTCATCGCCCTAAGCCAGTGGTGGGAAATCCACATTACTATGGAAGGGGACATTCTTTCTATAGTACATCACTGCAGCTTTGCCAAAAATGTGCTACTCATTTCGGCAAAAGGATGTTATTGAGATGAGACAACCCTTGACCTCGATCAAACGTTTAACTTTCCAATTTAGGGGGAGGTGTTTTAACCACAAATCACCACTTTTTACACGATTTTATAAATATGAATTTATATTTACACCAGCACATAAATGCAAATACTGCACTCACCAAAGACCAGAATAAACAGTGTGTTGAGTGACACCACCCAAAACACATGCTCCTGTGAACACAGACAGAAACAATTTTCAAGCTGATGGACCTGTCGAGTAAGCTGATAGGCCTGTCAAGTAAGCTCATAGGCCTGCCAATCAAAGTACTGTTGAAAGCCCAAAAGAAGACACTATTCCACGATAGTCAACATTGCAGAGCACAAACTTGTTTCATAATAAGGCGTTAGAAATCTTTCCCAAGATGCGGACAAGCGAGCTGGCCTTACCAGGAATATGAGTGACCCATCAAGTCCCAGGATCTGCAGAATAATCAAACAAGTCAAAGTCAATGAGATGTCTTGTTCAAAACAGCACCGAGGCGATGCTCATTTCCTGTTCACAACCCTGACCGACTGATGCTAATTCCTCGTTCTTGTGCTGGCGGTGAGTCTGCCCCATAGGGCAACCACTGTTGCGCTACTGATTTTATCAACCCCAGGGGAATGATGGTTTGAGTTAACACCCATCCAGGATTTGAACTCGCAACCTTCCGACTGCGAGCCGCTTGCTCTACTGCTGATCCACCCGGCTGAGCTACCTGAACTAAAACGCTCATCTAAAATCTCTTACATCCCTATGCAGTCAGCTTAGTTGTGTATCATCATTAGGTGTAAGCACTAATTACCTATTTTATACGAAGGATATAAAAATACAAAACCCATCGATAAGACGGCACTCGTCTCCCGTCAGTGACCCTGCACCTTACCCGTTCCCAGGTCAACTCTTCCGCTGCTCGATCCCACTCCAGGGCATTCCAGTTCATGTCTTCTGTGCACCAACACGGACGATAGACCACCGGGCATTGCCATCACCGATGCGAAAACTCGGTGCGTCACTTTACCGGCACTACCAACACCAATACACATACTGCCAGGACAAACACCATCACATTAATAATAATAATTTTACAATTATAACGCGCACATATTGTCGACGTTAACGTCGTCGACAGGTATAAAAATCACCCAGCAGCTTTGAAGGTGAAAGACAACACAGGTCACTCATTAAGTCCCAAGGTCAGCGATAGGTCATCGGTAAGGTTCAAAGATCACCACAAGAATCAAGGACTGCCCCTTTAGGTTCTTGGCAAGTTGAAAGGTCTTTGGGCAACTGGGAAAGTGGCCGCTCACCCTGCGCGTCGTTGTTGGCATTGTCGCCCGCCTGTTCTTCCTCCTCGTCCCCTTCGTCCACGTTGTCGTCGTCATCCTCGTCGTCCTCCTCAGCGTCGGCCGGCACAGCCTGGGCGACCCCGGCCCGGGCCTCGTTCAGCGGCTCGGGGTCGACCTGGCACGGGAGGACAGCGCGATGGTGAGCACGCTCATCGCGGCTCTCACGCCGATGGGGTGACGCGGCTTCATTCATCAACCACAATTGAAATGGTGTCACTGGTTGTTAATCGCAATCGCACTCGCTATCGCCATGTGTTTGACCACCACTGCTGTAGTAGTAAACATCTATCTACCACACTGCAGATGGTTAACAACGATTTCTCTTTTTGATTGCTGCTCTTCAGAGCTGTTCTTTCGGGATGGCCGCGTCGAGCGCACGCCCTTTCTGCCTCGCGACGTTTCGCCTCCCACGTTGAAAGCATCTCTCTGCTTCTTCCCTCGCACTGCTCCGCTCTTGAATCCCCTCCCACGGCCTATTGTTTCCCCAAACTTCTGAACTAACCTTGCTCAATGCAAGGGTCGTGTGAACGCTTGTCTGTTACAACTTTTACCGTGCCGTTCCTTGCTGGCTGCTTAACGCATCAGGCCTGTGGGCCTGTGCTCGGAAACACTTAAAAAAAAACGACGATTGCAATTTCACCTAACAATACCGCTGCAGATCTAATTATCCTTGCCGCACGGCCGCGGCGATATCTGGCACACTCAACCTGTTGTCCGTCAGGCTGTTGCTGCGGCTGCTGCTGCTGCTGGTGCTGCTGCACGGCGCGGGCGGCTAGGTGGTTCTGCTCGAGCCAGGGCGGCGCGCCGCCGTGCATGATCTGCTCGCGGAGCCACACGAGGCTAATGAAGGCGCACAGCGTGCACGTGACCACAAGGCAGCCCTGCAGGCAGTCCACCAGGATGTTCTCCCTGCAGGGGCGGGAGGGGGGAGAGGTGTTGAAGAAGGCTCACTTTGTGCAGCCAGCTCACAGTTGGATGTAAAAGCAGTTAATGATCTATTGATTTATAATTGAATTTCGGGTTTATACACGTGATGATCTGTTCTATGACCCTTTGCCGTCTGAAGGCAAAACAAATTAATTTGTCAAGGAAACAATCACTCAACGTGCCAGTTATGATTGATTTAGCTCACCGATGAGATGAAGACTAATTCTCAAAACCAAAGTAAGCAGTAAGACATTGACGTTTACTTGAAGCATGTTCGCACTCACGTTGACAACATGTCCATGGGAAGGGTGAGCAGCGAGCTGACGCAGCCCGTGAAGAGGCACTTGTAGATCCGACCTGCAGACGCACACACGTACACACGGCATGCAGGCTTCTCCAGGAGAGTTGTGCACGAGCTGTTTGTAAGATTGCTGAAGCAGTATCGGATTGTATTGCGTATGTAGAAGTGTGCAAGTAGGCGGAAGCTGGATTGCTAATTTGCAGTGGGGTTTGTTTTGTAGTTTGTCATTCTTTTGCATCGATTTTCTTTCTTCATCCAACTCCTATTTCCCTGCACGATGGGAGGTTTTCAGACCTTCTCATTGTGGGTGGAACGCACCCCATCTCATAAAATCTTACAGCCTAAACTATGCTCGGATGGGTTAGTACCGCACACCGTGAATGGGGGACCACCATGCGCAGCCAGGTCATCACAGGGCTGCAGGGTTGTGTGGTGGGAGCAGAGGGCAGTGTAGAAAAATCCATCGTCGTACACGGTTCCAAGCCCCCATGTCTATGCATCACACCCTCATCAACCTGCACTGACCATGGTGATGAAGCATGTTCACTTAACCCCCATAACATGTGCTGCCTACAGAAACAGCTGGGGACTAGTGCTGTCCACGAACACCTATAAAGGCTGGATGGGGCACGAAGCGGCGGTGTGGTTGCCACCACACTTGGCCGTTTTAGCTCCACAGCCCTGACCCGTGTGCTGAAGCAAGGACAAATAACCCGCATGACCTGCACAGCGTGGAGAACCCATTATCCAGCTGTGGATTGACAAACGAGCTGCACGTGTCCCGCGCTTATTGCTGGCGTTTGTTTCTCGCGATCGTCGTGTAGGCTCGCGTGCAAATAGTGGGTCCGTGCGTGGAGGTGTGTGCGTGCGTGCGTGCGTACAGGCGGTGAGCGGCACGACCCCGAGCCACGCGAAGGCGACCAGCGTGTAATGGAACCAGAACCGCAGAGCCGTGCCCACGCTGGCCAGCAGCCCCGCCACCACGTCGCCCACCGGCAAGCGCGGCGGCATGTCCGGAGAGTAAACTAAGCCAAACGGGCACACACGCGCACACACACACACACACAAACAAATAAATCATAACGGAAACAACTGATTTGAATTCGATCAGTGGATGCGCCGTTGTATGTCGAACAATCATTCGTGTGAAACGTAACGATCGTTCGGAGGCTCGCTTACTTGGCGTGAACGTGAAGCGGTGCTTGCACAGTTCGCAGTACTCCTTCCTGCTGTGCTTGAGCCATTGCAACAGGCTGCAGAGACACACCACGACAAAATATCCCACAACATCGAGCGTGTTCCGGGTGATTTGACCATAGGTTCCTCCTATTGAGTAGCCCGGAATGAATTTGCCGGATAATACCACGTTCTCGTAGTTTGACGGGGCGGTTGCTGAAAGCCTCGGCCCACAAATATGTTTATTCTCCTATGCTCAATAAAACTCACGAATGCCAAAGGCAGCTCACCAGTCCTGGTGGATGAACTTTATGCTGCCCGTACACACGCAAGGGTGAAAGAGCGGCTTGTCCACAGTCCCCTCCGACCGGCACACCCGGCAGATATCTGTCGCAAACCAACAGCGCCAGCGGTCATCGTTTATCAAATTCTTCATGCAGATATCATATTTACGAGTGCTGCAGCACCCTTTATCTCACTTAAACAATGGCCCATCTCCGATTTGGTTACCCCATGAACAATCTTCTCTTTCCCGGGTGTCAATACTTCTACAACGTTGTCTACATGCACGTCTTAATACATTATGTTGAAGTGTGTCTCCCTCCTCCCTTGGTGGCTCTGAGACAGTGGTGAAAAACCTTTGAGTTTACACAGTACTTGTTTGAGCATTGGTTGAGGTCGTATAGAGGCACTTTTATAAAAATAAAAGTAAAAAAAGCTGAAGCTGGAACAATGTTGTTACATAGCAGTTAAAATCAAACACATCATAAAAATCACAATGCTAACCTAAAACCCATTCGCATGATGCATAACGCCTGCCGTTACTTAAAAGTTTAATGTCGTGAGGTTTCATAAACCCTACGCGTGTCACGTTACACAAAGAACGACACAGTTTCACAAATCCGTCCCCAGGTGAACTCCACGGTCATCACGTTGAACCCAAGCGCCTTGTTCGCAAGCGTTCCAAGGACCTCCCCTGTCAAGCACGTAGCTGAATCGTTAAGTTGTTAAATTGCCATTAAGTAGTTTTATGTAAGAATGAACAATGACCAACAGTTCTCGTTTACAGAGAGTGCCTGCTCAGTACGTTGATATCATCAGGTCACTGTGATGATTGGATAACCGACCTGTAGTTTACTGGGTAGGCTCTGATGAGAATATACTACACAAGGAAATATTTAACGATCACAACAAGAGAAACAGCCAATCTTTAAGACTTTTGCTGTGGTAGTCACATCAAGCTCTACGGAAGGGCTTGTGAAACCTGAGGGTTTCCCCCATGATGTCATAATCATCAGCCAGGATTAATCCACAGAAGGATGAAGGCCTCCGCAAGCCTCCGCTATCTCCCACGATCCTTTAACGTCACAATATACCCGACAGCTGCACACGAGCCCATCTCATCTCCATGATGCTCCATCTCCATGATGTCATGCAACCAAAGTAAGCCTGAGACCCCTCCCGTGCTGTCTGCATAAGTCTCTACACTAACGCACATGGCCCTATAAGTATTGTACAGGGGCTTGTGACGCTACGATTGTGTGGACTGTTTGCTACTTAATGTTTACACCCTCCTCGTGACTTTATTCAATCATATACGGTAGTGGTCACAACTGAATTGAAGATTTTATTTCGTGTTGTGTATGTTGTCTCATTTGTGCCATTAACCTAAAGGGAACGTATATGTACAATTTAAATACATTGCTTTAATCACAAATAATTGATTCTCACACGCATGATATGATACTTGCAATGTGAGTGGAAAAAAAAACTTGTTTTTAATAGATTAATCATTACTTGCCCACCTTTGTTTCAACGGTATTGTGGGAGTACACATTTACGCATATGCACTGCAGCTTGGGACATTTATTCTTGGACTGTATACAAGTGAGCATCCTTGGCTTGCACCGGATATAATTAATTCACAGATACTCTTGAGTTCTCGACAGTTCCGCCAGTGGGCTCGCTCCTCGGGCAAGGTTCGGATGCGTTGAATGAGTCCTGTCGTCTGTGCTCACGGGTATTGCATGCCCGCACAGCATTTGTTGACTTAGTCAAGTGTTTCCCTGCTCACGTGAGTATGGGACAGAGAAGGGATCATCTCGATCAGCTTTGGTAGGACCAAAGCCTCTCTAGAAGAGGACCAATGTTGACTTTCCATGGCTTGCGTGTTGCCGCAAACCATATTGATAGTTGCTCTTCAGAGCTGTTCTTTCGGGATAGCGGTGTCAAGCGATCTCACTCGCGACGCTTCGCCTCACTCGTTGAAAGCATCTGTGTACAGGGTGTGCACTGCTGTTGCAACTACATCTTTGGCTTGATTTGACCTCACTGGTCATCCACAATGATATGGACAGCTGAAAAAAGTTTTTGTTTAACTTTTTTTAAGAGATAAGAGGAGTTATGAACTGTAGTGACCTTGTTATTATCCTTCACGTTTTACACAGAACAGATGTTCCAGGTTAGGATCAGTTTGTAAAATGACCGCTTAAAATGTGCATGTGCGTGATATGATTCTAAATAGGGTTAGAATCAGCATTATGCCAAATAGTTGACGTTATTAATTGTGACTTTTCACAGTGGTAATCAACAGTGTATAGTATAAAACCATTTAATCTCAATTATTTAACAAGCGCCAGTTTCTTCCATACCTGGGGCAATGACAACTACAGTCAAGGTACATTTGGAACATCTCATAGCACAATGGCTCCAACCCCTATACAATACTGAACATTATTTCACAACTCGAAACTAGACGGTATCTAGCCCAATGTTCTTCCGACTTGTTCAAACTCCACTCAACGATATATAGCGCAGTAAAAACGTCAATGCATTAAGGTTCTAATCTTCTCCAGTCTCTGAGCAAACACCAGACATTTTACTTCAATTGGCAACACTTTAATAATAATAATTCACGTTGGTTATGCAATTGTGGCTAAATTGTCACGATCGGGTATTGAATGTATGTTCATTCATACAGCAATTTCATGTCTACACAATGTTAAGTCTAAACTGTCGCAGGAAACTACATTGGATCCTTACATGGGTTTGCAAATTCCATTTAAACGCTTATGCCGCCAACAATATTAAACATCAATATAACGCAGTAGTAATGTCAACACTGTCACCATCATTAGCCATGATCAATCCGCTGCTGGATGAATGCCTCCCCACAATCCATCTAGCACCAGGATATTGCCTTAATCATTCCATCTCCCGAATGTACATTCTCTGGGACGAATTCCATCCCATCCCTTGTCTTGTGTTAACCCAGCATCTGTTGGCTTGTATTTATAAACGAATTTTTAAATGTCAACATAACACGTCTATACAATACCGCAGACAGCATACATACTGCATCCCAGTATAACATCTAACATTTAACTTAAACACAAACTAAATGCAGTGACACTTCTCGCACACAACTCAACATCAACCCACAAACTAAACAACTGTCATATAAGTAGCACGTTTAGGCAGTCTACTACGTAACATTGCATAAAACGCTAAACAAAACAAGGCCGCAAATACAAGGAGCGCCAATATCCTAGATTATCCCGCGCGGAAGGGACGCTCCAAGGCAGCCGAGCAACAAAGCCTAGACCGGGGATCTCGAAAGGGCCCGTGGGCCTCGGGAGCCACTCGCTCACACATCATGCGTAACACTATTATGGGTATGCTGAACTCCAACAACATTTATTTTCACGACAAACAGCGGGGTGGATCGTACAAGCGCGCGTTAAGCTGCCGTGACGCTTGTTAGCGCCTGTGGTGAGAGGCGCAGTGAAGGTGGGTCTCACCTTCGTCAGAAAGCTCCATGTTGAAGACGCGACCCCGTCACCTCAAAGTCGGCATTAAAACGTTAACGAACCTCGTTTCCTGTCTCCTCAGCTCCCGGAGGCGAGCTCCGCGATTGCGAGACCTCACAGCCACGATATTACAAATAAAAACAGTGGCGACCAGCTACGGTGCCCTGGCGGGTCACGTACATAACTGACGCGCTTATAAGACACGACAGCCAACCGCGCACGCCAATGTTCGCTCTCCGATGCGCCACGTGTTAAAGAAAAGCGCTTAAAACGCGAGCGATCGAATAAAACATTGTGGTTATGTTCGCACGGCTCTGCGTCAGTGTGCTGTGCGGCTTTGTCGTGTTATCTGATGTTACTGATTACATTGTCTCATTGTTTAATAGCGTGAGGCTGAGCACAGGGATAAGGGAGTGGGCGACGCAACCCGGCAACGGGTGGCGCCGTGGCTTAGATGGTTAAAGCGCCTGTCTAGTAAACAGGAGATCCTGGGTTCGAATCCCAGCGGTGCCTTTTATTTTATTCCTTTTTATGCAGTGAGGAGCTGCAGAAATAATTAATTGATAGTGATAAATAATTAGTATCATAACGCCTGGGGATGCCTCCCTCCAGAGTGGGAGGCGAAACGTCGCGAAGGAGGGGGAGCGGCTCAGTTGACACGGCTATCCCGAAAGAGCAGCTTTGAAAAGCTGTTCGGCTTTAATTGATAGCTCAGCTTTAAACAGACCCCATGACACAATGTGGTCTAATTTGATTAGAGTTACGGATAAAATGAGCTGAACTCCGTATTGCGTCTAAACATAAAGGGAAATATATTTTAAAACAACAAGCGTTTTGCGGGAACACTCGCATGTCCATCATTGTCAGAAACCGCTTAATTCTGTACAGGGTCGCGGTGAGCCGGAGCCTATCCCGGCACAAACGGAGCGCAATTGACGGCTCTACCCAGGATAGGACGCCAGTCCGTCACAGGGCACCAGGTGCAATTTAGTGAGCAGGCCAATTAACCTATGCAGCAGCAGCACGTCTTTGGACTGTGGGAGGAAACCGGAGTGCCCGGCGAAAACCCTCATGGACACGGGGCGAGAACACGCAAACGCCACACAGAAAGAACCCCGAGCCGGGATTCGAACCAGTGAGCTTCTTGCTGTGAGGTGCACGCGCTACTCACCGCGCCACTGTGTTTTAGGGGGTCAAGGTAGAAGCGTTCACGTCGCGATCCCTGTCAGGTAGTACTTGGTATTGCCTGCGAATTCTACCAAACACTTCGAAGCCAAGCTGAAAGACGACCATGTCCAGAAGCTGGCCATCGTGCTTCGAAGAATCGCAAAGAAGAAGGCAAATACCTTTTGAACCGGTTTCTATACTTGTCGACCTTAACAGCGGTTATACGTTTGTTAAATACTGCCAAATCACATGGTGTCATTGGCAAGATCACTCCAGCTAAACAACGTGGCAATACTTGTGTATACTTTATATACTTGTAGCCATTATAATACACAAAACAAGCTAAATTAATTTGCACAGTATTTTCTCAACAGCTAACCATAAATCTCTCCAACATTGCTGACCGTGATGTTTGGTAACTTCCGCCCCCTGCTGACTACTCGTTTACTTAACATTTGTTGCGATGTGTGACTTCATTCCATCCCACAATCCATCCATGATGCTATGCTCATCAGCATCACCATCAGCATCAGCCGCACCACCATCACTATCGTCACTAAAGCTCCCCCGTATAGCCTTAAGACTGTAGGGTCAAGTGCCGTTAGCGAGCACCTAAAGAGATCGACACGGCACACGAGGAGGTGGGTGGCCAACACCACGTCCGGCCGCCTTTTTCTCCCGAGTGCCAATGTTTACGTTCTTGAGCGGGGAGCGGTGGCTCAGTGGTTAGCTCACTGGGCTACACACCTGGCAACCCGAGTTTGAATCCCGCTCACGACCAACGCCTGTGACGATATTCTGAATCGGTCCTGGACCTCCCCTAGGTAGACGCGGCCTCAAATGAGTACCTGGTGAAGTGTGTAAACATTTTAATTTGTT
>JAZEWU010000008.1:3243114-3275653 GCA_036362915.1 Geotria australis | reverse complement strand
TGGCCATGAGCGTGAATCAAACTCGGCTCTCTGGGTTCATAGCGCAGTGCGTTCACCATCGTCAAACCGGTGGGTCACGACCCATCAGTGGGCCACGAGTGCCACCTAGTGGTCACAAATGGGCCTTTAGGCGCATAGAGCCTGGGTTGATTGCGGCTGGTTTGTGAGGACGTGCCGGAACATTCCGCGCTCTGATTGGCTGAGCGCGAGTCAAGCGCGACCTTTTAAAATCCCGCCAATTTCTGAGGGGGGCGTTCGCGGAGCTAGGATGTGTTAGCGGTGTGCTGGTTTAATAAACAGTCAGCGGTCTAAAAGCAATCAACGTTTGTTTGTGAGCGCACCGGAACATATTCTGCCGCCATGCTGGTCGCTTTAAAAGGTAAGCGTTGTGCGTGTAATTCAGGGGCTTGGATAGAGTGTGGGTTGCGCGCGAGGCCTAGCTCAGGCTTCTCGGGGCTAGCCGGAGACAACTTTATGAAAACGTGAATTATATGACTTGCTTTGTTGTGATATTGCTGTGTTGGCGCATGAGGACAGATAGCAACTCAACTCAACACAGATAGCAACTCAACACAAGATACGACTACAGTGCTGTATACGTATTTGTGAAATAGCGTGTCGTTAGTGTGTGTGGTGGTGGTGAATCTGGCGACCCGAGTTCGAATCCCGCTCACGGCCAACACCAGTGACGATTTTCTGAAACCGGTCCTGGGCCTCCCCTAGGTCGACTCAGCCTCAAATGAGTACCTAGTGCGGTGTGTAAATATCGCCACTAGGGAGACAAAGGCGGCCGGGCGTGGTGCTGGTCACCCACCCCCTCGTGTGCCGTGTCGACCTTCATAGGTGCTCGCTAACAGCACTTGTCCCTACAGTCTGTTCAGGCTATATAGGGGATCTTTGTCTTTGTCTTTGGAGCGGTGGTGCAGAGGTTACCGCACCGTGCACACTATTATCCTGTCCCGCTAAGTTTCACTCCCGATCGCGACTAACGAGCGATCTTTCGATCTTCACTGGCTTAACCCCCTCTGTATTCATCAACGTTCTGACCAATGTGGTGAAGTATAGACAAAAGACAAATACGGCGGGAGAGTCGTTCATCTAACAGTGGATCATTTGTCGCTATGTCTCTGCGTCCATATTAGTGTCAGAGTGTCTGTCTACTCTGCCTGTGTGTGCTTTTCAGTACTGCATACGTGTGGTCAGAATACTGTATCTCTATCCGGGCTGTATTTGAAGCCCATACATATTATTGGGTCTTGTTTTCTGTACGGTTAATCAGTGTGCAATTCTAACATTGTCGTGCACTCTTATTATTTTGCAGGCGATGCATCAGGTTCGTGTAACTTGAGCCAAAGGTGAGAATATTTTCATCTTTTAATCTGCATGTGGAAAACTAAAACGATGTTTTCAATATTGCTGCTATTGACAACCCGCGATACACTGTGTTCATCCATCCATTGTCAGAAACTGCTTAATCCTGTACAAGGTTGCGGTGAGCGGGAGCCTGTCCCGGCAGACACAGGGTGCAAGGCAGGGACGCCAGTCCATCACAGGGCACCGGGGGCAATTTAGTCCGCAGGCCAATTAATCAGTGCAGCAGCATGTATTTTGACTGTGGGAGGAAACCGCAGTGCCCGGCGAAAACCCACGCAGAACAGGAGAAGAACACACAAGCTCCAGACTAAAAGGTGCCCGAGGCTGGATACGAAACGCCTCGGGCAGTCGCTTCCTGATGTGAGGCGCAGATGTTACCAACACCGTCACCCTGTTGCCCGACTCTATCTTCCACAGCTTATGTTCAGAAGGCGATGCGATCCGCGTGTGTGTACGCGTGCGTCCACCCACCGAGGGCACAGCGGTGAACGAGGGCGGGTCGGCAGAACAGGGCATGTGTGTGACGGTGGCCGCGCCAGACACGGTGCGGGTGCTCTCGCGACCCGAGCCGCGCACCTTCACCTTCGACTACGTGGCCAGCATGAGCGCCACTCAGGTACGGTGCCACTGCGCCGTGGAACTTTTAAGATATTTGATCCGGGTTGACGGTCGTCTTGGTCATTATTTTTGTCCAGGATTTGCCTGTGTGCTTTTTAGACATGCACTCATTTGTATTGTCTGTCTTGCTTGCTTTTGCAGGAAGAGATATTTTCCGTAGTAGCAAAGAACATTATTGAGTCGTGCATGAATGGCTACAATGGCACCATCTTCGCCTAGTAAGTATTATTCTTGTACAAATCAGAGGTTCTCAACCCATGGGACGCGCCTCCCTGATGGGCGCATGCTGTGGAATGGATACCCTGCCAGAGAACTTACCAAACAGTTTAATTATTCATAACAGGGCTATTGCGAGGCAATGATTTGTTGCTACTCTACATTTTATGCTCAGTCAAGATTGAGCTGTGTATTGAGTTGATTAGAAGGACATGCCAGTACTTGTACTATAGTTCAGTTTGCAGCCAGTGTCACAATTGTGTGTGATATCATTCTATATCTCCAAACAATGCCTGCAGCAGTGTTCACCATTTTAAGTTTCAGCCTGTAATTGTTGGCTCTTGGCCAACCTGCCTTCAAGGAATAATTGGCACAGAAGTTCCCCATTTTAAAAGTTACCCGCTAATGCAAACATTATTTTTTATTACATTTTTAAGCTTGAATCGTGAACATTAAGTGACGTTTAATACAGTATTGTGAAAATTATACTATTGCTATACTGTATTTGCATCGTAAGGATTCAGGTATTCAATGGTATAGATATCACTATACTCGTGTTGGTCCACTTGAGACTAAGCCAGTCTCTATGGAGTCATCAATATGGCAAATGTCCACAAAATTCTTAAACTGCTATATGAAGGAGTGTTGGCATTTAAATGGTTTTGTCGCATCATATGCAAGAATAGGTCACTCCACCATTGTTGTGTCAAAACAACAGCATTTTAATATTACTTGCAGTTAAGATGTCTTTGTGAGTTTCGTTTATGAGGTCTTCTCATTAAATACATTTACATTCTTAAACAATTTTCTGTTTATATAAAAACAAAACAAAATTCACCCATGCTCACAGCAATGTTACATTTGTGGCAATTGAGTATATTTATTATTTAATTGATTAGCTTATGATTGTCTGCAAAAATAACAGTTTTTACCTTTTCTTACAGTGGCCAGACGGGTTCAGGAAAAACATTTACCATGCTTGGTGAGTTTTATAAAATCTCAAAGCTCATGCGTATTTGTTGTCCTGTTTTAATGTTGCTTGAAACAACTTGAGAATAACTACATTTCACTCCACAGAGTGCCTCAGAGTTCCCATGGGTTTATTACAGTTACACTTTTGTGTACGTGTGCAGGTGCCATGGACCACGTGGACATTTTTAATCACAACCTCCGTGGGGTGATTCCACGCAGCCTCGAGTTCCTTTTTGCGCTCATCACTCGCGAAAAGCAAATGGTGAGAAGCACATGCTGTAGTCGGCTGGCTGTAGTCTTGCCACAGAGTAAGTGGCCGCGTAAGAGCAATTGCTTATATATGAATAGCGCTTCAATCATTATCCATAGTGGGGGTCAAGGTAGAAGCGTTCACGTCGCGATCCCTGTCAGGTAGTACTTGGTATTGCCTGCGAATTCTACCAAACACTTCGAAGCCAAGCTGAAAGACGACCATGTCCAGAAGCTAGCCATCGTGCTTCGAAGAATCGCAAAGAAGAAGAATTATCCATAGTCAGGTGGCACATCATGTCATATGTCTGAAGTTGATTAAAAATGAGCACAGGCCATTAAGTGGCTTTTTTACTGTGCTTCCGTGCGATCATTAAGTAATTAGGTATCTCACCAGTTTAGAATTCAAAGCCGAATCGTAATTGATTAGTTTTCTTACATTGATCAAACCATGCATCCAAGCCAAAGCATCTGGCTCTGCCCTCCAGCTCATACCTTCTCTGGCACATACCATGAACCCAGCAACACATTGTTTCGTCCCACACCACACC
Organism: Geotria australis; assembly: GCA_036362915.1. Lineage (NCBI taxonomy): Eukaryota > Metazoa > Chordata > Hyperoartia > Petromyzontiformes > Geotriidae > Geotria > Geotria australis. The sequence continues at coordinate 3,271,673 of JAZEWU010000008.1, read as the reverse complement.
CTGTGATCTCCCATCATACCACTTGTCGTAAGGAAACAATGTTTGTCCTTGGGAGACATTAGCACTTGCCATAAGGATGTGGAATTTCAACCCTCTTTATTTGACACTGACCTTTTTAAGAGTAACAAGAGGTATAGCACGTGTTATGGGGTACAGTTATTGCAGTAATGTGTGTTTTTCTGTGTGTTCGCAGACTGGAGATGCCAAAGAGTTCTTATGCAAGTGTTCCTTTCTTGAAATCTACAATGAGCAGGTAATAATTACAGTGCAACGATTAGTTAAATAATGTATCTTCATGTATGGATACAAGAATCATTGCGATGAATTATCTCTTACAAAGGAGACATTTAAATGTACTCTAGTTCGATATTTTTACAACTAAGTTGTTTGCATGCTTACGTTCGGAACCTGGGCTGTGACACTAGCACAATTTCTTACTCTTGTAAATTACTGTATATGAAATGGTCGATCACTTGGCTATGTGACCTCAAGAATAAAGCAGTGTAGAGATGGCGTTGCCAATGAATATAGTGATGGTGATTAATATTATCATAGTGATAAATCTTCTTACTGTAAGGTGACTATACATGATAACGGCATCTGTGTGATGGTTTTGGTGGTGGCTGTGTCCCTGTGAAGGTGTTTGATCTGCTGGACCCGGCTAGCACCAGTCTCTTCGTTCGAGAGAACATTCAAAAGGGCGTGTTTGTGGAGGGCGTCATGGAGCGGTCTCTTTCCTCAGCTGCAGAGGCTTACCAGGTGGCATGCCAGCGCTCACCACCAGTGTTACAGTTTCCGCCTGCAGTAGCACCACCTCCACCATCTTTAATATCTCAGATACCATCAGCCCCAAACCGTCGAATGCCTTCACCATGATCACTATTAACATTAGCTACGAAAACTTTACCACCACAAACACAACTAGCCTACCTACCACCGACACTTTCTCTAACACCAAGACCAGGACGTCCCACTACCATTGCCAGCAACGGTATTATCCACACCACTAATGTTCCTAACAACACCAGCAGCATCACCGCTTTACACCTGTGCTCGCCTACCTTTTCCGTCCGTTCCTCGGACAAAGGTGCTGTCCCAGGGCTGGCGCAACCGGCGAGTCGCATCCACGGCGATGAACCGCGAGTCGTCGCGCTCGCACGCCGTCTTCACGCTCACGATCCAGTCGAAGGAGAAGCGCAACGGCATGGTGAACATCCGCTCGTCGCAGCTGAACCTCGTGGACCTCGCGGGCTCGGAGCGGCAGCGCGACACGCAGACGGACGACTTACGCCTCAAGGTGCGGATCCCGCACGAGGCCCGCGCATTAATTCACGTGCACGCTCGAGATCACAAGATCAAATTGTCACCATTGTCAAAAGCCGCCGGTGCCGAATGCATTGTACCTTCTGCCAGATTCGCAAGCTGCTGGACTGTAGACCCACATATATAAGCACTACTGTTTAGAATAACATCCTATACAAAGGACGAGTAGCTGTCGAAAACTAATTAGAAGTATTATTAGAGGGTAAAAAAAGCCCCTAGCGTACTAAACTGTTGGTTACATTCAAATGCTCTATACTGATCCATAATTGCAATTCCGAGATGACAAGAATTAATATCTGTTGTTGCTTTCCTATCAGGAAGCGAGCAGCATCAACCGCTCGCTGAGTTGCCTGGGGAATGTCATCAATGCTCTGGCGGAAATGGCGAATGGGAAAGGACGGTTCGTTCCTTATAGAGACTCCAAGCTCACCTTCTTGCTCAGGGCAAGTGCACATTCGCGTTCACTCGCTGATGCTGACAATCCAAAACGAGTACACGAAGGGCACCCCACGCCGCGCACACCTGGTACATAATGGACGTGTGCCAAAAGAGTCATATTTCAAAAGCGATCTGTAATTTGCACACTTGGAGATGAATTTCACGACATGTGATCCCAGCAAAGTGCCTTAGCATCTTGAGAACTTAAAACTCTATCCTTGAAATCGGTCTTCCATCAGGACTCGCTGGGTGGTAATGCTAAGACCACGGTCATCGCCAACGTGCATCCGGGCGGACGCTACTTTGGGGAGACGCTCTCCACGCTGCAATTCGCGCGACGCACAAAACTCATCAAAAACAAGGTGACTGATCCCTCCTTCCCATTACTGCTCATCATACAATAGGCTCGGAAGACAAACACATGTTGGAACGTCTAACAGTCCATGCTTGCGCGTTTTGTTTTTTGTTTTATTTACTGGCATTGTTTGTGTCTGAGTGTAAATGAGTTCAGTATGTCAGCATTGAAGCAGAATGTCAGTCCCACTCTTCTACATCACAAGAGTCCCCGTAGCTGACCAGAGACGGACTGGAGAACGGATGTAAAATGTTTGGAAGTCATGATGGGGAAGTGGAACGCTTTGTGGTGTGTGTGGACAGGCGGTGGTGAACGAGGACACACGGGGGGACCTCTCTCAGCTGCAGGCTGAAATCAAGAGGCTGCGGGAGCAGCTCTCTCTCCATCAGGAGGGCTTGTCCAATGGTAACGTTGGGGGAACGGCCCCTGTTTTTTTATTTTAATCATGTCTTCGGCAAAGCAAAATGCAAACAACAGAACCCACATTAAAAACATCACCTGGACTGATATAGACGAATCACTCGAGAGGAATCCTCGTTGTGATCTAAGGTAAGAAAGAGAAGCAGAGAAGCCAGAGGAGATGGGATGAGATGATTAAACTATCAACGGGTCAACGCAAGGGGAGAACACCTTCCCGTAGACAGTAGATGCCAGAGATATGCACTCCTACACAACACAGGCGCAAAAAAGTAATGTTTATGAACTGCATTTGACATGAACTGCAAGTAATAATCCCCATCATTTGTGCCCCAGTGTGCTCAAATAACCTTGTGGATTGTATGTGCGTTTGTAATGACTGTTGCAGGTCCGTCGTACTATCCATCACCAGCGATTGGGGGATTCCAGCTCCCCCGCGATAATTGGAGGCAGCACTTTCTGGAAGCCATGCAGTTGCGGCAGAGCAGTGAGACTGATGTGAAGGCACGTGCATGAAACTACTCCCTTATGCGGTGATGGTTATATCCATAAGGAAGAAATCTTCTTCTTCTTTGCGATTCTTCAAAGCACGATGGGCAGCTTCTGGACATCGTTGTCTTTCAGCTTGGCTTCGAAGTGTTTGGTAGAATTCGCAGGCAACACCAAGTATTACCTGACAGGGGTCGCGACGTGAACGCTTCTACCTTGACCCCCAAGGAAGAAATGATACATTGATTCAAATGTAAATCAAGCTAATGACCATTCATTCCACTGGGTGGAAAATTTGTTTGCAAGTTGAGGTATTTCAATACCCGCTAATCTGATGTCAGAATAGCATTATGGGAAAACCTACAATAGCTTGCGAGCCGAAGATGTGTGCACCCACACACACACTGTTAACTATTAGTCTCAATAGGTTAATGTGCATCTAACAATATTTATTTGGCAATTTTAAATAACTTCTTATGCTTTTAATAAATGCATTTATCTGCATGTGAGGATCAATTGTTTAAGCACTATGCAAGTGATTAATTTTCCATTTGGATGAATGATTAACGGAGCAGACTAACGTGAACAAACTGTACAAAGATTGGAAAAATATGTTGATTCTTGAATTTAATAATTCGTAATCTTGACGATTGACTATACATCACTGTAGATATGATTAATTTGAACTAGGATGCTTTCCACTTTGTGCCTGTGAACCTAGGCACTTCAAGGGAAGATTAAGCACCTGGAGGATCTCTGTGAAAGGAAGGAACGCTGCCTGCAGTCCAACAAGATGATCATCAAGTTCCGCGAGTCCCTGATCGCCCAGCTAGAGCACGCGGCCAAAGGGAGCGGCGTCACGGCGGAAAGCTGCATGAAGTGTCGGGATGAGAGCATCGCCAATCTCAAGCAAGAGCTGGCACTCCTCAAGGAAATGGTGAGAGGGTGCGGCACAGTTGAAGGAGTGGTTTTGCTGAATAAACCCAACATTCAGAACCAGTCAACTATACAATGGTGACGGTGTCATCGAGCGCGGTGATGGAATTCCTCCCGTTTCGATGTCTGTCTCGCAGGTTAAGCACCACCCGGAGGTCTCCAAGTTTGCTCAAGAAAACCACAAGCTGCGCGCCGAGCTGAAGCAGCTGCGTGAGCTGGCGGCAGTCAGCGCGGGCCAGGAGCTGTGCGAGAGAATCGCCCTGCAGCTCGATCGCGCCTTCGCCGAAGCAATGGCGCAGTGCGGCAATACCGGTACCGCTGCTGTGTCTGCCGCACAGTTGCCGCGCATAGAGTTTTTACGTTAAACTTAACTTGATTGTAAATTTCCGTCTGGTTTTGTTGAGCGCTAACCGTGAGCGTTTTTTTCCCAACCGCTCAGTTGCAGAGTCTGCAGATAGTCAGCAGACGACGGCTGCCTCCACGGATATCGTCAGCTCGGCTGCAATGGAGCGGATGAAGGTGGAGCTGCAGAAGATGCAAAACGATGTGGCCTCTGCCCGGCAGGAACTGGAAGAGAACAAGGAGCTCAGCCGGTCAGTTCTGCTTTTTCCCCCACTCATAGCTTCTTACGTATGGAGCTGCCACGCTGTATTGGTTAGCACGTTGTACTTGAAATCCAGAGGTCGTCGGTTTGGCTCTATTTAACAGCGTGGCAGTTGAATCTAATCGCCCCCGTCTCTGTCCACCCAGAAGTTTGAGTGAATCTCAGTTCGCGTGTTGCTGAAGGTTCATTCCGATTTTGCATTTTTAAAATGTGCCCATATGTTCATTACCAACAGTTGGTAATATTACAGCAAATTTGAAGAATCCCTTATTTCAGAGATGTGCCCCGCCCCCATAAGCAGGTATTGTCAAATCATCTTGCGATGTATTATTATTCTTGTGTTCTCGACAAGGTTGTGTTTAACCCACCCTGCCCCTCTATATCACGTCTCGATCGTTGCCCTACACTGCTAGGTATGAAAGAAAGTGTCTTGAACAGGCATTCAAGTTAGTGTGTCTGTGGCCGTCAGGAAGAAGCAAGGAGAGATGGAGGTTGAACTGCAGTCTCTGCGCAAGCAGAACCAGCAGCTGGAGACATTCATCAAGGCCACTCAGACCAGCAAGCTGCAGGAGGTCACACTCCTCAACAGGGTCCATGCAGAAGCAATTAAGGTATCGCTCTTAGCTTTGTGCCCGTCTCTCTTTTATTCACTTGTCTCCCAATTTATTATCACCCTCATGGTGTCCGACAGACATTTCTGTTGGTAACTCTCGCAGTGCTTAATTTTTTTTTATTGGCGAATATCCCCGGAAAGGTAATATCACAATTACTTATCGTTCCCTAAACGTTATACAACCCACCTTCAGGTGTCTGTCAGCACTGCCGTACGGTACAGTTTTGAACACCGCCGACACGTGTTTCCCGGGCACCAAGTGAAACGCGTTGGGTCGATGTGACCGCGGGACAGACCCTGACGACGCCGGTGAGGGTGGCACTGGCATGGCGGCTGCAGAACTCGTCGCGCACCAGCGTGGACGCGAGCCCCATGCTGCCGCGGAACGCCAAATCCACGGACGACTTCATCGTCAACGAGGTTGAGCCCGAGCAGGTGACGTCGCTGGTGTCGGCGCAGGAGTATGAGGCGGTCGCGGAAGAGCTCCACGCAATGCAGGTACGCGCGTTTGCACGCCCGCGCGCGTGGATGCACGCGCGTGCAACCGAGCTGTTTGTTGGAGATGTTTTTAGAGCAGTGCCGTGACATGACCTAAGTCGTTGTTGCTAAGAAAAATGTTTGTTTTGTTTTTTTTGAGGGATCAACGGAAGAGAAATGAAAGTCAATGTTGTGGACACTATTTGAATCTTTTAATCCATGGCATGCTGTAAAATAAACGCCTAACATTTGCGAAGGTGTTCAGTCACTTTTAAGCGTTTTTAGTGTGAAGTTGCTGTTTTTCGGAATTAAATAGTGACTTAGGGTTTGGAGTTGTAGACTGTGGCGGGGGGGGGTGTTGTGTGCGTTACGAATTTTAGGATTTTTTTTAATAAGACGAGTGCACAATTTTGGAGTTTTGCTGTATATCATTTGTATCGTTGTGCTGATAAAACAAAAAAAACGAAAACTGTGTAATAATGTGTGTACACAGGAGCAGTCGACTAGGCTGCAGCAGCGACTGATAGAGGAGGAGACGCAGGTCCTCGGCCTTCAGCAGAGTCTGGAGAAGATGGAGTTGCAGCGGACGCAGCATGAGCTGGTACGGGGTGATGCAGCATCAAGCAACATGACGTCGCACAACACAAAATGGCACTCAAGATAAACATGCCTTCCTACGAAAGAAATGACTTCTAAAACATGGAACTGTGACATGACAACATCACGGTTTTTTTTTATCCCATTAAGGGAGTCCCTTGGGTACGTCAGTTTATTCCCGTGCACTTTCCTGGGATAAATAAGGTGGCATTCGTAAATACGATCTGAAAGGCTAACATAAATGAAATTTGATGGACACGTAAGGGTCTGGTGTACGACACAACAACACAATTTCATGTTGTGTTACACAATGCACCAGGTCTTTGGGAAACACAAGGAGATGCTACTCGGCACTCTGTGACTACTCGCTCCTAACCCTTGCACCCTGTTTGCCTTGTGCCGTGTAGCTGCTTTTGAATGAGCGGAATAGCTGGGCCCAACGGGAGAAATCTCTCTCCGAGTCTGTCACAGCCATGGAGAGGAAGATACGGGAGACCGAGAACAACAAGAGTGGTAAATCTTCTGGCTTTGGAGATCGCGCCTGAGCTCTGCACTAACAACACTCGCAGAGCCACTTCCAATCATGAAATCACGTTCACTAGCATTTGTGCTCACTTGTATAAGAGATGTCAAGTGTTTCCTGCTGAAATGTGCTCTTCTCTTGTTTACAGCTTGTAAACAGTGGTGAAAGTTCCACATTATTACGGTGGGGGTTTGTCCATCCGTAGGATATCGTCTGTTGACTTTTGCGCACAATGGCACTCATTTTAACGACGCTGTCGTGATGAGGAGCCGAGTTAACCCCCAACCGGGATTTGAACTCGAAGGCTTCCGATCGCGAGCCTGCTCGCTCTACCACCGAGCCTCACGGCCGGTTGGGTTGTGCGAGTTGCAGTCGAACAAACTGATCGGAGTCAGGGCTGCGTCCTACCTTCCCCGCTTTGCCTGCGTGACGCGTGCAGTGCTGCAGAGCGAGGTGTATGACCTGCGTGTCGTGCTCAAGTCGGCCGACCGCGACCTGGCGGAGGCGCGGAAGGAGGCTTCTGAAATCCGGAGCTGGCGTGACGGGGAAGCGGCGCGGCTAGCCAACCAGCTGCTCGACGCGCAGCTGCAGGCGGACGAGGCGAGGTATGTCCCGGAGCGCATCATCCTCGTTGAAATTACGATGGACCCCAAAAATACTAGTAATAGTTGTATTGTATTGATGTAGGTTTTCGCGGCTCGATTCGTAATGGTTGCTCTTCAGAGCTGTTCTTTCGGGAGAGTCGTGTCGAGCGATCTCCATCTCTCCCTCACGACGTTTTGCCTCCCACGTTGGAGGGATCATCACGCCTGATGATGCCTCCAGCTTAAATAAAACCTGAGTAACTGAATGAGAGAGAGTGAGTCTTGGGACATCGTGAAACTTTTCTGGATAACAGTGTGTACTAGTAATGAATCCCAATAAGTGAATATTGTTTGTTGATGCTGCCCAACAGCTTTGAGTTCAAAGAATTGGTCTTGGATCAATGTGAATCCAGTGTAGTGCTTCTCAAGACTTGCCCCTAGAGTCCCTGCATCCACTCCATCCAAGTTATAAGGTCATAATGCAGAGTCATCACATGTCCATCCTTCTAGGCAAAGCAGTGTCAGTAAGGCATTCGTTTCATGTGTATTTGTATGCATCGTTGTTGCTCTATGGAGCTGACTGCTGCCCGCACACTCAACATTGACCTTGCACACACTTGCTGTGTGCAGGCGCGAGCAGCAGGGTGCGCAGCAGGAGAAGCTGGCGCTTCAGGACAGCATGGAGATGCTGCAGGAGGTTGTGCGCTTCCACGAGTACTCTGCCACCGAGTTGCGCGAGAGCCTGCGCCAGGAGCGCGAGCGCAGCACACAGCTCGACTCCGACGTCGCCGTAAGAATCGAGCGCACACAGGCGCGGGCGCGCGGGCTAGCAATGATTGCTTGATTTAGATGCATTGTTGTGCCCGTGATAATGCTTCTGATCGTATGCGTAGCAGTTGATTCCATAATAAACCTTCCGCATAGCCGTACTCTCACAGATACAGTGGATATGACAGCTGCACTAGGTCGAGTTAAATGTTGCTATCGCCATTCGTTTTTAAAGCACTGGATTGGCAATCGGAAGATCCATTTAAACCCCAATTAAGAATGCCACTGGGGTCGTACATTAAGTATCGCTTTGCAAAGTTACAGTGGGTTTGTGGGACTTCCACTTGTGGCAAAGAGCCTTTAGTGGAGATGAACGCCACCTCATTGCTCGGTCGGGAAGAGCGACACGTTGTCGTGAACCACTTGTCGGTAATAGCACGGAGACCATCGGCTGCTTTCTCACACTGTGCGTCTGTTCGTACAGAAACTCAAGAAGACATTGGAATGTCAGATGGAAAAGAGTCAAAGCCTTTCCCTCCAACTTGAGGACAAGGAGTGCACCAAAAAGTAATGTCCTTGTGTTTCATAGGTTTATATGTTGTAGGGGGATTCTGTTTGTAATGTTGGCCTTATTTATCTCAACTCATGTGCATCCATGTGCTTCCAGGCACTTTCACTGTCTCGTTTTGCCAAAGACAAAAACATTCAGTGGGCTCTGATGACCTTTAAAAATAGTACATCCATTCATAGGATAGATGTGTTATTAAACAACGCCAACAACATCTTGGCGTTGTTTCCCCCTCGTGTCTGTCTCTGTCTTCCTGTCTCTGTGTCCCTATGTCTCTCCCTGTCGCTCACCCTCCCTCCCTGTCTCCCTCTTGAAGGAGGTGACGGCCATCTTGGGGGACGCTGGCAGATTTTTGCCGCTCTTAAGATTGCCAGTTTCACAACCTTTCAGTATATTCGAAGTTGCCTTAATATTTAATTTTCTGTTGCTTTGGTTTTTCTATTGTTTTTTTCTTTTGTTGTTGGCGTGCCTTCCTCTTCGCGGCCCTTGTGCAGCGCTTTGTGACCCTCGGGCGAAAGGCGCTATATAAATTGATATTATTATTATTACAGCTGAAAAATACCCAGTGAGCTTGCAAGCTCTTTACGGGATTCTCGCGTTGACACGACAAACACGCGAATTGACAAGTGGGTAACAGCTGTTGAGACTACAGTCTGTTAAGGATATATGGGGGGGGTCTTCGTCTTTGTACGAGTGTGTGTGTGAGTGAATGAGTGGATGATTGAGTCTTCTTTGCGATTCTTCGAAGCAGCGCGATGGTTAAATTACAGTTTCCCATTTCCGTACACAGCCCCCTTGCATTTTCATTGAACTCTGCAAGGTCTTTTGTGCTGCAGATTAAATTTCGTAAATCGAGGGACGGCTGTATTATTATTTTCCTGTTGTTTTTGTGTCCTAGGTCTTATAACCCATCGCTATCCCTTGACTCTCAGTTTTCTGTCTCCCTGTTGTTGATTTTGCCGTCCTCTCCACAGCTCGGATTATATATATATATATAAAAAATTGGTTGCAGATTTTCCGTTCTCTGTTGTTGTTGACATGTCGTTCTCTCCGCAGCCTTGTGCAGCGCTTTGTGACCCTCGGGTGAAAGGCGCTCTATAAATGCTATTATTATTATTTTCTAAACCGCTTGTCCTGGTGAGGGTCACAGCGGCAGCAGTCCAAGGAGAGTGGACAGACATCCCTTTCCTCAGCAACAGATTCCAGCTCTTCCTGGGGGATTCCCAGGCGTTCCCAGGCCAGCCGAAGGATATAATCCTTCCAGTGTGTCCTCTCTTTTGTCAGTCCAATACTGAATAAGAATAATGGTCATGCGGGTTGTTTGACCATATTTCACTACGCTGGACTGTGCAAGTTGGTGAAAGGGGAATTGAGGACTGATTCATGTCACTCACGACCGATGATTGCCATGGTTGGGAATCCAGTAGAAATGTTGTTGACGTGATGAACTTAATGTTTAATATATGTTTCCCTGCAGAACTGATGTGGTGTTGTGTTTTAAATCACATTAGGCACCTCTTTATGCAATCGTGGTAATGCAATGCTTTGTTTTCACCAGGGTTAATGGTATGTCAATGGTGGCCTATATGTAGCCTTACAAAATGTACATAATTAAAAGTTTGCATTTAACGGAACCGAATGCACTTAAGGTTTTCTGCGTTTGAAAGTTCCAGTATTTGACAATGTGCTTGCTATGATGCGTGTGTTTTTGCAGGGAGCTCATCACTCTTTTTGATGACAACTTCGTTCTGAAGCAACAGAATTCTGAAATACTGTCTCAGATGGAGCAGCAGGTCAGAGGAATGACACATTAAGCTTGTGTTTTATCCTTGTGCTGTGTCCAGCACACACACACACTAGGCCCAGCGCACACAACCATATTTATTCCACTGCCTTGGATTATTCACTGTCACACCTTGGCGTGGGAAGGGTTCTTTTAATGGGTGTAACACCGTCACGGTAAAGCTGCACTCCGTGGGATGTAATGATTCACTGATCTCTGCAGACATTGGAACTGCACAAAGCAAAAGAAGCTCTGAGATCGTATACGGCACAAGTGGAGGACCTGCAGCGTAGCAACAACACCTACCAGGTTTGTAACGCCGGCTCAGCCGCCTTCAAGTTGATGTCTTCAGCACTCCACAGCAGGCGACACACTCAGGCGTGGGCATGATCACGAGTTGAATTACACCTGCTGAAGATGCCCGCTGCGCGTGAATGATGCCCGCTGCGCGTGAATAAATGCGAAGCGCTCAGCTCGTGCGGAACAAACACAACCTGACGTGGTGTGACGCGGTGTAATGTGCCCGTACCTCCGCGTGACCTGTAGGAGTCGATGGACCAGTTGATCGTCAGCGTGCAGGAAGAGAGGAGCACCTCGAACGGGCACGCACAGCGAGTCGCCCAGCTGGAGAACGAGCTGAGCGATCTGAAGGCACGCTCCACCACCATGGCTGTTCCACACATCGAGGAATTTCTTTCCTGCTCGTCTGCGTGTTTGCACTGCTTGAGAGCTGCGTGCAGTCACATGCCTTGCAGGGCCTTGCCTTAAGCATCATTTAACAGTATCAACATTTTCAAAAAAGCATACAGGGTATGGTTTTGCCCATCCCCTGTCCAGTTCTTGCACTTGGATATGGAAAGAGTAAATTTAAGTGTTGATTGCTGGAGATGTTGCCGTTCATCATAACACCAGCTGACCTACGTTTATACCCTCGTAGCGGTTTCTCATGCTGTAAGACGAATACATTCACAAAGTGCTTTGATGCTTATTGTAACTGGGCACATAGTGTTGATTGATATGGTGTGCTTCATTGTATCTTGAGTTTGTCGTCGTAAATTGCTGCTTTCCTATAGCTGAGATCCTTGTGTTAACACTTTGTGATGTGTTGCGTTCTGTTCAGGCCACACTCTTGCGCATGGAGACTTCCCATGTTGAAGGTGTGGAGGCTCAGGCAAAGCTGAAACAGTCCCTGCTTGAGCTGAACGAGTTAATGGAGATGAAGCGTGCCTCTTATGAAATGGCGGTCCGTAACAAACATTTTGTGCGTGTCTCTGAGATGGCTTTGTACACATTTCTGCCAGTCACATCAATTAATTAATAACACCTGGGTCTATCTCGTGAACGCCTGCCAGCAAGTCTTGATACTTATTGAAGCCTCAAAGTGTATCTAGGCGAACGTTGCGGTGATGACATTGTCACTAAGTGGTGAATTGAGGCTGTGTCGTGTTTTTCGTTGGTTTGTGTCCATTTAGTTGCAAATGTTGCAGGAAGACCTAGATTCTGTGAACAAGGAGCTGACGGTCCTGACGGAGAACTTTGAGACTCAGGCTTGTCTGGTCAGCTCTTTGCAGCAGGAAGCAGAAGATGCTCGTAAAAACACGGAGAACCTGCAGACACAGGTATGCGCGCATATGGTCCACAAACTTCAAGAACCACTGTCAATAAAGCGTTGTAAATTACGGTTGACTTTAGATGTTTTGTCACTACACATTGCATCACATTTCATTTCGTTGTTCTATGAATTGATTGATTTATTTATGAGTGACTAGCTCTGTTTATGCAGTTAATGTATTTTATTTTTTACAGCTCGTGGACAAGGACGCAGAGCTGGCGCGACTGCAGGCAGAGCTGCAGGAGAGACTCTATTCCATTCATCAGCTTTCTAATCAGAGCTCGCCGGTGCCTCCGACGTCAGATTTGAAGGTAACTGCACTTTTTATTTATCACGTACTGTGTCCCGCCATGGCATGAATAAACTCACTATAACGGTTGCTCGTCAGAGCTGTTCTTTCGGGAAAGCCGTATCGAGCGCATGATGTGAGTTGTGCCTTCCTGCTGCTTGTGAGCAGCACACCCCTGTGTTCATACATCTGATTGTATCCAGCCTGCACACTATTTCTTGTTGATGCAATTTGTGTTCTACAAAAACTGTTGGATTTTAATTATAGTGTGCAACTGAGACAGACAAGGAAAAGAACAATCGATTTGTAAATCGGATTATGATAATTTATAAAGTCGTTGGAAAGAATGTTGCGTGCCTACTATGCACTGCCATCTGACCTACGACCCTGTGCTTGTATTTCAGGGTCAGTTTACTCTAAGTTCTAAAGAAGGAATTTCGATGGGATGGGATACTCCGAGAGTGGAGTTGGAAGCGTTGCAGAGCCGCCACACCGTTCTGTCCACACTGGTGCAAGAGCTGCAGGCCACTCACATGGAGAGCGTTAGCGAGATCGCTCATCTCAAGGTTCTTACACTCACCGCACATCTTTTTCCGTATTTAAGTTGCAGATTGCAGACACGTTCACTGCAATCATCATTAACAATTGTGCAAAAGTGTTGACGTTTGCAGTAAGCAAAACTTCTTGATAGAAAGCCACTCGTGTTTTTGAATGTCGACTGCCTACAGGAACAGCTGGCTGAGAAGGAGAGCCTCCGCGAAAGACTGGATCACAAGGAGAGGGAGTCCTGCGCGCTTGCTTCCCAACTCGACGAGATGCGCCGGAAAAGTGATGACAAGCAAGTGTGATGCATTGGCGAGCACTGTTGAACCCACGACATTGTAAATTGTAAATGTCGTGGTGTGCTGAAGTAGTAAAGAATATGCACGTTTCGTTCACGTGAAATACATTACTAATTGACTGTCGGGTGGAGGCGGGGTTTACGACACTTATTTTTTACGTGAACATTTTGCATGTCTCGCACCCCCAGGTGCATTTCGCATCCGAGCTTAAGAACCACTGTTCCAAACTAATTGCGTCACGTCGTTTGTGTTTTCGCGTGTTCAGCGAGGAGAAAATGAACGCGGCACTGAAGCTGCTGAGCCAGCAGGCAGAGGCGGCGCGCAGGGAGGAGAACACGGTCGCGCAGCTTGAGGTACCTCTTCACCGACTCACAACAAACCGACTAAGCAGGGCTTTGCGCCTCTGAATCAACGGGTGCAACGCACCCGGAGAAAATGCGCGCGTTACAAAAGTAGATTATTATTAGTGCATTCGCCATTAACGAAGCTTGTCACGTGCCTGGGTAAAAGCATGGGTGATCATCGGTAACTTCTGGTTATGCCACGCGACACACCACAACCAACAATGTAAGCGACGTGACTGGTGTTGCGCGAGTAGGATTTGGAGTTTTTATCAATGCTATTTACACATCCGAGGAGCCCCGGCCTTAATTGGCCAATCTTCCTGGACTAATACAACCGTCGTAAATAGTATCAAATTTGAGCCGTCTAAATGTAGGCACGGATAGAACAATTTATTTGTTTAACTTTTCCACTGTAATGTTGTGTCTTGGCCAAGTGTGAGCTTGGTATGAGTGAGTATTGGAATGAGCTATTTCCTCTGTCTCTGCAGAAGCAGGTTATGGAGAGGCCGCGGTACCTGCAAATAGAGTGAGTACAGTGGTCAGCATCTACACTGAAGAATTATTATTATTGTTTTCCTGTTGTTTTTTCTTTTGTCCTTTGTCTTATAATTCGTTGCTATCGCTTGACTCTCAGTTTTCTGTCTCCCCGTTGTTGTTATGCCGTTCTCTCCACAGCTCGGATTATTAAAAAAAAAACCCAAAAAAATTGTTGCTAATTTTCCGTGCTCTGTCGTTGTTGACATGTCGTTCTCTCCGCAGCTTTGTGCAGCGCTTTGTGACCCTCGGGTGAAAGGCGCTATATAAATGCTATTATTATTATTATAAGATAGAAAGCGACTAGATTTCCCCTGTCAGCATGTGGTATTGAGTAACTGCCCCCCTTTTTACAGAAATGTGGCATTTCTACCATCGACTCACGGCTGTAAATGCATGTGTAGCTTTGTCTACCCAAGACTCAAGTTAGACTTTATGCACTGCCACGAAAAACTCTGCGATTTAAATCCAGGACTTTTCAAAGATGAAAACTCGTCATAACAGAATTTGCTAGGTAGGCTGAAACCAATAGATTTAACAACGCGCAAGGTGTGACGCTCATGCGACGACCACGTTGCATGTACAATGCTCTCGGCCTTGTATAATCAACCAACTCGGCAGAGGTGAATGTGTGGCCATAACATTGTTTGTTTAAGCTGCCAACTGCCGTTTGTTAGCACGTATTCGTTTGTCTTTAAATGAGCCGCTACTTAAAAGGCTGTGGATCATGCGAGTAGCTGAGCACATTTTGCCCGTTCTTACCGCAGGATCGATGAGCTAAAGGAGCAGCTGATGCTCGTGGAGGACATGCGGTTGGAGTTGAAGCGCGTGCACACGGTAGAGGAGCAGCTGTTCCACGAGAAGGAGGAAATCCGCTCCAGGCTGGAGCAGATGCAGGAAGAGAAGGACAGGCTTGTTCAAGTACGTCAGTCTGTGGGCTTCCTGGAATGGCGTTCTCCAGCAGCGTTTATTGCAGTTGTAAACCAGTGTGATGGAAAAGTCTACAGCCCATGGGGCCGCATACGGACCACCCCCGACTGCTGTTTCACTTGACCCACAGCCACATGAGGTCTACCACTCGTAATTGGCTTGTACCAAAGCTGTATTCATCACTGAGAGCATCTTATCCACATTAATTGCTTACTAGAGAGCAATATTTCAACCAAGCAACTGAGGGGTGGGGGGAGGCAGAGACCAACGGTCTCGTTAGAGGGGACTGTCATACCCACTTTAAGAAACACTGCTAATCCCTGAAACTGCAACCTTTACACATTAATTAAGCCTAATCGACTAACTGTTTAATACATTAGTCCTACTTTCTAACCGTGAGCAGGAGGTGCAACAGCTGAAAAAGCACAACGAGGAGCTGGCGGTGGAGAACGGCAAGATCTCCGGCCACCAGAACCTGCAGCAGAAGATCCAGTACTTGGTGAAACTGAAGAAGGATTTCACCAAGCTGACAGAGGTCTGTGCTGTCCACTAGTCTCTGAACTTTCAGCTGTCTGCGAATGCTGAAGAACGTGTTACTGTTGCACGCGGTGTTTTCTTAAGGGTTTTAAACCATGATACACATCTGTGGAGAGATTTCGCATCCTTTGGAATAGGACAGAAGTAGTGTAATAATCGAGGCTTGACTGTTGTGGTGTAATAATCGAGACTTTACTGTCGCCACAGTGGCTTCGAAACGTGTGTCACGATAACATTGAGGTATTTTCTGTTAAACGAAGTTTCAAACACACATCATACAGCCCCAACCTATAGCAGCTCGATATAGTATAATAATATGTAGTTATAGTTATCCATCTACGACGTGAGAGCTCTTTAATTCTTCTGTGTCGCGTCTTCCTTTAATGCGACGTTAATTTCCTCTGCGCGGCCTTGTTTCGCCACAGGACATGTCCAAGGTACAGGCGGAAAACGCAATGTTGCGCGAACAGCTGTCGAAGCGCAGTGTGTGCAGAGACGGGAAGATCGGTCACAGGTCAATGTCCCCCATTTGAGGGACGCTCCGCTGCGTGCCTGGGAATACAAGGAGAACCACCAATGCCGCCTCGCCTCAACCGGTTAGGCGCAAGGACGGCACGATCGCCAGCGGCTCGACGTTCCCAGTTTGAGGCGGCAACATAAGCTCACTCGGTATTTTTGCAGGCGCAGGTGAAGCATGCACCTTAACACCTTAAAGTTACAAATGGTAAGACCCGATATGAGCGAAAAAAAACCACTGTGAAGTGTGAGACAATTAGAACAATTCTTGAAGTAAACTTTGGCAAAGGCTACCTATGGAATAAGAAACTGGCATGTTAATAATGAGTGTGTGTACTATAAACGGACGCTGCAGTGATGTAATGGTTCGCACACTGGACTTGCAATCCAGTGATCACCGTTTCGTTTCAACCTCCCGCGACGGCAGTTAAAACAATAGTGCATTTTTTTAATCCTTCCCAGTAAAAAGGAGGATTAATAACAAGTTGAAATTTGTAATAGAAATAAAAACTCTATATTCACAAAAACATAGTTTAATATTTTTAAACATTTTTTCACTTCATGTCTATAGCATCTCATGAGTGCATTGGGATGCTTGTACTTTTGATTCTATTCTCAATGAGTGTAGAATTGGTTCATTGCCATAATAACATTTGTAACTTGTACATATTTTGTGTGTGGTTAATTTTTGTTAAGACATCTATTATTAGGATACAAATATAATTTCATCACAGTCGGGATCTTATTTTATATTTTTGGGTTTAGATTTTTTTGCGCAGTTTTGTCAACTTAAACATTCCAGTCTGTTGTTGCTTTGTGGTTGATAACTGAGATGAACACCACTTTGGGAAAAAAAATGCTTGTATCAAAATGCACTGGGAATCAAGTAATATTTCTGAGATTTACAGACAGCAATGCTTAAAACGTAGGCTTTCTTTCCACAATGTATTTTTCAGCATAAATATCGTGATGGATTTTCAGGGCCTTTGACGCCAAAAAGAGGATGTTTGATTTTTTTTGGAACGTACATTGCCAACCAAAAATGAATCGATGAATGAGCTTGCATTTTATATGAGATGTGTTGCCACCATTAACTACCGAGTCTATCTCCTGAATAAATTACAACTCCATTCACTATCCATATCCTCATTGATTTAACTCGCATTGGTGACTTTGAAAGATTCCCGGAAGCTTTTGCCAGAATAGCGGCCGTCCTATTAGTTATGGAGGATAGCACAAGTGTCCAAAATATTAGACATTGGCTAGGAGAGATTTTAAACAGACACCAATCTTAATAATAATAAATAATAATATAATCGTATATGCCCTTGCAAAGCCATCTCTGGTTCACATCTGTCATTGTATATACACTTTGAAGCTAGGAGGAGGTTTAGAGTTCATGCGTATGTTTTTGTTCTTGTAGCGTTGTTTAAAAAAGTTGTTTTGATTCGTCAAATGCAGCTCTTGGTTAGATTTGTCTTTAATAAAAAACGATAATTGTCATTATCTTTACATATTGTTAATCTTCTTCTTTGCGATTCTTCGAAGCACGATGGCTAGCTTCTGGACATCGTCGTCCTTCAGCTTGGCCTCGAAGTGTTTGGTAGAATTCGCAGGCAACACCAAGCACTACCTGACAGGGATCGCGACGTGAACGCTTCTACCTTGACCCCCATATTGTTAATTGTTTCATATTATTATCTTTAAATAAATTCCCATCCTGGACTAAAACTACTGGTGTCATCTCTTGTGACATAACTGTTTTGGAAGTTGCTAATGAAGGTATTGTACTTATATTTAGTTTCAGTTTGGCAAAGCCCCAAAATACTGACTCAGTCCTTTATAAGCATGTCAGGGGAAAATTTGACTTTCCCCACCCCCAACTCTGGGTGGCCCTATTGCACTGTTCAGGCTCTCAGCATTGGAGATAAAGCACAAGCACTTACTCCAGCCGTTGAACTTTGATCAAGTAGTCTTAGATTTGAGGGTTTGGTGGTATTTCTGCTTCTTTATTTCAATGATGATACAAAGAACCGGGTGCATCCTGCAACTGACCGATATTGTCGTACGGATTCCCAGCTATGATCTCGGGAGAAGAAACAGGGCAGGAAAGAGTGAGAGACAGGAGAAACGAAAGGAAGGTGAATTGCAGAAACAGATTGCATTTTGGGTGGGGCTGAGCAGAGAGTTGGACCATGCTCTTAGGGTTCTTTGTGATTTCCTAGATTGATTGTGTGCCTGCGTGGGTGCAGTCACGTAGGGTAATCAAATGGACTTAGGTGCTCCCATATTTATTAAACTTAACTTTGTTCAATCCAGTGATTTTATATATGTAATTTTCTGATGTTCTGGATGTGTTTGATTTTTGGTAATTTTTCTTAAATTTGGTTATTTTTATACTCTGCAGCGGTGATCTGGGGCAACTCATGGGTCTTGCACACGTTCCCTTCACTCGTACACCTGGTCGTGTGCGCGGACCGTAGTGTTTATGGTGGTGTTTGTTAGTGTTATTTGCAACCTCAGCAGTGGTTCAACTTGCAACTCTCCTCTTCTTCTTTGCGATTCTTCGAAGCACGCTGGTCAGCTTCTGGACATCGTTGTCTTTCAGCTCGGCCTCGAAGTGTTTGGTATAATTCGCAGGCAATACCAAGTATTACCTGACAGGGATCGCGACGTGAACTCTCCTAATGAACACTAACCACAGAGCCAGCAGTTGTTTCTACTCTTACAGAAGCAATATCACAGATTGTTAATTGAAATTTCGCCGAGGGATTCTGCTGACCTTAGATGCTGTATACGATCAAATAGTGGTGTATTTGCACAATTTCATAATTGTTAGTATTCTTTTAAATATCCACGCTGCTGTTTTGCCACTGTCAGCTGTGGGTTATCATTAATGTGGGGGTCCTGCGTGCTTTGATGTTTGCCATTTAACTGAATATTAAGAAGCAAAGGTCAATCACATTTGCATACAAAGCAGGAAGAATCCAACAAGGCTCGAAGAATGTAGGGTTTCAGCACCGATCGCGTGGTGTTTGCAAGCTGCTTTGGGGCTTGAGCTTTTTTCTGATGTGCAGTGGTTCACATTTTTGAAGATGTGAAGCGGACGTTGTGTAGTGAGAGAATGAGTGCATTGTCGTCAGCCACGGTCTATTCACTGCTCAATGAAGGCCTCACCACTACATTGTTATTACTTTTGAGCATGTAGGATAACGAGAGTGCGACATAATTTGTATGCGGCAAGTTCCCTTGTGTATTCCTTTTATTTGTTTTTTTTTGTGCAAAATCACGATAGTAAAATATGTCGTACGCCCTGCTCCACCCGACACAGCCAATTGATAAATTTGCTGAAGATGATCCATATTTGTTTATGGGTTAGGCCAGGCAGAAAATTGCCAACATTTTTGCCGTTGGCACAAAAATATTACGTGGCGACAGCCATCAACAAATATGGGTCATTCTATCGGATATGAAATCCTACGTATTAAGATGGCAAGTGGATTATGTTAGTCTGGAAAACTAATACGCTAGGCAGGTTGACTCATAGTTCCGTAATTTGTATCAGGAGGCACGGAATGGAGTTGTGATTCTTGTGCTTTACCCCACATGGTTTACTTGCGGTCACAATCCGATTTAGAATGCAGCTTTTTCCGTCTACTCCGGCCCCTTACTCCAATGACCCCTGTTACCCTGTTATGTTGCATGAGATTGCTGACCTTCAGTCAGTTCTGCGACCGTTATCTGTGCAGCCATGGAAACTTTTATTGCGTGGTACATTGCGACACATCACTTTTACGCTGCTCAACGCCAACCTTGTATCTTGCTTCACACTTAACTTAAATCCCAACAGCGATGCTGTTGTGGAATGGTTATCACACTGGACTTGCATTCCAGAGGTCGCCGGTTCAACTCCGTCTCCCAGCTTGGGAGTTGAAACATTAGGGGAAAGTTTATTAAATTACCCGTGGCCTCTCTCCACCCAGCCGTATAAGTATTTTCATCTTGTAACCAACCATGGCCTTAAAATATCATGATAAAACAATTACTCCACACAGAAAGGCACCCAAGCCGGGATTCGAACCCGAGACTTCTTTTTGTGAGGCGGCAGCACTACTCACCATGTCATCGTGCCGCAGGGCAGACTTATGAAGGGAGGTAATATAATCTGCGTGTTTATAATGGACGTGAGCATTACTCGGTACTCGCTTGCCATTTGATATATACTTGACTATAAAACATTGCCCAGCACCTACATCACTCATGCCTTGACTGGTAAGTAGAACGGTAATGCTCAACCGGTGGGTGACGACCCATCAGTGGGCCGCGAATGACACCTAGTGGTACTTGGAGACCATACCAAAGTGGGCCTTGAGTTGTGAAAGGTTAAAAAAACTAGAAATATAGACGTGACCAGCACTGATACCTTGATGGTTTTAAAATAAACCCCATAGCCATTACAGGTCGCTTTACAAAAAGTGTGCTGCAGGCATAATGTTACTGATCAGCTGTTTGAAAACACGTCATCAGAAAGAAGCATTAAAATTAATATTTTAAAGCATTAAGCGGTTTCCACAGCAAGGTTAATGGTGAATTAACAAATGAGAACATCTTAAATGTAGTTTACAAAGGGTCTCGGGGATAGTGAGAGAAAACTTCCTTTTTCGTGCCTTTAGAATGAGGGCAGAGAACGAATGTGATGAACCACATGAATTTAATGAAAACCTGGGTCCTGCTACGATAAATAAGCTGGGGATAAACAGTTTGGTCCATTACCGCATAATTGTGTGTATAGTTAGACGCACCGAAAATGTACTGCATAGCAAAGCCCCCATCACATTACATGCGGTTTTGCACTTAATTTTGGTGAATTTCAGATTTGATAAGCGAGAAAATATGCGACGAACACTGCTCTGATTTGCAGAGTGGTGGGGAATGTGCTGCTCGCTACTGTGTTCACCAGGCATCACTTGAACGGACCTTGGAGGTAGCTCTGCGATATCCGCTTCCTCCAAAACAAACGGGCGCAACTGCTATACCCAAGATCCACACGGATTCGTCTCATTACACGGTGCCGACAGCACAATCGGTATAGAATTGGCGGACAACGCACACGACAAATTTTTACTTGGGACCTCTGGGCGCGATTAACGTGAACTCGGAAAGACCGATCGACGTGGTAGACAGGACTGCGGGAAGCACGTCTGCCGATCCTCCCGGTAAACTAAAAACCCTGAACTACGACGACCCAGGGCGGTGGCGGCGCGGGGGGGCACGATCAGACGTGCGGAGCGAAGATGCGATCGGTGAGCGCGGAGGGCAGCAGTGACACCATGAACGTGCGGATCTTCCAGTGCAGGTCGGCGGGTTGGTAGCGCGCGTAGGGCCAGCAGGACACGAGCGCGTCCTCCACGGCCGCCAGCGCCGGCTCCGCGCTCGCGGTGCCGCTACCTAGGAGCGAGCGCGCCGCGATCGCCAGGCGGTCGCGCTGGGAGGGCTTCAGCGTGTCGGCCATCGCGGACAGCATCGAGTCGAGGCGCGCGGGGCTCAGCAGCTCCGTGGCTCTCGTCAGGTTCCCGGGCTCAACCTCGCACACCGTCACGCCCGCCTGACGCACAGGACATAAAGGTACCGCCCCCCCCCCCCGTAATAGCCTTGCGATCTTTTGGGGCGGGTGCTGTTTGGCGAGCAGTGATGAAGGCAGCCGAGGAGGGGGTGGTACGGCCAGCGCCACTATCGGCTGCCTCAGTCTACCCAGTGTTAAGGTATACACACTTTGACCTAGAGGGGAGACTCAGAACCCAGTTTGGATATTCAACACTATTATTTGTTTCCTGTTAGCAGGACATGAACATTTGTGTGGAAATGTCAAGTGACAATAAAGCACCAATATGGTCGCAATCGGACCTTCTGCCGTCTAGAAATCACATCTTGCGTATTTTTTTAGTATTACTCCGATTTTTTTTTCCAGCTCTTTTGTCCTCGTGAGTTTCAAACAGATTACAGAGTGTTCGAATTGTGTTAATGTCACGCACAGCCTCTTCAAGACACGACCCAGCACAGAACCCACCCACCCAGCGACCAACCGAGCCACCCACACGCACGTGAGGCGGAGCGCCTCCACTCACCGAGCGCAGCTTGATGCGGAGGCAGTCGCTGAAGGCGGCGGCCGCTGCCTTTGAGACGCACTCGGGGGCCCAGGTTGCCACGGGCATGCGCGCCAGCATGCTGGTCACGTTTACCACGCGCCCTGCGCAGCACGGTCGCACAGCCACACTCGGTCTCTCGGGAGGCTGGGCTCACTGCTGGGGCTGCCAGCCCTACCGGGTCGGCCGGGACTCTACCGGAATCGGCAACCGATCTCCCAGTGAACTTGAAAGCAATCCGGCAGATTTTAATCAAAACCGTACAATTAATAATAATACAATAATAATTTTACATTTATAACGCGCACACAGTCATTCACTGTCGAAGGTACTCATGCAATAAGAGAACGACTCAGAGGCTCGAGGAAAGCACAGAGAGGCGGAGGAGGCAGCCAGGCGGTTTGCCGGCGCCATATTGCCACACATTGCTTCCTATATATTAGGATGTTATCGGTCGATTAATTAATGAGTATTTTTTAAAGTTAATGACATTTCGCACGATTGATGACATTGCGTACGATTGTGTGAGCCGCGTATACGCCGTGTGCGTTTGCGCGTTCGTGCGTTCACACGGGTGAACGGTCGCACGCTCACCCTCAGCCTCGCGCACGAGCGGCAGGAAGGCCTGCGTGACGCGCACGGTGCCCCACACGTTCACGTCCATGAGCTCGCGGTAGAGGTGAACGGGCACCTGCTCCGCTTCGCCCAGCGCCGTCACGCCGGCGTTGTTGACCACCCCCCACAGGCCTGCGGCGGGCACACGACACACGCGCCCTCCCCTACAGCACAGGCTCACGAGCAACGCGTTCCCAACGTTGGTTGGGGTCGTCCGGAAATTCAAGCCGTTGATACGGAAGATGAAGACGATCCCAAGAGACTGACGGGTTCATACTGAGCCGGAGATCCAACGTCGCGCTCCTCTTGCCCCAAGTATCGGCACGTGGCATTGGATGACGTCACTTTTGTAAGCAGAAAATAGTGTTCTATTTTCACGCAATGTAAATGATACGAAAATCCCCAAAACAAGCGTTTACTTAAAAATATGAACATCTATAAATGGGAAAGTGCTGTTAACAAGCCGACACAATGCATTCAGTGGATACTGCGGCCAACACCAATGCTGCTGTTTTCACATCACGCCAAGCACTCATTTGGGACTGACTCGACCTAGAATCGCCTTGTGTTTTCCGATACTTTCAATCATTTTTTTTACCATTTTTTTGCGTCGATTTTTATTTTATTTTGATGTTATGAAAACAACGTCAATAACATTACAAACTCTAAACGTGCTATTAGATATCTTCACGGAAATACTGTAACGCGGTTTTTTGGTAGAAAGTAGGTATGGCGGGACACATCAACCCCTGAACTAGCCCGCCAGTATTTCAATCACATGCCGCGAACAATCTTTATCTTCTTTCTAAATACCGCGGTGAGACTTTGAACCACCTGCTCCAGACCTGTTCAGTGCACCCAATGGACTGCACACACCCTCCGCTTACCGGTCAAGGCCATTGCACGTCCACAATGTGGCCCTTTTGCTAAGGTGAAGGCCGCGGCACGGCCGGCAATAATTAAACCTGCACCCACCGCACTACCCGATCCGAAGGTCAGCCGGCATAGAGCATCAAGGTGGTGGCTATGCTGCACTTGGCTGCCTGTAACCTGGTACGACACACATGCCGTGAAACTTTCTTCTCGTGAGGGTTGAGGAGGAGTAGAGGAAAAGGCAATACAGCAAAGATGTGGCTTCACGGGATAGCCTTTTCCCCCTCGCACGCACGGGTTTTCTCCGGGTGCTTCCCACATATAAACTCTATTTTTCCAATCACACCTTGCCGTCTTGAGGACCACAAAGCTTGGGCAAATTATTGGTGCCCCGCTCACCGCACGCCCGCTGCCTCCCCGCTCGTCTGTTGTTCCTCGCGCCTCTGAGTCGTCCCCTCCCTTCGAGAGGGAGCGAACACTGCGGTTGTGCATTATGAGGCTCAAATTTCTTACTTTGTATTAGGATTTCCTCGGGGATTTTATAAGAAGTCTACAAACGTGCACGTGCAGGTTTGTGGGCTTCTTCCAGTTTTATAATTGTCCACACGTCCACCTAGCTCAAGGGTGCACAACATACGGGGCCGGTGGCCAGGTCCGGCCCAGCAATACATTGTATCCGGCCCGTAAAGAATAATTACTAGTTAAAATCAATCAAATTGTATTGAAACAATTGGGTTGATTTTGGCCTATGTTAAAATACACTCGTATTTAAACATAGGCCTACACCGCTATAGCCCATCGTAAATGTTTGGTGTGCCTGCAAGGGGATGGAGGGGGGGGGGGCATTTAGGGTGAGAGCGGCGCTTTCTGGTTACCTTATCTGCACCCCGTGACGTCGGCACTCGGTAAATTGCCGCGGTGCGCCGTGAGCCGCTCACCCTTAATGTTCTGCTTCTGCAGGAACTCCTGGGCGAGCCGCTTGGCTTGCGCCACCTGCTCGTCGCTGCGCACGTCCATCTGCAGCACGCACAGGCGCTCCGAGCCGAGGCGACCCAGCAGCCGCGCGCCCTCTCCATCCTGTTGTATGCGGCGCAGACGCACGCCACCGCCTCTAGTACCGTCATTCGCAACCGGTGGCCCGCGACCCATCAGTGGGCGCGAGCGCCACCTAGCGCTCTGTAGACACCCTACTCAAGCGGGCCAGAGGTGCGAAGGTTTAGGAGACTATTGGGGCATCTAGGAAGGCCGGCACGGCACACGAGGGGGGTGGGTGGCCAGCACCATACCCCGGCGGCCTTTGTCTCCATGGTGCCGCAATAGGTGCTGCGCCGCCCCACTCCGCACGACAACGACAGTTCGCTTCTAAGTGGCGGCGATGCCCACACGGCGCTTGTGCCAAGCCAGATGCACCTTGAGGCCAAGGAAGTCAGCGGGACAGACCCAGGTTCCGTGGGCTGACTCGCCAAGATGATTGGTCCCTACCGTACCAGCTCGCGTCGCACCTCCGCTCACTGTTGTTGTCGGAGGGCGACCGCTTCGAACTGCCCAGTACCGTCACCTACGAACCTCCCCCCACAGAGGTCGATCTTGCCACCGCTGGTACCGGTCTTTGGAACGCGCAATTCTCCACACTCTCGTGAACGCACACACATACAGTAGGCTAGCCAGTGTGCCCCACCAGCACCCTGAGCTAATCGCACCACCGCCACGACCGACCACATCCTGGTCACGACAGCAGCCTCCACAGCATCATTTTCACAAACGTTTCACAATGGACTTGGATCACCGCCTAGTCCCCCCTGCAGGAATGTGTGGGGTTTTTTTGCAAATTTCGCAGAAGTTCCGCGCAGTACCGACCAATGGCGAGACGGGTCGTGAGTTGGAAGGGGAACGCGTTGTGTGGATGGGCGGCAGGAGGGGTGGAAGTTCTAGATTGTGAGGACAGCAAAGCAAGCAAGCAGCGACGTCCTGATGAGCAGAGGCTGATTAAGAGGACAGAGGAAGCAGTGGTCGCCGGGGCGGAAAGGAAGGCGATTAAAGTCAGCCAGGTGAAAGAGGTTCTTCAAAACGACTGCTGTCGTGAAACAAAATACCAAAGCAGACAACAGGCTCTTTTCTATTTGTCTGTCCCCTCCAAGGATAGAGATTGCTCCAAGTATTCGTTACACATCCCACAACCAATCAACGAGTATTTTTTTCAAGTTGTGGGAGGAAACCGGAGAGCCCGGAGGAAACCCACGCAGAACAGGGGGAGAACACACAAACTCCACACAGAAAGGCGCCCAAGGCCGGAAATCGAACTCGCTCTGGCAAGACTTTCTGTGAGGCGCAGATGCCACCACTGCACCAGTGCTGTTGCGCGTGTGTGTGCGGACACCTTGTGCAGACACGCGGCGAGCACGGAGAAGCCCAGCGAGTGCAGGCGAGACACGAGCTGCAGCCCGAGCCCCGAGTCGCAGCCCGTCACCAGCACAGCCTTGCCACTCGCCTGCACCAAACACAAAGATCCCCCAGCCATCCATCCATTATCAGAAACCGCTTAATCCCGTACACTCGTACAGGGTCGCGGTGATCCGGAGCCTACCCCGGCAGACATAGGGCGCGAGGCAGGGCTATACCCATGACGGGATGCCAGTCCATCACAGGGCACCGGGGGCAATTTAATCTACTGCACTCGGTACTCATTTGAGGCTGAGTCGACGTAGGGGAGGCCCGGTTCAGAAAATCGTCACCGCTGTTGACCGTGAGCGGGAATGAAACTCGGGTCGCAAGGTTTGTAACCTAGCGTGCTGACCACTGAGCCGCCGCACAGTTACAGACACACACGAGACACAAGCTTAACCACAGAGGTGCATCCGATACCCTGTGATTGACTGATGTCCCATCCTAGGTACAGCCCTGCCTCGCGCCCTGTGTCTGCCGGGATATAGGCTCCGGCTCACCGCGCGACCCTGTAACAGCAGGTGCGTCGCAGCCGCGGGTGTTGCAGGAAAAAGTGAGGGGGATGGAATTATGTTTCTGTGAAAGTGCGGGTGTCGCAACATATGATATGAGTCTACCTCAGGAAAAAGTGTGGGGGGGATGGAATCATGTGTCTGTGAAAGTGCGGGTGTCGCAACACCTGCGGCTGCGACGCGCCTGCCGTCCACCACCCCATCATCAGTCTAACCCTCCTCCCGGGACGACTCACCGGGAGGGTTCCCCGCGGGATGGTGTTCTTGGTCGTGGACAAGGCGAAGACTGCGTAGGCGATCACGATCACGGGCGCCGCGGCGCTGCCCAGGAGCGCGTCGATTATCGCGGGCAGCCACAGCCCGAGCGCCGCGGTCAGCAGGAGCGACAGGAGCAACATCGAGACGGAGGAACCCAGGGATACGCCGCCGGACGAGAACGACGATTTGGACGAAGGAGACATGTTTTTTTTTTGCAGCGAGATAGGTTCAGACGGATAGATGGGGAGAAATTAGTTGGGAAGGCTGGCGGGAGACAAAGTGATGCAAGAGAGAAGCAGGGCGCAGCACGGACGGAGGAACAGAGAGAGCTGGCTGGCCGCCCGCGGAGAGAGCAAACTGCAGCGAGTTGAGTGACAGGTGCGGGAGTTTCGATTCGATTCGTCAACGGCGGCGGTTCCGCGACCTCGATTCGGTTTCCGGGTAATCCCACGCGGGTCGGCGGACCGTGGCGTGTGGAGGAGGAGGAGGAGGCAGACCCCGCAGCGTTCCGGAAAGTAAGACGCACCCCAAACAGTGAGCCCGCTGTCTCTTAATACGGGTGTGCAAATGTGGCCTCAACAACCAAAACAGCCGCCGTTCATCATCATTAAGTGGCGGTGATGTCTTGGAAGAAGAGAAAGTACCCACACTTTACCCTACCCTACGTCAGCTGTCAATCATTCACTACCTATTTGCACTGCCGTGGGACATCGGCGGGGGAATGAACGCACCAGATCGTTTCAACTACGACCTCTGGATTAAACATATTTTTAATTACAGAATTTAAACTCTTGGCTGAGGCACGGACACGTTTCTGGCAGGGACAATGTCCCACGGTCGAGAGGTATGACGGATTTGCAGACGGAGGATGGAATGCGTCCGTCATCCCTCGCTGCTGCCTCTACACCGTCCGACTACCTCTAACCGTCAGCGTTATCACAACACTTACACCTGTCTAACACGGGTTGGTTGGATTCCATACGGTATAGGGCAGGGATATGCCCGCTATGGGATGCCAGTCTATCACATGGCACCAGGGGTAATCCAGAGTACGCGGCGAAAACTCACGCCGACACGGGGAGAACCAGAAAGGCACCAGAGCTGGGAATCGAACCGAGGTTTTCTTGCTGTGAGGCGGCAGCGTTACTCACTGCGCCACCGTGCTGCCCCTGGGTGCATTGATTGCAAACTTGAATTCACCTCACGCGTGTTGTAACGCTGCCCTCTGCTGTGATACGATGGCATTATGTTCTATTACATTTTACTCTAGTCATTGCTAACTCGTAACGGTTTATAGGTGCAAAATGCTGAGAAGCTCTGCTGTAGTGGTCGAGCATATGGCAGTGGTGCACCGTTGACAGTGGTGCACCGTTGACAAAAACAAACTCGATGGTTGCTCTTCAAAGCTGTTCTTTCGGGATGCCCGTGTCGAGCGCTCTCCCTCTCAACGCCTATCAAAAACAAACTCAAACACACGTCAATAACACTGTGGCTTTGCAATTAATGAATCATATCACCCATACGCCACAAATAATAATAATAGCGTTTTATATAGCGCCTTTCACCCGAGGGTCACAACGCGCTGCACAAGGGCCTCGAAGAAACGGCATGTCAACAATGAAAAAAAAACAGAGGAA
>JAZEWU010000008.1:3178239-3196264 GCA_036362915.1 Geotria australis | reverse complement strand
GCTCTGAAGAAACAACCGTCATGAAACACCGTAGCTTAAGGTCGGAGGGTGTGGTGAGTAGCTTCTCACCACTGACGCGACGGTGTGGTGAGTGGCTTGGTCGTCATGGCTGGGTGATCGAGAATTTCTAAGAGTTGCTCTTTAGGGGGGGCCGGCGCGGTGAGTAGTGCTGCCGCCTCACAGCAAGAAGGCCCCGGGTTCGAATCCCGGCTCGGGTGCCTTTATGTCTGGAGTTTGCATGTTCTCCCCGTGTCTGCCGGGCACTCCGGTTTCCTCCCAGAGTCCAAAGACATGCTGCATAGGTTAATTGACTTGCTAATTGCCACCCGGTACCCTCTGACAGACTGGCGTCTGATCTAGGGTATAGCCCTAGCATTGCACCCTCTGTCTACCGGGATAGGCTCCGGCTCACCGCAACCCTGTGTATAGAATTAAGCGTTTTCTGACAATGAATGAATGCTCTTTGGGATATCCGTTCCTCCTCTCTCTTTCGCGACGTTTCGCCTCCCATGTTGGAGGCATCGTCAGACTTCACTGCCAAATAGAAGTTTGATGTTGATTTTTGGTATGTGTTAGGAGGTTAGTGTGACATATTTTGTAAAAGTACAATGAGAGAAAAGTATTTTGGGTGATAAAGAAATTTGTAGATTTATTATTTCACACTTTTCAAGTCCGAGAAAATGAACCGTAATCCTACAAAAAAAAATCTTGAAGGCTTCCTCCAAACCCGACCACCCATGCCTTCAATCTCGGCGTCATTAAAATGCGTTAAGTGATCAGAGCAACATGATTAGTTAGGCAGTTGTTAATGAAGCTGGAAGGAACCGTTGAGTTATATAGCTATTTTTAATAGTTGTCCAGCGTGGAGGGGTAAGCAAGTTACAACATCTCAGGGGACTGGGAGAAATTTAGTCAGGTGAGTACCCAGCAAAAACCGGCGGGGACACGGGGAGAACATGCAAACTCCACACAGAAAGGTACTTGTCGGGATTCAAACCCGGGCGCTTTTTGCTGTGAGGCGGTAGCGCTACTCACCACGCCACCGTGCCTCAGCACCATGTTCATGAGTGAATTGTTGGCGTTTTGGTCGAAATGTATTGCCAGGTTGTGTAGTTCTTGAAACAATTTAGCCATATATATCATATCCCACATATAACAGATTACTTTTTGGAGATGCCTTAACATTTTCTAATTGAAAATTTCACTCAAGTTAAAAAACATAAGAGCATGCGAAGCAATGCAGAGTTGCTCATAGCTGAGTATCGACGTTGTGCAGTAATACCACACGCCAGGCAGTCCCCGTATAGCACTTTATTACTCATTAGCTACTGTAGCAATGGATTGTGCGATACAGAATTGCTTCGTGTGATTAGGTAGTTCCAGGGGTGCCCTTACCGGTATTACATATTATCCAAAAAATAAATAAAATTGTTAGCTGTAAATGTTATTTTTAATAGAAACAATGTAATGAGCTTTTGTTGAGAACATGTATAAACCGAAGCACCCCACCCCTGAATTAGCCTGCTATAGTCTCAGTACATACAGTCACACTGATGTTAATTAATCTAGATTCTAGAACTTCCATTGCCCCTTTTCAACTGTGTCTTCACTATCTTAATGCCACATGGCAAGTTTCTGACATTCGAAAAACACATATCCCGTGACACACCCGCAGTAATAAACCTATTATTTTTTTTGTGTGCGGAAAAACATAAACAATGTGCAGTTAGCATATTCCATTGACTTCGAAAATAAACCTAAAAGTCTGTTTACAACGACTGCCACAATCCATCTGAACGCCAAGGCGGGGGCGGTGGGGGGAAATTCACAGCTCTGTAATTCAGTTCAGCGATTTACTCCTTGCGTGCGATCTTGGCCTCCTTTTGCCGCGGCTTCTCGGGAACAACGACGTCATCGTCGTCGTCATCGTCCCTATCGTGCACGCTCTCCTCCTGCTTGAAGAAGAACGGCCGGTCGTGGCCCATGAGGTGCGCAAAGTCCAGGTAGTCGCGGAACTGCGACGGGTCGACCAGGTAAGGACGCCCGGCGGCGGTGAAGGTGGTGAACATGCGAGCCACGCCGGGCACCGCGACGGCGTCACGGTGGAAGGTGGTGTTGCGCTCGGTGAGGAACGCGGTTAATGTCACGGCCGTGTACTCCTCGCGCTCCGGGTTGTGGTAGAGGCGCGCCACGTAGGAGCGCGTGATCAGGTGCAGCGCTGCTGGAGTCATGAACGTGAAGAGGAGCCATGCCGCGCCCAGGAAAGCCTGCGTGTCGGAGGTGAAACGTTTACGTGCGTTCTCGCCAAACGATTCCGCGCGCTCAGGTGTGTGACCATTTTTATACAGTAATATTCGATTCAAACCACAAGTATCGATGCGTAAACGACAAAAACACACTTTCAGGCATTTGTTTATAATCTCGCAAAACTTTATAAGGGGATTTTACATGAGCAGATGAGTTGCAAATGTTGGTCGAGCACTCCTCGTGTCAGGTTACCTTGCAAAGAACATAAAATCTTTCCACACAAATAATTTAGTGATATATAGTTTTGTTGGTTTTTGTTAACAGTTATGGTTGTTGAAAACATGTTTGGCAGAGGTTTTGACAAATGGTGACAGCCATACCTGTAACGCGGTACCCGCCTCAGCGAGTCCCGTCTGAGCCATCAGAGTCGGGGCTATGGCCAGGCTCATCACACTGGATGAGTAAGACAGCACCTTCACTCCTACACATCCGACAGGTGATTACTATTAGACACACACACACTCTCCATGTACACTACTTCCCACCAGACTTATACAGTGGTCCCTCGATGTACGATATTAATCCGTTCCAGAACACCTATTGTAATCTGAAACCATAAACTGAGACCAATAATACCTTAGTATAGTAAGAGCAGTACACACGTGTTCCAAACAAATGAGATATAAACACTAACAAGCGCTGCTATTGACTGAGAAGCTACCCAAGCGGCATGCGTTTGCATCGCTGATTGGCGGTTGCGCCACCCACGCTCACGCACAGCCATATCCTAACACATCGTAACGTAAAATGTAATCGTAATGTGATACTCATGTTCTTATAGAGCGTATATCGTAAAGTGATTTCATCGTATTGTGAGGCCATCGTAAAGCGAGGGACCACTGTAATAGAAATTATGGTATCTCAGTATTGTGTTCAGTGTGTACTTTCTTAAACCTTGATTACTATTGACACATAGTTATTTCTTACAGGCGTGTAGCATTGGTGCAGTGGTTAGCAAACCACGCTATGAATAGAGCAACAGTTCAATTCCACCACCACCACCACTCACCTCGGACTCTGCGAGAGAAGGTCCCCTCGTATATGAGCCATCCTTGCGGGGAGCCCACTGAGCCACTACTCATATTACTGCAGAAGCCCCGTCTGGCGAACGGCCGCCAGCATGATGCCGGCAGAGTTACCTGACAGCAGGGAAACCGGACAGCATGCACACCACATTCTTAATGGTGACAGATAATCAAGATATTACACATTGCCATATATTAAATGGGTCCCTGCTGCTAAATGTGACCAAAAGTCAATGGCATTTCGGCACCATACTTCACCAACTACAGGCAATCTTCACATTTGCTTACAATAACACAAATATTAACACAAAGATAATCCGTCCCATTCGTTAAGAATACGTTTTATAGCGATAGACTAACTTTCAGGGCATTGCCATTTCTTAAATGTGCGCGTTACAAATTGCCCCTGGAAAGCAGAGATAAGATTTACTTCAAGTGGTTTTTCCATCGTACCCACAGAAAAATGTTGATGGAAGCACAATTTAGACGTAACAAATATCTCAGAATGCACAAACGCAAGAGTATTTTGCGTTGAGCCAATTTAATTAAATAACTTTTACAAAGATGTTCCCGTGGACCCAATGCAAACCGACAATAAAAATCAACAACACGCATGCCACTGTAAATCCCACGCCAATATGAACGTTTTGATTATCACTGATTATTTACAAACGCACTTTGTCAAATAAAGCTCCATCGACGAAGCCGCAAGAAGAAGCGAGACGGGGGCTCAAGGCCGGTTGGGGCCTGCCTTCCTGCCCGGAGATGCGGCTCCGACCTGGGCAGAGTTTCCATCCGAGGCCGGTCCACCCCGCGGGGAACGCCCGCCTCGGGCCCAGCGCTAGTGCTGCCAACATCACAATCCCCACAGCCTTTTTAACAATGCACACTTTTTTGTGTTATTTTATACAGAATTAAATTATTACAGGCTCAGCCAACGTCTGTGGCTGATAAGTGGGTGCTTAGTCGAGTCAGGCTGAGGGTTAGGTTGTTTGAACTTGATGGCACACGTGGGTGGGCAGCGGCGTCCTCTAACGCGAATCCTTATTTGTGGTTAATTATTCATGATCTGTGTTGTCAGATCCGCCAATAAGCCAATAGGATTGACAAAAGCCTCCATCTGTTTAATATGTACAGAGACATCCAGCAGTGGAGAGATCATGACTGATGAATAATCTTGGGAGAATAATGTATACATGTCCACAATAGCAAGGTAATTCTCTCTTGCCAGGCGAGGGTTTTTTTTCTTGGATTAATATTTGAAACTACACCTGCGATCTCATATAAACCCATATTAAAATCCATACTATGTTTTATAAAACCATATGTACTATGTAATATACACCTACTCACCCATCTGCAGTAAAGCAATACGTACCCATATACAACGTACCTATCTGTAACTATGCAAAACATGACCGGCCCATGATTATATATTGGTACAGGTAGAGCAGCAGCTTCTGTCAAATCCACGGCTGGATGAAGGGCTAGGCTTCTCCACGCCTCTGCTGCTGGCGTCTAAAACTAAACAAATAACACATTAACCACACAAAATAAGAATGTACACACAGCATTGCACATAATTGATCTAATAAGCCAATTAAAATACCGGTAATACATTGGACTGGCGTGTCAGCTTGTTTTACAATACGTGAACTCGGAACCAGAAAGTGACGGAGTGTAAGTTTCCACACGGACCGGAACCGCGTCGCGCGTCGCGCGTCGACCCAAAGTGGCCGTCTGCTTTTTAGCGGGAAGTGTGGCGTTCATTTAAACGCCTCATGAGTTCAATGTATTTTTAGTTTATACACATAGTTTTAATGTTACTTTACCTGCCTTTTAATCTGTGATTTTAAATCGCCGTTGTTTTATGGACAGGTACTTTGTGTACACCGTCGCGCTTTCACTCGACGTGGGCAACGATGTTGAATGTGAGTCGTGCCTCAAGTTTTATAAATGTAGTTTTAAGCGTTGCGCACCGCCTAACTGCACTTTAATAATGTATCGCAGTGGCTTGTGAAGGTGCGATAAAGTTTGAAGGGGGTTTGTTGATGCGTTTCAAACAATAATATGCATTGTACAATAGGCCTTTGTTCTGTGTGCACAGACCGTTTGAACGAGTGTAATTCACTGCAGTCTCTCGTAATGTGTTTATCGAAACCTAACTTGACATCTACCACACTTGAGAATGCCATCTATACTCCAATATAGTACGCTCCGAGCTATAAAACAGTGATATATTCGATATAAAATTCCATTGTGCAGACCGCATGGTGGTCGATAACGCATACCGCACTGCTGTTTGTAACAGCTCAATTTACAATCTATGTTTCTTTACATTGCACATCACAGTCTATAATACAGGTCATATTACAGTGCGTAATACAGCCCATATTACAATCTATAATGCATGTACAGCATTACATTGTTAAGTCTGATTTATATTTAAGTTAATAATAATAGCATTTATATAGCGCCTTTCACCCGAGGGTCACAAAGCGCTGCACAAAGCTGCAGAGAGAACGACATGTCAACAACTAGTTTTACGCCAAAGTGCTTGTCATTAACCCTCCATCAATGCCCAATAATTTTGCATCAAACTAACCGAAAATGATATATATAGTCTCTAGACTATGAAAGCCTACGTTTTAAGTTAATGTTAAGTCTACACTGCAGCACTTATGCGCAGTGCTGCAATGTAGACTGCAGCATGTAAAAAAAACATACGTAAACTTTTGCTACGTACTCCAGGCAATATCACTGTCCCTGTGCACAGCATTGATTGTTTACTCATGGGATACAATCATCTCGAATTCTCTACTCCCTTAAAGGCCAACCAGATGAATTCACAGCGGCTGAAGAATTCTACAAACACACGAAGGAGTGCTTTGTGGAGAGCATTAAAAACAACCGAGCACATTGCCTTTCAGGTAAAGTCTAGCGTGTTTTATACTGTTCACACGTTTTTGTTGCACGGTATTACAATGTAGTGGCTAACGTTTCACAAACGTTTGCCCAATTGTGTAAAACCTCTGGTCTTCAGTGGAGGTGAGATGACATTTTTGTTACATTAAGTTGATGTTCTTATTTCTCACAGAATGCACGCCCCACACCTTTGCTCCTCCGCGGTGGTATTTTGCCGTCCAAGCTGTGGGGAAACATTACCAGGTACTTTAAAATAAAACACAAACACCAACAGCTCTTTTATAGCCACATCAGTACAATGTCACTCGCATAAACACAGAGGTAAAGGTGCAGCTGTTTACCGTGGCCCAAATGCCCAAAACACTGTCTGTTCAGCAGCAAACGGAACGTTTGAAGGTGCAACATTTTAAACTTGATACGTTCATTGATTTGAGTAAGATTGTAAGAATTTGGGAAAATAGATGATAGGAGGGAATGTCAAAGTCGTGCAGAACAGGGAAAGAGGTAGTATTGAAGTGTTTCAACCTGCATTATGGTGGTGTTTGAACACAATATTGCTGAGATGAAACAGTCTGATGAGGTTCACAGGGGACGGTAACCGTGTTCGTAGAAGTAGAAGAGTAATAAAGGAGGCGACTGACCCGCCGATGATCGAGTTACTGGAGTGAATCAATTTTTGCTGGATCATCAATTAACCCAACTGCTTTGCGTTAAAACTGCCACACATTTCTCAATACCTGTATCCACACTCCGTGCAGGTGTGCAGCCCCAAGTGGTTGGAGGTGGGCGCGGAGGCGGACGGAGCCTTGGGCGAGTGTTTGTCGGCCGTGCGATCGTACGAGGACGAGATGGTGGCCAGTCAGGACAACGGCGAGGACAGGTGCCTACGCTGTCCCCACTCAATGTTTCAAAACCTCCAGTGTCATGTTGCTTGATGAGAATTAGAAAATGTGATGAGCATTAGCGCAGTGTCTGCTGCTTAGAGCCGGCGCTTGTTGCCCGGTTTGTCAGTTTTGTTGTCGTCCATTCTGCGATGCCACAGGTCTCACATTGGCGAAGCGGCCGAGTGTTTGCACCACTTGGCAAACGACCTCCCGCCTCCAGGTGTGGAACACACTTCCTGCGTCTATGTAGAACAATGCACGTTTTCCTTATATAATCTATGGGCCTCGGCTAGCAATTGTAGTAAGACAGACTCTTATCTCTCCGTCTATTTTTTAATATCCACATTTCTGCTGCACCCCCGCGAACCATAACTTAATATTCCGGTACAGTCCACTCGCGGTTATAATTTCTGCGCGACGTTAATCACGCGTTGTTGATTTTCGCTTCTCATTTTCCGCGGCACGCAACAAGGCCGGGCGCTGTTGGACGTCACATGGGCCGTGTACCGCCCGCCTGCCCCGCGCGAATTCCTCCCCCTGCTCGGAGCCTTGCGGCGCCTGGCAGAGTGGCACGCGGCACGGCTCTCCGTCATCTCGTCGAGTGGCTTCACGTACGCCCGTCCATCCATCCTTTTTTTAAACCGCTTGTCCTGGTGGGGGTCACGCTGACAGCAGTCCAAGGAGAGTGGAGCAGACATCCCTTTCCTCAGCAACAGATTCCAGCTCTTCCTGGGGGATTCCCAGGCGTTCCCAGGCCAGCCGAAGGATATAATCCCTCCAGCGTGTGCTGGGTCGGCCTATAGGTCTCCGCCCAGTGGGCCGTGCCTGGTAGACTTCCCGAAGGAGCCTTCCAGGGGTCATCCTTACCAGATGCCCGAACCACCTCAACTGGCCCCTCTCAATCCGAAGAAGCAGCAACTCCACTCTGCGGGTCTCCCTCACTTTTAATTCCTTGATTTAACTTTTGCTCATGTAAGGTCTATACTTACAGTAAACGTAACCACTGTTGGCAACGCAGATGCAATATCGCTGAAGCTGTTATCATTACGAATCTGTGGTAATCTCCCACACTTTTGGGTTGGTTTTGTGGCACAGGGTAAGCCCTGGCATCGTGAGCTTCCTCCAAGCGCGGGCGTGGCAGTTGGGCGACGGCGTGTTGCGACCGGCGGACGTCGCGAGGACCGTGGATGTGCACACGGTCTGGCGGGGAGACCTCCGCGTATTCGACAACGAGGTGAGCATCGTCCCCTGTGGTATGAAAGGATTTTTCGTTCGGATTCAAGGAACAATAATCGTGCACGTGCATGAATCCTTCAACGAAATGTGTTCGTCCTTGGAAGTGTGGAGTGTGCGGTTGCAAATTGTGTGTTGAGCGTTGGTAGATTTTGTGGTTAGTGGTGAACTGATTGGGGGGTGTGCGGTGGCAAGGAGATGTTACCGAGTGGTGGAAGTGTGCTAATGGTTGGCTGGGTGTGTGTGGTGAGCTGTCAGTGGTGGTAGAGCATAGGGGTGAGTGGTTTGCTGGGTGGGTTTAGAGAGTTATGTAGTGAGAGGTGGGTGGTGAGTGGTGGCATGGTAGTTGGGTGCGAGAGGGAAGTTGTGATAATAATAATAGCATTTATATAGCGCCTTTCACCCGAGGGTCACAAAGTTCTGCACAAGGCTGTGGAGAGAACGACATGTCAAAGCTGGAGAGCACAACTGATCGGCTTTGTTTATGTAAAAAAATAAATCAACTTTACTATTCTGTACTGATCTAGGTTTTTACGGCTCGATTCATGATGGTTGCTCTTCAAAGCTGTTCTTTCGGGATAGCCGTGTCGAGCGCTCTCCCTCTCTCGCCCGCAACGTTTCGCCTCCCACGTTGGAAGCATCCTCAGGCGTTTTAATGTGCAGCTGAGTGAGTGGAGTTTACTATTTGTCTTTGAATTGTGTTCTGGCAGGACACTGAGTTAACATGCTTGATATTTGGCATGGTAGTAAAACGAGCTGTTCTCTGCACGTTGACTTGTGTGCAGACACCCGGGTCGGACGTGATCTTCCCCGAAGTGACGCTCAAGACGCTGCCCAGAGATTCTCTCTCTGAGGTCCTGGACCCGCCTGTAAACTCGACAGCGGAGAAAACACCACGAAGAAGGAGCGCCAGAGGCTGGAGGAGAAACGCCGTTCCGGAGGTGCTCGTCATAGTCAGAGCATGCTATATGTGACAATCTTCCCTTTAGATTGTTATGTAAAACAATATAAGTTTAGGAGGAAAATGTAACGCTAGGGAAACTTCTGCTTAAGTTGTTTTACGTAACTAGCATAATATTGTTGCTTAGGTGAACGTGCGTTATGCGTCAGTTATGAACGTTAGGGGCGGCCAGGTGGCATGATGACCAAACGTGATGTCATAACGTCTGTACACCTCTGTACATTACGTCTGTACATTATGATGTCAAGTTGCCTGCCAGATCACGCTAATTTCATTTTGTGGCCCCACAGTTATTGTGCAAAGTGTATTTGGAGTGTTAAACTTATTTTAATTCTGTATTGAAATTGGTGGGATAAATGTATAGGCTATAAAAAAAATCTGTTGTTTTCTCTACAAACTTTTCCTGTCATTTACAGTGACACAGTAGATGTATCTGTCTATTTCAGAGTTCATGGTGTGTATCTGCGTGTGCTTTGAACTGCGTGCCAGGTGCACCTGTACTTTGGGCAGACCCTTGACCTGGTTGGTTTGGTGGACGCAACAACCATCCCGGCTCACCTCATCTCGACCACTCGTCTTGAGCTGTATCCCGCTACCCAGTGTGAGGGCGCACGGTTATGTTGTGTGCAGCATGGTATTATGAACCTCAGAAGTCTTTGTTTAAGACTCTTGCAGCTAGCAGTGAATGACCGTTTCAGTATGAGAATTGTTCTGCATAGCTGTTCTTTCGGGATAGCCGTGTCGAGTGTTCCTTTTCTTTCCTTCATGACGTTTCACCTCCATCAGGCATGTTTTTGTAAAAACAAGACCTATATGTGTTTGTTTTTTGCGTTTGTTCCACGTTTTGAAAGTTCTTTGACCAAGTGCTGTGAACAGTGTAGCGGAGGATGGAACCAGTTCCACTGCGCGGTTCCTGGAGAAGGTTTCTGCCTTAAAGGGGAAGGTACGAGATCCGCTGCACAATCGGGAATTCTGTTTATTGATTTTGGATTAACGCTACAGACCAAGAGCCTCAAATAATCATGAAAGCTGATCCATAAGTACATTTTATAACATGCAGTATATTACTTGAATTCCTCCTTGCCAAAAAAATATGCCTGTGTATTTTCCACGGTTCAAATCCTCCCTAGAGCCTCTATTTATACCCCCACACATTCTTCTCAACTGTGGTGGGGGGGTGTCAGATTTTGACAAGGGACTTTTAAACAACACGGATCCTGCGAACAAAAATGTGCACACACAGACACGTTTATACAAACAGCAACAACAAAGTGAGACAATGCAAACAAGACATAAAAGAACCAGATTTTGAATGTAATATTGACCCCGGCTTGTAAAAAATAATCCACGTTTCTAGGTGGTGAATTACTAATAACATCTACTCCCCATGCAGCTGGGAGCCTTGTTCCGCCTGGGCTGCACTATCACCGGCATTGTGGCCCCGCCGCCCAGCCAGCGCAGCTACAGCAAGTGGAAGGAGCTCAAGTCTAAGAAGTCAACTCACCCTTCCGGCAAGTTCCCCTCTAGAAATCTAAACAGCCCAGGATGGGGTGGGGGGTCCTGGTGGCTCAGAGGACTCGGCTCGTAACACTGCAAATCATGGGTTCGATTTCCAGTAGCTGCCTGTGATTAAACCAAGCAAAGTGTCCATTTAGTGTTTGAAGATCTTAACACTTTTTTCTCATTGCCGGAAAGGGTTAAACCTCGTATATTCTACAAGCATAGCGAGTTGATGGTCTCAGCCCATTCACCAAAAACCATCACATAAATTCTGATTCTGTGCTTTATTTTGTTAAATTCAGCTCTGACACTTAAAATATTCGTTTAACTGTCACGTTAGGTCATTAGAAGGGATTTGTGTGATATCTGTTTTTTGTTTCCCGCTCCTTAATACGAGGGATGCATGGTTCTGAAAGAAATGAACGGACACTTTTGTCTTGGGACAACATCAATAGGGCAATCGGTGATAGATTTGTGGGGGAAAGACAACACTTTTTAAAAAGCCTACTATAAACGTTATCTATCACGCAGCCTCCGCCCTAAAGAAGGGTCCATTGCCGGAAACGTTTGCATGTTCATTGTATTTTCCAAATTGCGCCCCACCAGTGCCCGAGGTCACCGTCAAAGGCGAAAGCAGCAGCCGCTTCCTGTTCGTGCAGGGGGGCGGCCAAGATGGCTGCTGCGCAACGTTGATATGTACGGCCGACGGGATAAAGGGGGCGGCAGCAGCAACTATCGCGCAACAGCTGATCAGCGCAAGCGACAAATCTGATGACACCGGTAATGAGTGAGCCTGTTGCGCTAAATTTGATGACATCGTTTTAATGACTAATTTACGAATTATATTTTACAACGCGCTGCCGATTGAAGAATACCCTGTGTAATATCGGTCATGGGGGTTGTTTGACCACACTTTGCCAAACTGGTCAGTAGGAGTTGGTAAAAGCAGAGGCCCGAGATTGGTTTAGATAGCACTTTCCACTGATGTTCGCCGTGCCCAGAAACTAAACTCAAGTGGCAGGGTTCATAACAACGTGTGCTAAGAACTGTGCCACCTTCCCATGAGATTAACGAGTGGTATTGGCGTGAGACCATTGGGAGCATTATGGTTAGGTTGGGGGTGGCAAAGAAGAAGTGGCGCCATTGGCATGACCGATATGCACACGGAATGCATGGGAATTGATCAGTCTGACCATGCACGGTATTTTGTGTGACATAGGCGGCAAAGCAAAAACACATGGCACTAAGTCTTGAGAAGAGACTAGCGTTAACATTAGAGCTTCAAAATGGTGAAAGCATAATTGAGCTGGAGGACCAGTGGCACATTATTTAGTGCCAAAATAACTACTTTTAACTGCTCACAGATAACTTTTCTCTTGATTGCCATAAGTAAACAAATGATCAGATAGGGTTTTCTACCAAACGTGTGCCTCCTATAGATTTTGATGCGATGGCTTTCCTGGGCCGCCTGCCCTTTTACCGCGGCAACGAGCTGGTTGCCGTGGAGATGAGCGTGCTCCATCAACAGATGCTGATGCTGCAAGAGTGGAATGGTGAGCATCACCCTCCCTCCATCCACACCCCTCACCCTCCACACACCTCTCCCACAACTTCTTAACAAAAAGGTGAATGAGTAAAATTGAAATCGTCCTGGGTATTGCTACCTGTACCTACTACCAGCTCATACGTAGCTTGTTGTAGTGGTCTTCACACTGCTACGAACCTAGCTATCTGAGTTTAATTCCTGACCACAACTAATGTAAGTGCTATCTGAACCGGTCCTGCGCATCCTCCTTCACTAACCCACACATACATTCACTACGCAGAAAAACATGGTAAAGTGTGAGCGAACGATCCCCCACGCCGACTTAACATTTGGAGGCCTTCGTGGGTGCTTTTTACTGGTAGTACTGCCAGTAATGCTTCGACAAGGGCTCCACATTTGACGGTGGCTCCGCGTTATTCTTATATTGTTACAATTCTTGTTGTACTTATAAAATCACGAGCGAGGGTGTTTTCTGCCGAACGGGGCGAGCGAACGAGCGGGTGATTGGCGGTTAAACTCCACCGCTGACGGTGCTGCAGGCCAGCGTGAGAAGCGCGATGTCGAAGCGGCGGAGGCGACGATGGCGGCGGAGGAGGTGGCGCGCGTCCTGCGCGAGTGCCGCGCGCGCTGC
Source organism: Geotria australis (assembly GCA_036362915.1). Taxonomy (NCBI): domain Eukaryota; kingdom Metazoa; phylum Chordata; class Hyperoartia; order Petromyzontiformes; family Geotriidae; genus Geotria; species Geotria australis. The sequence goes on along the minus strand of JAZEWU010000008.1, from coordinate 3,183,252 downwards.
GTCGAGCGAGCGGAGCGCGAGCTGCCGCTGGGAGCGACCGTCCTCCCTCGGGTCGCCCGGCAACCACGGCCCTCGCTCGCCGAACTCACGGCCGCGTGTAAGGGCTGCACCCCACACCACCGCCACACCCCTCACTTACAACTCACCCACAGCACCACGTAGAGCAGCGTCAGCGGCGATGGTGGTGACGGCTGTGGTGCCCGCGAGGTTCTAAGGGAGATAATAATAATAATAATAGCATTTTATATAGCGCCTTTCACCCGAGGGTCATAAGAGTGTCTAACCGTGTTGACAAACCTGTTAACGTGCTCGCTGTGATTAGTATGGTCGTGTTAACCGAATCGGCGGTGGCATTTTCACAATGATCACTCAGTCGTTGTTGCTAAGTCATGAACACGCTCACATTCATTGTTACTACTTCATGAACCTTGTCGCAGTTGTCATAATCTTCACAAAAATTAATACAATGATAGGCGCCGAGATTGTGTTTGTAGCGATGATCCTGACGCGGTTTCTAAGTCTGCAGCCATGATTGGGATGACACAGTAGGGTTAGCAAAATGAATGAGTGTTAATTGTACAATGACAATGATGGCGAGCGTCTCTAAAAGATGATACGGTCTGTATGATTGTGTTAAGACCAGGTTTATAAGATTATAAGTATTATGCTGACATCGTAAGTAGTTAATGGATGTTGACACTTAACCAAGGTATAACTAATAATGTTAACAATTGCACTGTGTAACCTAGCCATCAGTCTGTCAGCCACTTGGTCTGAACACCTAAAGTTGAAGGTTCCATTACCGTTAAAGCCACCAAATATTACATCACATTTCTCTGAGCAAATTAAAGTGTGCGGTACTTTGCAAAACAAATATTGAACATAGGCCAGTGAACTCTAAAGCCTTAATGTCTGTCCCCGGGCTCGAACCCCAGGTCGGAGGGCATCACCGCAGCTGGACATTCGGGCACTGCAGAATCGGGAAGCAGCTGAGAACTGGGCACAGGCTCGCAGGTGAGCGGAGTGAGTGTTGATTCAAGTGAGCTGTGCGACTAAGCTAATTTGTCCACACACGAGCACACTTCATAATTCATGTCAGTGTGCATTAACAATTCACGTGTCCACACATATCTACACCGTCTGTGTGCAATAATGTAATACATCCAGGGAAGCCTCGTTGATTCTCAAGACCCTTTTTCAGTAGGGCCCTTGCATCGGGTTTCTTGACCCAACAGGCGTCAAACGCACAAACGCCTCAGCTACAGTCACCGACACGCGTCTGTGTTTGTCCCTCGTCCGCATTGAGCAGCGGTGATCGGCAGCCATGGGCCGCAGGGAAGGGGCCCACCCGTGGTGCCCGTCCCTCGGGGTTCTCTGGGGTGCTCTCGGCAAGGGAGCTGCTGCTTCTCTTCAACAAGGACGGCACGGCCGCTGCGGGGCCTACAGCCGCCACTCTTCCAGCATCCGGCCGGTAAGAGGACGCGCACGGCAAACCGACAGTTATTATAGTGAGTTTGTCATTGCCTTGTGAGCAATGGAAGGTTTGAGGAAGGCATGGGAGTTCATTGAAATTACCGTGTCATAAGCACTGAGCCAGTATCAGATACATTCGTTTACTGTATCTTTTACCTGTGTCTGCTGGGATAGACTCTGGCTCACCGCGACCCTGTACAGGATTAAGCAGTTTATGACGATGAAAGGATGGATGGATTAGTGAGCAGTTGTAAATTATAAAATTATAAAATGTCATTATATTTTACACTTTTGAACAATGTGGAATAGTAAACCCAATTTTCTCACGTGAAGGCTCTGCCACCGACATTGGCATGAGCAAACAATTGCAGGACTATATATTTTTATCTTTTTTTTATTCACAATATTTTGCACTGGTGCCAACAAAATCCTTTTCTGAACAGTAGGTGATGCTCTTGAGCTGGTTTCCATAGAGTGGCAAGCTGGTAAATCACGTATATGGTGCGCTTGTGCGATTATAATGTGGTGGTTCTTTTTAAAACGTCTTTAATTATGTGCAGTGAAGGAGTAAGCGTACATACCGCCGGATTAAAAAGTCTTTCTTAATCCCGATTCAGACAGGAAGGGGGTGGTGGGGTGATGGTCGGGGTGGTTGGCGGTACAAGGAGCAGATGGCTTGTTTGTAAAATGAAAATAATAGGTAACCGGGGGACGGCTTTTCGAAACGGTTTGTGTAGAAGCAAGCCCGTGCCATCGTCGCCGCCACGTCTCTACCGCATAGAGTAATTCCGCTAAATCCTCTCGTTAGCACAACAAGCCTCAACCTCTTGATGTTAAGAGCAGCCCGTTTAAGAGGATTGTCAAAGGAGACTGCAATTTCCGTTCTGGAGCAATTTGGTGAAGTGTATTGAAAGGCTAACATTTCTTTCAAATGTATTATTAACGAAATGGGGCTTGTTCCTTTGGTAATTACACTTTAAGGTCATTATTTTGTGCAGTTTCTCAGGAAAAGGTTAGAATGGGTGATGTTAAGGTAGCATTAAAGCGGTCAGCTGGCCAGCAATGTGATAAAAATGTGAGCTTTGCCAAAGGGGATCTGTAGTGCTTAACTATCCTGTTTTCCCTGGCGAGTGTTGCTCTGAATATGTTAATGTAAGGAGATTAAAGAGGGCTTTGAATAAATGTATACATTTCCCTATGAATTGAGAGATCATTATATTAGTATGGCCAAAGTTGGTTCATTTTAGTGAGAATTGCCACTAAATTAAACGTGTGTTAATCCTCATAATAAATAATGATAATAATAGTATTTTACTTCCTAAAAAAATCTCCAGCTGTTTCTTATGGATATTTTATAGCAAGGTTCTGTTTAGGACGTTTGGTCACAATGTTACCGAGTTTATAGTTTTTAGATGTTTATTATTTTATATTGAGTAGATGACAGCCATTTATACAAACCCCTGTGGTCGCCCCTCATTTGCCAAATCCGCAAGCCCAAGCAAAACACTCCAATTACAACGCAACAACATTGTATAGGTCACGATATCATCATGACCAGTGCGTCCAAATTCTCCCATTGGGATTCAACGGGGAAACTTTACTTGCGTATATTTGTCTTGGTGTAACTCCTCTAATTAATGCTACCAAAGTTTGCAGGCTCTTCCTTCCACTAGATTCCTCAGCTGTTGCACAGTCAACACTCAACCTCCAAGGTCTATTTCTATTACTGCATTCCACCATCTGGGATACTTGAAGACGACCAATTGCCTGAAACGTCAGCCTATTATATATGTTTTTGTTGTAAGGCCGCGTTTTTAATTTAATAAGAAAATATACATGTATATGTACTGTATATATCTCTTTCTATGTCTTATTCATCCACACTGTATTGAAAAATATGAGGATCATATATATGTAGCCCTACCTTTGTATAGATGTAGATTTGTTATTTGTTCAGACCCCAACTTCATCCAGACATCACCTATAAACATAAGATTAAATAAAACAGAAGTTCATTGCCTCTAAATTTAAATTGATTATGTATTTAGCGGTTGTCCACAACATCGCCTATCACGCTGCATGTGAACAATACTTCTTCTCCGAACAATAATTAATTTAAGATTTAAATTCCTTCAATTAGCTGCAGAACTGTATCTCACTGCGAGTAACATAAATGCCAATGGCTCCGATAGCCAAACAAAAGCAACTTTGCGACGATTCTAAGTAGCGGGAGAACCATCCTAAGCCGTCCTGGCTGGCTGTCCTTGTTGTTGTTTAATCTTAATCATGCTCCGATTGATCGTGACTTATTTTGGTTTGTCTCAGTGGCGGTTTGAGCAGGTGGACGGAAGGGCTGACCGTGGAGAAGCTCTCGTCCATGCCCTTCAAGGAGCTTCAGCACTGCCGCTTCCACGGCCTTGAGTGAGTGCAGCGGTCGCGAAATTTTTTTTTTTAAGTGAACCCATCTCTCCTGACAGTCACAGAGCCGGCTTCCTCATTAATCTTGCCAGGGATTGCCAAGTGTGGTGTGCCAAGCGATGGGGCTCTGTCCAGACTCCGAATTCACACTTCTTATGTTTTGTCGGTTCAATTTTACAAAAACTTGCTTGTCCCCCCAATTTGATTTTGTTCAAGCTACTGGCGTGAATGTTATTAAGACAAAGTATCCGTTCTGATCTTGTGGGTCAACACCACTCCTCCCCCGATGTGTTAGAGAATGTCCCACCGAAGCAGATATCTCAGAGTTACCGCTAAGACCCCTTTGGGTGACTTCTGCTCCTCATGGAAGAGGCCAGCATGTTCCCATCCGTTCTGCCAGTGAGAATAATGTTTGTCGCGTGACAGGTCAACTGATATCTTTAATCGTTGGAGGTGGAATGTAGCTAAATTTCTATGCAGTCATTGATGTCTGGGCTGCGATCAGCAACTCACTCCACTGAGAGCCAAGTGTAATCACAGCAGCTGCCTGGATTTGAAACCATGATCTTAACGGTGCCAGCTTAGCACTCTGACCTCTGAGTCACCAGACTATCTCTTGTTTATTATTTGACTATTTGAAGCCAAACCGTTCGTTTTTAGAAACGCGTCTTATAACAGGGGAGTTCCCACTATTTTTTTAGGAATTAACTAAACACACATTGCACCGGTTGGCAGAAGTGACACACACAGTCACTAAATAGTTAAACTTCTCACATGCAGCTCGGATAAAATTAAAGCGGCGCTTCAGTCACCGCTGCTTATCCGGTTATTTTTAAGCTTACGTAGTGGTAAGGGTTACTCCGTAAAGTGCAGAAAGTATTTCAGAGGTAGTGGTCCTGTTCTAAAAAAGCCTCCTCCCTTGGGGGGACTTTGAAGGCGTCTGAGCAGATCGGGGTATCTATAGTCACAACCCCACCCCCTGCCTTGTGACACATTTACAACGTGTACCCACAAGGGCAACTTGCTGCCTTGCCCACGAATGCAAAGGACTGGGTAATAATAATAATAGCATTTATATAGCGCCTTTCACCCGAGGGTCACAAAGCGCTGCACAAAGCTGCA
>JAZEWU010000008.1:3166172-3178116 GCA_036362915.1 Geotria australis | reverse complement strand
GCAGAGTCAAGCACCCAAAACTGCTGCCAGCAAAAAACAGCACTGTCAAAGTTATAATTGATGAGTTAACACTAACGTTACACTGTAACGTCGTTAAAGTCTTTGCGATTCTTCGAGGTCGTTACAGTAAAACATCGGTTTAACGGACGTCTATTTTTACAAACTTCGGAAGCAACAGAAGCTGTCTGCTACTTCCGAGACAGCAGTCTCCGTTAGATATAATGGGAGGTAATCACAAAGTGGAGCAGTTCGAGGGTAGAGGCAGAAAGGGAAATGTGGTGACCCGCAGTGTGGTGAACACAGTGTAGACGGGACAAAACAGTGATAGGGAGGGAGGCAACTAGCCGTCATCGGGTGAGATGCTTGGAGAGCTTGGAATATATGGACTTTGCTGCCAGGTTGTATGAAGCGTTACATTCATGGCTCTTCCAGTGTGCAGTTGTAACCACCTTGTGTCACAGAACAGCCACATAAGATGCAATCACATGTCTTCTGAAGTCCCTTTAATAATAGAGTCCTCTTAACTACAATTGCTGGATCGTATTTTTGTCATGCGCAGTAACATCGCTTTAAAAGCCGTCTCACTAAACTATATGTTTTACCTTCATAGAGCCGTCCACTGCGGTTTAAAATAGGTGAACATACCCTTCTGTGGGCTCCGTACCAGTCACCCAATTGTACTCTCGTCGGTGTAGTTTTTTGGCTGCACTCTGTAACCGGCCGTCCCAGTTAAAAATAAAACAACGGAAAGGGTTGGCACGGTCTCGCGTGCCCTCTCGTAGCGGCCAGGAATGCCACACAGCCACCGATAAAATTTCTCCGCCCGGTATCGCAAGGTGATTTTTTTATTTTTTTAAACTCTAACAATCGGCACAACGTAGGCGCGCCCGCCACACTTACGTTGCCGAATGCTTATTTTAGTAACGTTTGTCAGGATGACACAAGTGGTTAAAAAAAAAAAACAACCACACTTGTTGGTGATGAGCATTGCGTGGTACTTTCTAAACTGTGCGTAAGCCATCAATTTGCTGCGGCATTCCATAGTATTATGATTATAATGGAACGGACATTGAGACAGATTCTTAATCCTCCAGCTTGTATTGATTAATGCAGGATAATCAATTGCCTATTAATACATTTTAGTCAACTGGAATATATATGCTGTATAGGAATTCCTTTGTTTATGTAGTTTCACTGGACATCGCGAACGAATTTGTCAACGTAATTTGATTGTAAATTGAAACCCCGGCACCACCTCTAGTAGTTTAGTGAGTCCTTCATATTAACTTATATATTTAAACTTGTTATACAATAACTTTTTAGGTAACTTGTTATCTTTTTTGTAACGTTTTTGCAAGTTCTTACCATAAAATGACCCCCAGGAATGTAGCTTTGTGACCCTCGGGTGAAAGGCGCTATATAAATTGAATTTATTATTATAATGTCGCTTCGTCAGTGGTAAAATAGGTTTTGATTTACGTTACTTCGCCTATCGTCACGTTTTCCAGGGACGCATCCCCAACATAATTAGAGGACTTGCTTTTTCATAAGGAAAATCTCAACATACCCCATTTTAATATAGCCTTCATAGGCTTATGAGATTCCAGGAAAAAACATATAAAATTCATGTCGTTCGTTTTGAAACAAAAATATAATTATGAAATGCATAGTCACAGAAGCATAGGTTAGCTAGAGCTGCTTGGAGTGTAAGTTAACTTTAGAGGTTATGTTTGGAGTTTAACACTACGTTGAGATTTCAGTTGAAGTTTGGCCACTGTGGAGGTCGGGAGCCACATTTGTTGACGTGCTTTACCGAACTTGTCTCTCCAGTTTAGCCTCATTTTCCATTCGCAATCACCATTAAACCATCTCAAATCTGTTATCTGTTGTGTCTCGGGCAACAAAGATATACACAACACCAAGGATTCCCGTATAGCCTTTTACAGCCTGTAGAGACAAGTGCTCTTAGCTCGCAGCTATTCAGGCCAGGATAATACACAACAGTGGTATGGTCAGCATCACGTCCGGTCGCTTTGTCTCCCCATTGCTGATGTTTATACACCGTACTGGGTGTTTGTATAAGGCTGAGTTGACACAGATAGAGGAGGCCCAGGACAGGTTCAGATATCACTCACCATTGACGTTTGCCTTGGTCCAGAATTGAACTCACGTTGCTGGATAACTGACCATATCTCCTCATACACACACATGAATTTTACAACCACCCTGCCGCTTTATTACACCCGGCCCGATTAAGCTGAACATCCTTTGCTAATTAACCGCCGGTTTGCGCTTCTCCTCCGCGGTCCTTCATCGCAGCTACTGCCTGGACAGCAAGCAGTCGCTGCAGGTCGACCGCGCGTTGGGTCTGCTGCAGTCCCGCTGCGTCCGTCACGAGACGCGATCGCCGTGCGGCCTGGGCGGTGACATCGCCTACTCCGTCGCCGCCACCACCGCATCGTCCCCTGCGCCGTCTCCCGCCCCGTCGCCGGCGCCCGCTGCCTCGGAAGCCGGTGGCGGCGGCGGCAGCGTTCTGGACGGAGAGAGGTTGCGCAGGCGAGGCAGGGCGGCGGCCGAGCAGCCTGGGTTCGCCAGGAGGTGAGGGCGCGAGGCGTGAAGTGGCTCGTCGGCTTCGTCGATTTGACCTCTGAAGTTCTCGTGATCACAACTCCGTTGTGTCCTCTGGAGTGTTAGCAGCTAAACCATTCGGAAGCCTGATGATCCCTCCTCCAACGTGGAAGGCGAAACGTCGCGAAGGAGAGAGGAGGGACGCTCCACATTGCTGTGCTGAAAGTGCAGCTCTTAAGAGCAATTGTCATACGTCGAGCCGTGTACATCTACACCATTACATTAGTAACATTAATGTCATTGCTTTTCACGTGTGAAAATTATATTATTTGTTTTATCGCTGGAGTGGCAGGATGCTCCGCTCCGAGAGTGGCGAGTCGCTCAACTCCTGGTCGTCCCTGCGCCACAGCGCCTCCGTCGAGAGCAACAGCAGCAGTGGTGGAGGTGGCAGCATGGCCGCCCCCCTCAAGTGCCGCCCCCAAGTGCCCTCGCGGGACGCACCACCCACAGACGTCGCACCGCTGCTCCCACCCCACACGGTGCCACGTTCAGTTCAACTTCCACCTATCGTTCAGATGGATACAATATTTCACTTGTTCGTCCCTCTGGGGGTCAGCGAAAATTAACTGGTGCCAACATGCAAGTACGTAGATGCGTGTGATTTGTTAAGAGCCGTTAAAGTGGATTGCGGTATGAAAAAAGTAACCTGGCAAACGGTTTGTTTTGTTATGAAGACATTACAAGAAACATATTAGTCCATGAGCTATAGCCTAGGGTTTGCTGCCAAGACAGTTGCTGGCGAAAATATCTTTTCAAAAAGTACATGGGTTAATAGACAAAGATGTTACTTTTAATTTCAAATTTAATCTGATTAAAATGCTTCAAAAATGAAATAACCAATTTAATCATGTACACAAAAGTTTTTGGCTGCATAAATACGTATTGGCAAGGACGGTCAGTGCGACGTTGAATTTTTGTTTGTTTCTCCACAAATTCCAGGAACAGGTGTGGGACGAGAAGCAGGGGCAGGAATCTGTGAAAGGTCAGAGGTCACGCTACTCCAGCTCAGACAGAGCCGCCAAGAGGCCCAAGGAGTCTCGCTCGCAGAAACACAACCGGGTGAGCAGCTCCTCCTCTGCCGCCAACTCTGTGCGTCAGAGTTCGCTCCCCGCTTTGCCAGGATGCCGCGACGCGGACTGTGGTTCTGTTGGTCCTCAGAACACCGTGCCTCCTGGCTTGATGCACCTTAACCCGTATCCAGCTTTTACTTAATCTATTCAATCTGCCCATTCTCAACAAAAGCTTTCCAGGAAAATTAGATGTCGTGAGTTAACTTGACCCCTGCAGCCATAGAGGTGCTCCCTCTCTATGTAAATATATGTTTTAAGAACACACTCTTAAATCAAAGTATGACTGGATCGTGACTCATTCCAATGAGGATGACTCCAATAATACGCCTTGTGCGAGTGAATGAATGTACGAATGAGCTGGCGTCCAAACAAACACTGCCGCGGCGTTATTGCACCGTAACAGTGGCAACGTTAGTTACCCGGGAAGCCTGTAGCATTCCCACAATTCCCTACGGTCCTTCTCGTGCCCCCAGATGCTGCTCGACGTCGTCTCCCGTGCCGTCGAGGAGCACGGCATCGCGCTTGGGCACCCGTGCCACGACGCGTGCAATAAACGCCTCTTCCAGATCTCAAAGTTATACCTCAAGGTGAGTGAGGGGTCCACTGGAGGTTCACTGCTGGAAGTTCACCAAGTTCGATTCCCGACCAGCCCCGGGTAGGTTGACTCGGCCGTAGATGAATACCTGCTGTGGTGTGTTGATATCAGGACTAGCAAGACATAGGTGGCCGCATACGGTTCTGGACACACCATCCCTTCGTTAATGCTCGTAGTGAGTTTCACGCAATACATAATTTAACGTCTAGTCTTTACAGAAGTTGTCTGCTTTTGGGTTGCACTTCAAAATTTTACGGAAGGGGCAACACTGGCACAATGCTTAGTGCGCCACACTCTGAACCCAGCGACCTGAGTTCATTTCCTGGCCACGGCGAACATTGGTGGCAAGTGATTGATATATCACAACCGGTCTTGAGTCTGCCCCCTTCACCAACCCACACTGACCAACGCTGTGAAGTATAATCAAATTTCTCCTGGGACTGGGAAAGCTAAATAATGTTCATGAATATTCTTGTTGTGCCCTTCCTCCTGGGCAGGATCTGACCACGTCACGAGGTCTACAAGAAGAGATGATCAAGGCGGCCAAAAACAACGTCCAGCAGGTATGCATGTCCCTTCTCCTCCTCGTGGTTCCGTAGGCACGTGACAATGCATCGATTCATCAATAGAAAATTCCTCTTGCACTTTAATGCCGCTTGTTAGAAAAAAAGTGTTGAGTCTGTGTTGATCAAGGTCTCTGATCCGGGGCAGAAACATTGACGTTAAGAATCGGAACAAAATCTGAAAAGTGAGCAGAGAAGCAAGGAGATGCATCAGAGGAGCGCAAGTTATGTTCAGTCATATCTTGTGAAATCTGTCTTACGCACGGTTAGATGTGTGTATCATCAGAGATAGAATCCATGTTCACAAAATAATAACTTTTTGTCATTAATGCTACTGCTTGGACCCAGTGGTACTAACCTTTCTCGAGGCTAACTGGGGTTTAAATTTGGCATCCAATAAAGGCCGTCTGGAAGATTGACCCGAGCTCTTGCTTCAGGCGTTGCTGCAGAATAAGTGGTTGTGTGTCAGCCTGTTCTACGCATTATATAATGAAATCCATCTTTCATAGTTGAGCACAATTGATCCACTGTGACTTACATCTGTTCATTGGTGGCTGCCAATGGCCGATTGTGTGAGCAACGTAGAGACGTTTACGCAGCGCCAGATTTTCACGCGGCATACAAACCCAATGTGTATTTACACAGAGTCCAACTTCGATCACATTTCAAGACGCTGTGTAGAAACAGGAGTTATAGTGAAGCGGTCCATCATGGGCAGGGGAGAGAGGGAAGGCCTTGAGTCTAGTTTTCAAGAGGGACAGGCATTCGACAGTCAGAGGAACGGAGTTCCAGACTATGGAGGCAGCATAAGAGAATGCGCGGTCGCCTATAGATAAGTGCTTGAATGGAAGCTTTGACTAAAGAGCGTTGGTTTTCTGGAGCAGACAGTGCCTGGAGGGGAGTAAAGTGAGATGAGAGGGAGAGATGGGGGAGTTTATATCCAGATGAGAGGGAGAGATAGGAGAGTGTATAGTATAGTAAGATATGAGGGTAAAGGTAGGAGAGTACAAGGAGGAGGTGAGAGTGAGATGAAATGAGAGTGGAGGGGTAGGTAAGGGAAAGTCCATAGAGGATCTTAAAGGTGGAGAGTGTGGTTTTGAAATAGCATGAGCACATTTTTTTAAACGTTGTTGGAAACACCGTGTTTAATATCTAACGGGGGGGGGGCAATGCAGCTACGTTTGGGTCGTGCCCCCCGGCCAATTCGTGACAGCAGTTAGATCTTAACATTCATATGTAAATGCAGTAGCTAGATAATTAACGCACGTTTGAAAATGTGACGCAATTTTAAGCAGCCGGGTTATTTGTGAGACGTAGTGTTGAAATCACTTGGGTGCCCATGGCAGAGCGATTTGGTAATTATTGATCTCTTTCACAAACAGGTGGTCGAGTGGGTACTGGAGAAAAATTCCAAAAAATGATTGGACCTTTTTCTGCTGCTCTGAAAAAATCCATCATCTGCTGGATGAAGGTCTTCCCAAGCCATACAAATCCTATCCTGTGATGTTTCACAGTCCACTTTTCCAGCTGACTCTGCAAGTGTTCTAAAGTTTCTACGTCTCGTTGAGACGCTCAGTAGAATTTTCGTATGTTTCTGAATGGTCGGTAGCATCTGTGGCACAGACCGGCAGCATCTGTGCCGGTCTGTGCCGCGCTTGTGATAATGCGAGGTTTACTTCTGTGGCGCGTTGTGATCCAGACACGACTGTCATATGTAGATTATGTTGCTTATTTTTGTCCTTCACCTAAGCGAGTTCCGCTACAGTTTTAACTGGTTGCACGCTACACATCTTGGTAAGCAGCTACTGCCTGAATGTCAGTTTGTTAACATACTTTCGGCATAGGGTTTTACGATTTTTTTATGTTCTGAAAGAGAAATTCTCATAAGATTTTTACTGAACTATTTGAGGTTTTATATGTGCTTTATGTGTTTTTTATCGTAGCGCCTGTTCACGATGCCGTCTGAGCTGTGCTCTTCCCGAAAAACGTAAACGGATTGTGTACCATATTTTTTATCTTACATTAATGATTTATAATAAAGCTGCAAAATGTTTACATTCGACATGAACGTTTTTGTCTCAAAAAATATAATTCAAAAATATTTTTCCGGGACATAATGTTGTACGCCGGTAATAGATTATTTGTCAATGCAAAAAAAGTGTTGACGAATGTTTTTGTGATCGATTACTTGAGCCGCTTTAAAGGTTTTTCATCCAGATGGCAGCACAACCCCCTGAAAGCTACTCCCAGCGTGATGCGTTCCACGTTGTTGATGACATGACGAACACATGGAAACACAGGTGAGACTTTTCCCCCCAACTATTTCTGAATGAATAGTCGAGTGATAAAACTGATTATTGGTAAACGAATGAAATTCTTTAACAAGCAAACATCCCAGCTCTACCGGTAATCCTCTGCAGAGAAAGCTGGTAGAATAAGACAAACAAGCTTTGACGTTTGTAAGTATGTATGGGTTTTTATTGTGTTCATTTTTTCCCTTACACATTGCAGCACGGGTTAAGGCACTTAACACAAGCAGCATATAATTAGGGATGTACACGTTTGGCAATAATTTCGACAACGCATTTTTTATAAGTTATACGTAGCAATTTAATATCAGGCCTGTGGTATTTCAAGTCACCTTAATTCTATTTGGCAAAATGTAATATTGCTGATAAATCAGCAGCATCGTTAAGCCTTGATTGTTCTTACCATATCGTCATATGAAAGCCAGATCTGTTGACATTACTGTCTAAATGTCCAAAAGGTTGAGGTGACTTCCCCATGAAATGTGTGGGGTGTGGTATCATGTGTTCACAGCTCTTGAGTCGTCGGTGGAAATTCCACATTGCCGTGACTGGGCAGGTCTACTCACAAGCCAACAGCTGTCGCCGTCCCACAAAGCGGTACGCACTTTATTTACACCAGTGGGATGATGAGCTGATTTAGCCCCAATTGAAATGTTTTACTCCTAACCTTTCAGATGTAAATCACGTGCTTGGATGACAGCCCCAGCCAGCCATTTAATACATACAGAGCCATGTGTGTGTAGCGGTACAGCACATTTAGAGTGTGTTATGTTAATGTTTCATGTCGAATTCTGCCATTATTCTAATGTAAGGCAGGAGGGGAAAAAACATTTGTGAATTTGTTATAGTTGAATGCTAAGTTCTTTTAACCAGTCCATTGTGCCATACAAAGTGAGGAAAACACTTTCCGCACTTATTATCTTTGGCAAAAGTCATTTAATTCTCCCTGCCACGTATAGACATTAGAGTATAATTTTCATATAATGCATATTTGTCAGTAATGTATAAGGCTTCGTGATTCGCTGCCTTAAACATGACCGTACTTAACAATTTACGATGAACATGCGTTTACATCACAGGTTGTTTCAGCATTTTATTAATGCATACATGTACTTTGTTTTTAATTTTGCTGTTGAAATTACTTCATTGACTCGCCTCCTTTTAACGACGTTACAAATTTGTAAGAAATGCGGTGCTGCGAAGGAGCGCCGCACGGCAAGAATTCGCTGGCATCCGCGACGATAACGCTCAATCCAGCCCGCGTTTCTCCATCGCCGCCAACGCAGTCCCTGACATTTCTTCTTAGGGAGGAGGCCAAGCAATTGTGCCCCTGTATCAAACTGCCAAGGTCTCTGGTTCCGACACCCGTAGCATATGCACCGCTACATCACTTAGCCGGCATGCTTTAGCCAGGTCTTAATTTTAGCCGGGCCTGTCCGGGTTCGTGACCCGAAAAATATTTCCACATCCAGGGTACATCTCGCTCTGGCTGTGGCTGCCCATCGCGCTGCCAGTCACGTGTCTACACTGGTCTACCGAATGGTCCGGGAAATGTTCAAGGGAACATGGTGTCGCCATCCTCATCGCAGTCTCACCCGCATCGCCGATACCACGTGGCGAGACTTACATTATCAGTTTTTGGTGGCGGTCGCCACACGGAACACTGTAGTTCACTTTTGTAATACTTGCACTTGAGTAAATAAATAAGATTTTAGTTAATTTGGCACAGGCTGGGGAATACAATGAATTATATATTATTATTATTATAAATCGTTATTAAATACATACTTTAGATATTAAAGGAGTAACGTTTAAATTGTTTTAATCATTATTAAGTTCACTGCAACCTAAAGTTCAGCTTAAGCTGAAGTCATGCAGCTTCAGCAAATACAAGTGAAAGAAAATACAAATAATTTTTCACGTAAATTATCACGTAATGGGTTGTTTTATTTTCCAAAAAAATGCACCATAAAAATTGATAAGAGTGGATTGTAATCGGGGACAATATCAAGTTCATGCCGTTAAGAAGGAAATATTTGCAGCAACAAAAATGTCATAACCTTGTCTAAAGTTCTTAATGATTTCATAACCTGGTAGGTTTTTAACACATTTGCATAGCCCTTTTAAAAGTAAAACAATTACAGTCATCCATCAGAAACTCTACATTCTAAATTTGCGTACCTTGTGAATACCTCTACACTACCGTCTCTTGCATAGCATGTAATTACACGTCGTTTTATCTTTTTACACAGTGCATTTACTGTGCAACTGTGAGCATGGCATTGACAGAAGTTTCTCATTAACCATTGCAGTCCTTGTTGTTATTATTGATGCAGGTGCAGCGCTGGACCCAGCACGTGCATCGTGGATCACACAAGGTAAAACAGACTTGAGAAGATTATTTTAATTTACAACGGTTCCACGTTAACACTTCGGCAACCCGCGCCACCGCACACGATGCTGGTGTTTGTGTTGACCCGTCCGAGATACAGCACACGCGCAACAGCCGTAAACACGGGCTCGCATTGACAGCCGCGAGATTCCATGCACAGCCCCAACGAAGCTGAACCGCCCTGGAACATATTTCACCGCAGCGTGACGGGCGCGCCGCTTGGCTCAAAACAAAACGCGTCGAGTAACTTCATCGTCGGTCGCCTTGGCCGCGCGCTGTTCTGGTGACCTCGCGCTCATCCCGAAAGTTTGTCGATAATCGTGCGTTCTTGAGTGCGCGTGCGGTGGACCTCGCGAACGCCTCACGCGAACAGGCCAAGCCGCGTCACCTTGGCGGAGAGGAAGGAGTGGAGGATGAAGACCACGGGCTTGGGGCACGAGCGCAGGTCCAGCTGCTGCAGTCGGGATGAGCGCACAGAGCAGGAGAGTCATGTACATGGCGATGCACTGTATTGTACTCGTGTATTTTTTCGCGGCTCGATTCATGATGGTTGCTCTTCAGAGCTGTTGGTTTGGGTAGTGGGAATGTGGTACGGGGGTGTGTGGTTGGGGTGTGTGTTGGATGTGTGGTGGTTTTGGGGGGTGTGTTTGCTCACCAGCTCCCCCTCAGGGCCCCCGAAGTCGAGGAAGAGTGAGTGGTCCCCGTCGTCGGACGACATCCGCAGGCGCTCAAACGGGTAGCGCAGGATGGGCGTCTGCGCAGCGCCCGGGGCGCCCCCGCTGTCGCGGCTCAGGCAGAACCCCTCCTCGAAGTGGATGCTGAGCGTGCAGTCCGCATCCCGCAGCTTGCATGCTGAGGACAAATAGTCGGCGATCAATTCTCGCACACGCGCGATTGTAGGCGCTTATTGCGCGTGTAGGGGTGGTCGTTTGTAAGATATGTGGATAGGAGTGTTTTTTACCCGAGTAGCCATCGGTTTGAGTTTTTCTGAATAGTCTACTGCCGCTATTCTCAACCGATGGGTCTCAACCCATCGGTGGGCCGTGTAGATCATACTTAAGTGGGCCTTGAGGTGCAAAAGGTTGAGAACCCCAGATCTACTATATACAAGGAGGCCTGGAGCAGTGGCTTGCCAACACACGAGGTAGCACAGCTAAACTACGATCCAGAGCAGGGCTTCGTTTCACCTGGGTCTGTCTGGATCGGTGACCCGGAAAATATTTTTTCCACACCCGGAACAACCTCATCCAGTATAGCTGGGCTCTACGTACATCTAGTCAACGCGCCACCTGCTCCCGTCATACCCACAAGTGAGAACGTTCGGTTAAAACGTAAACCCCGACAACGTAAGAGCCAGCCGAGCACGGTGCTTGCGTACCCACGGACACCTCCTTGATGAGCTCGGCGGCGGCGTGGCATCCCTGCACGACGAGCCGCGTCCACGCCGCCAGCTCGCGGTTCGTCTCGGCGCGGAACACGCGCGTCTCCACGCCGTGCCGCGAGCCCGTGCGCGTCGCGAACGTCAGCTCCGTGTGGGGCGGCGGCGGGGAGCCGTGCAGCGCCCCCGAGTGCACCAACCTGCCAGGCGGGGGGGGGGCAGCCAAGAGAACACGCGGGGCTGTTAGTCCCATGCCGCTACGTGGGATGTGTTTGTGTGTCCCCTGGAGGGTGATCTGTGGATTAGGAGACAACAGGTTCCGCAGTGTATGTGCTCCCTATTTTGGCTGCAGCGCCTATGATAGTCTAGACGCCACGTGTCGTACTCAGAGTGTCCTGTTCTGATATGTTCCACGTGCCGAATTTTACTTGCTCATGCCCCCTATGGGATTGTGACCTTATTGTGGTGGAGGGGTTTGCGTGTTTAAATGAACTCCAGAGCTATCTCCAGTCCTGGAGTCTAGCACTTCTGCTAGAATCTCACTCTCTGAACAGGTCTGGGGAGTCTAGCACTCCTGCTCGTGTCACCCTTGGTGAACAGCATGCCCCTTGGGTCCAACGTGCGCCTGCCCTCACCGCGTGGCGAGCAGCGGGTGGCTGACGACGGGCGCTCCCCACGCCTCGCGCGTCCACGGCATCGTCTGGTGCAGCACCAGGTCCTTGTCGGTGAGCATCATGAGCATGGGCTTCCACTGCGAGCACCCGTCAACCGTCACCTGCGCGCGGCGTCGGAGGGGTACACGGGATCGAGAGGGGGGCCCCCCATCAGTCGTGGCGTTAGGATATTTGAATCCAAAGCTTATTTTTTATGTTGTGTTAACTAATGTATAGGCCCTTATCCAGCAGTGGATTTACAAAAGAGCTGTACATGTAGATGTTACATTACCACCAGCAGCAGCAGGGTGACACAGCAAGAAGAAATGGGTTTGATTGCTGACTCCCCCACCCCC
>JAZEWU010000008.1:3136189-3156175 GCA_036362915.1 Geotria australis | reverse complement strand
CCCCCCGTGTACGCGAGGAAACGCCGCGATTGCCGCACCGCGCTCACTTTTTCCGTTTGCTCCGGCGGCCCCACCCCGACTATCCGCCCGGTGTTAAACCTGCAAAGGCGCAGCAGCCCCCGCAACTGCCCGCTCGCACCACGGCAGGCAGAAGGGAATTCATCGGAGGCGGCGAGAGAGCCCCTCTAGAGCGGGGGTTCTCAACCGTTTGCACCTCGAGGCCCACTTGGCACACTCGGGGTCTGGTCTCCACGGACCACGAGGTGGCACTCGCTGGCCACTGATGGGTCGCGACCCACCGGTTGAGAACGGTGGCACTAAAGGATATCTGGGCATACCCGAAGCTAGCAACTTACTCGGTGGGAACCTTGGAATATATAGATAGATGTTTATTATTACAGCTGAAAAATTACCCAGTGAGCTTGCAGGCTCTATACGGGATTCCCGCATTGACACAGCAACAAACGCTTGTGAAATATCGTACCGAAATTTTTGCACTTGACTATAACAATTCAGAAGGGTAGGTGAGGGGTGAGCCTACTCTCGGACCAAACAGTGCAGTGTCTTCATGGTTTCATGTTCGTGTTTTTGTCTACGTCTTCATCAAGTAACAAGTACAACCCGTCGCTTTCTGCTAGTCGTTTGCAGAACGACAAGTAAACAACGCCGGGGTCTGAGAGAAACGGTATTTCGATCCCCTGTATGCGCTGTCAGGGTAGCGGGCACCCCGCCGGGAAGCGCTGCTGACGTTCGTCCGCAGATTTCTATCGGCCGCCGCTGCCGCTGCCAGGAGGGAATTGAAATTCGCCGGCAGCGCCGCGGCTCCGCGGTAAATCAGCGCGGACGTTCGGCCGCGGGGGTCACGCGGGGACGCGCGTCCCACATTTGGTCGCGGTTACGCTGGAAATCGGGGCGGCGCGGCGAGGCGGTCCCCCGGGTAAAAAAAGCAACGGCGGTGGCGACGCGAATACTCCCGAGTGGCGCCGGTGAGCTTGCGAGCTCTTTACGGGATTCCTGCGACGCAAACACGCGAGTTGACAAAAGTAAATAAAAGTAAATACAAATCTAAAAAAACCATTTGCACACAGCATTGCACGTAACCGCTCAAATAAACAAATGAAAAATACAGGCAACATTATTTTTCTTGGTTACAAATTCGGTCTCAATGCAGACCGACTGGCTTGGGTTTGACACAGGATCACAGCGTAGCGATGGAGACTTGGACCTATCTGTGCGTGGACAGTTCTCGGATGGGCGACCGCCGTGCAAATAACCGGTTGTTGTAAGCCGCTGCGGGGCTACGTGCTGGTCAGCGGAGGGAAGCGCAGCAAAAATCAATTGTTGCATTGTACTTCTGTGTATCGTGGGTCAATGTTAACCGGCCTTCACCAGCCGGCGCTGACTAGCGTGGAGACGTACGGTCAAGCAACCCGCACGACCCTGCACAGTGTGACGAGCCTCTCATCCAGCAGTGGCTTGACGCTAGGTTTTCACGGCTCAATGTATCGCCGTTACTCGTTCTTTGGTTTTAATTGTTGTTTTTTTCTTTCGTTGCTGACATGCCATCCTCTTCGCGGCCCATATGCAGCGCTTTGTGACCCTCGGGTGAAAGGCGCTATATAAATTGATATTATTAAATTGAAATTGATATTATTATTATTCCTTCAAGCAGGTTACGGCCTGGAGATGCCTCCGACGTGGGAGGCGAAACCCCGCGGAGGAGAGAGATGAGAAACGCTCGCCACGGATATCTCAAAAGAGCAGCTCTCAAGAGCAATTCTCAAAGCAAGACCGTGCGAGTGCATTAATACTTGCTCCCTAACCCGGGGCAGGATCTATACCGGCAACCCAGCTCTCCCCCTACGCTATACTTAGCCGTATCGGGTGTGACGCGGTCTGTCGTTACCGCTGCCCTCATTCGGGCTCGCGACCAGCGGCGATCGTGTCATCGTCACCCCGTGCCGCCCTCTCTAAACGAGCAGCTGAGGTTTGCGGGGCCGACATGGAGCGGCCAGAACGCACGGCCTCCTGGGTCCAGCGGCCGCCCCCCCCAGCTCGAGCCATCGTTGGTTTCATAATAATAATAATAGCATTTTATAATACTAATACTAATAATAGCGTTTTATATAGCGCCTTTCACCCGAGGGTCACAATTATAGAGCGTCTTTCACCCGAGGGTCACAAAGCGCTGCACAAGGGCCGCGGAGAGAATGGCATGTCAACAACGACAGAAAAAACAACCAATAAAAACCAAAGCAACAAAAATTAAATGATTAAGGCTGCTTCGAATACACTGAAAGGTCGTGAAACTGGTTTGAAATTGATTACGCCGCTCGCAATGAGTGCACCGGATTGCGCGTTTGAGAATCGGCGATTTGCTAATTGCGAAAAGTTATTCGCGAACGCGAAACCGCTGAAGCAAAGACACAAACACTTGGGGACCGATACAAATGAGAGGATAAAATGTTTACAAAAAAGTCATCGCCTGATTCGTCTGTGTTTAAGCTGCACCTCGTTTTCAAGTCGAGGTGATCTCCTGCTCAAATCAATCATCGAGCCAGTGCTCTTCCTCTATTTACATCCCTGGGATCGTCGGTTAAATAGTACCACAAAACTTGGTGGGGAAGTCCACAGTGGTTGTGCTATGGATACACTTGACCTCGTCGTACGAATGTGGAATTTCCACCACTGGCTGAAGGCCAGCAACAGACTTCGAGCTGTGGAACACACTTGCTTGAGCCGGGAGGGACTTTGACCTTGTCTACTGAGTGCGTAAACGTTTTATATTTTAAGTAACGAGCTAAAAAAAATAAACAAGACCCCTACTGGAGCTGAGAAAGTAATAAAGCTCTCCGGGGCCATCTCACAGTGAAACTGTGCTTCGTCAAAGTTGCCGCTTCTGCAAACGGACTTGCAGGATAGCGGAATAAAGATAAAATCTTGTAACGGGCGGTTTTGTTTTACTGTCGCTGAGAGGAAAGAACGATCTCGATGTGCCAGCCCACCGGGCCTTATTCAGGAACTGATGAGCTTGACAGAAAATGCGGGTGGGACGTGATGATGCTGGTGACGGTGGATCATAACGACAGTGGTTAGTGATGCTGGTGGCTGGTGATGGTGGGTTGGGTGGTTAGCGATGGTGGTAGATAGATGTTTATTATTACTGCATAAAATACCCATTGAGCTTGCAAACTCTTTATGGGATTCTGGCTAGTGACGATGGGTTGGGGGGTTAGTGATGGTGATGGCTGAGTGACGGTGGAGATTAACGGCTGGGTCATGGGAACCCTTGTGGAATGCAGTTCCCTGCAAAGTTAACGGCGGCGTGCGGGCGCAAGACACTTTGAAGATAGAACGCAAGGGCTATCTGTGGCGTTATCGCTTAACCTCGTGCGTTCATCATTCCCCGCGTCTGAGCGAAGCTTTGTGGGAAGCGCCGAGTTCCCGTGATATCCTCCGCTTCGTTATTGCAGTACACCGGGCCCAGACCCGGTATCGCACCCGTCATTTTTCCACCTGAGGTGGCCTCACTTCGGTGCTTCCCATTTCTCTACGTGGCCAGTAGTAATAATAATCTACAACTTATAACGCGACCAAGCTGTTTTGTTAATTCTTTTGACGAGAGAGGCGAATGACTCAGCGGCGCGAGCAACTGCAGAGGTGAGGGGAGGGGGGAAGGCCGCCACGCCTCAAGCCGGCGCCAACATTTGACCGACACTGCATCCTCTATATATTAAGATGTTATCGGCCAAATAGGCATGCCCAGGCAGCGTTATTCGTGAGGGATAATTGACCATACTTCACCACGCTGGTTAGTAGGGGTAAAAAGGGGGGCTCGGGACCGGTCCAGATAGCTGGAACGTTTAACTTCGGGGGGGGGGCGCACTGAATTCGCGGCACGGTGGGTCTCATTAAGTCACCTCGTGAAGTCCACTCTACACCAGAGCAGCCACCCGACCCTCAACTCACAACCGGTTCTCTCTGCACGGTCTGGACAAAGCGACGCGATTGTGTATTCATGCGGCGGGTGTCTCTCTGTGGCAGCATCACAAGACGCTGCACACAAACAGCGGGCGTATTTCTTCCCCAGACAGAGAGAGACAGAGACAAAGGCGGAGGAGCAGCGGCCTTGAGCCTGGACTTGAATAAGGACAGGGAGTCAACAGCTTTGGATGGCTGGAGGCAGAGAAGGGAGTTCTTAACGGTGGGAGGCAGGGTGTCGATGCAGCGGTAATATCCGCCGCGCCTCCTGACAGGAAGAAGGTTCTGTCCGAGGTGGTTCGATTCCTCCCTCGGGCGCCTTTCCGTGCAGAGTCTGTGTGTTCTCCCCCCTGCCCTGCATAGGTTCCATCCGGGTTCTCCGGTTTCCTCCCATAACTAAGAAACAAATTAATTGGCCGATAATATCATAATATTTATGACGTGGTGTCTGATGGGTTGGCACCGGCTGACCGCCTGGCTGCTTCCCCCCACCCACTGTTTCCTGCAGCATCCTGGGACCTCTGGGTGAAAAGCGCAATATAAATATAATAAGTTGACTTGTACTGACGTAGGTTTTCACGGCCGAATTCATGATGGTTGCACTTCAGAGCTGTTCCTCTCACCCTCGCGACGTTACACGCCTGATGATGCCTCCAACGCGGGAGGCGAAACGTCGCGAAGGAGAGAGAGGAGGGGCGCTCAGCGACACGGCCATCCCGAAAGCGGCTCGTGAAAGAAATGCTCGTACATCGAGCCGTGACAACCTACATCAATACATGCGAAGGGTACATCGGTAAGCTGGCCTTGGTGACACAGTGTCACTGAGACAGCTGGGATGAGTGTCGTTGAGATCAGTGTGGCACGTCAGCGTCACTGTGTCACTGAGCCACCTGATGCGAGTGTCACTGTGTCACTTAGCACCCGGACTGAATGTTCTAAATACACTATTATAAAGGCCACCTGTAACCGTTGCCTGTTAACCCAACCCCATCCGGTACAACAAGCAACACGTTGTCTTTTGACCGCTAAGTTCCCGAGTGTCTCGTTACAATGTTTGGGAAACCGATTCTACACACACACACACAATTTTCAGTGAAAAGGCAAACACCAGTTTCAGTTTGTGCCCCGCAACCTACGGCCTTGTCTCGAAGGCTTGCCAAACAGTTGGTTTTTTTTTTAACAAATAAACAGTCCGCCAAGGCCGGCGTGTTATCACGAGACCCTGACGACTGACCGCGGTTTAGCACCTGCGACATTGTGTTAAAATAATCGCGCTTATCTTGTAAACTCGAGTAATTAACATCGCGGCGTTTACTCTCCCGCGCGCGCCAACTCCTGACCAAAGGTCACGTGTAATAATATAATTTTATATAGCGCCTTTCACCCGAGGGTCACAAAGCGATGCACAACGGCCGCGAAGAAGAACGGCATGTCAACAACGAAAGAAAAAAAACAACCAATGAAAACCCAAGTAACAAAAAATAGATTATTAAGGCTGCTTCGAATATACTGAAAGGTCGCCCACTCCTGACCACAGGTCACGAGTTTAACTCGAGCGGCAGACTAGTTCACGCAGAGCGGGGTCTGGTGATGTTGAAAATAGTCACGTACTTTAAAGTGCTGGCAACTGCATTGTTTTGCTTGAATCCTGCGGTGATGATTGTCGCATATCCTGACATTTCATGCAGTGCAGGCATAAAACACGACACATTTCAGCTAAGTCATTCTGAAAGCCTGACGATGCCCCCGATGTGGGTAGGCGAAACGTCGCGAAGGAGCGACAGCAACACTCGACACGGCTATCCCAGAAAAAACGCTATGTAGAACATCATCATCATCATCATTGTCAGAAACCGCTTAATCCTGTACAGGGTCGCGGTGAGCCAGAACCTATCCCGGCTAGACACACGGCGCAAGGCAGGGCTTTACCCAGGATGCGACGCCAGTCCATCGCAGGGCACCGGGGGCAATTTAGTCAGCAGGCCAATTAACCTATGCAGCAGCATGTCTTTGGACCGTGGGAGCAAACCGGAGTGCCCGGTGAAAACCCACGCGGACATGGGGAGAACATGCAAACTCCGCACAGAAAAGGCACCCGAGCCGGGATCAATTCTCAAAGTTGTGTAACGAAAACAGAGATAACCCACGCACTGTTATATTACACTCATTCAACAACGGGAGCCGCCGCACCCTCCTCTTGGCACGAGCACGACTCTCACAGTCAGCGAAATTAAACGACCCAGTGCGGTCTGAATCAAACCGGCTGACTTGCCGAGGCCGTTAGATCGGCTCGTTTCGCCACCGGGGCAGTACTCAACAACTGCCCTGACTCACCCCGTGCAAACTCCACACTGAAAGGCACCCGATAATAATAATAGCATTTTATATAGCGCCTTTCACCCGAGGGTCACAAAGCGCTGCACAAGGGCCGCAAATAGAACGGCATGTCAACAACGAAAGAAAAAACAACCAATAAAAACCAAAGCAACAAAAAATAAATGATTAAGGCTGCTTCGAATATACTGAAAGGTCGTGAAACTGGCAATCTTAAGAGCGGCAAAAATCTGCCAGCGTCCCCTACGATCCGGGATTTTCAAATGTATTCGTGTGTTTATTTTCACTTACGTACAATGCTGTGTGTACATGGTTTTTTGTTTTGTTTGGTTACATTTGTGTTTTTTTATATTTTTATTTATTTTTGTCAATTCGCGTGTTTTGTTGTGTTAAGGCAGGAATCCCATAAAGAGCTTGCAAGCTCACTGGGTATTTTTTCTGCTGTAATAATACACATTTATCCATCTGTCTGTCTCCACGGCTCTCCGATGCGTGTTCGGAACTAAGGCGAAACGTCGGACGTCGTGCCGGACATTCTGCGGTACGACCCGGAGAAAACGGCAGACAGCGCAAACTCGGAAAACCTACGCGGTGGTCCCGTGTATCTCTCTGAGGCTAGACGGACGCGTGGCTAGACAGACGCGTGGGTGCGCGTGTTCGTTTGAGCGGTCAGTGCACCCGACTTGGCCCGCCGTAAAATTAAATGGTGCCACCGCCTTCAAAAGCCGCGCCCTGAAGAGGTGACCGGGTGGCCACGAGGTCAGACGCGGGGGGGGGCAGCATCGCGGGGAACCTGGGTTTGAATCCTTAGCGCGCGCATTTGCCAAACCGATTTTCCTGGAACGCATATCCTCGCGGTTGGCGATGACCCACTTTGATTTGCTGCAAGTGTCCTGACATGAAATTAAATCTGCTTTTCATGCATTCATTCATTCATTGACAGAAACCGCTCAACCCTGTACGGGGTTGCGGTGAGCCGGAGCCCATCCCGGCAGACACAGTGCGCAAAGCAGGGCTACACCCAGGATGGGAAGCCAGTCCATCACAGGGCACTGGAGGGCAAAGTGGTGACTACATTCCTGAACTTCCTCTGCTCCTCCCTCCAACAATTAATTAATTTTAAAAAATTACGGGTGACTTTGCTAACCCCGCCACGGGCGTCACCTTGACCCCTGTGTTTAATCTTTTCCGCCGTTTAATCTTCGCTGCTGCATTCCACCCGCCGACAAACCCCGACTCACTCCTACACGCGCGGCGCGATAACATCCGTGCCGTACCACTCCACCCGAACAAAACATTATAAGACGGTCCAGAAGATTATCTGGGGTCCCAGAAGATGAGCGGTGCTGCTCTCTCCTTCGCGACGTTTCGCCTCCCACGTTGGAGGCCATCGTCAGGCTGGCGGAACGCTCGACACGGCTATCCCCGAAATATCAGCTCTTGCGAGCAATTCTCATACATCGAGCCGTGAAAATCTACATTAGAACAAACGATAAATACTCCGGTTTCCTCCCACAGTCCAAAGACATGTTGCTACGTAGGTTCATTGGTCTGCTGACTAAATTGCCCGCGTTGCCCTGTTCAGGACTGGCGTCCGATCCTAGGTATAGCCCTGCCTTGCGTCCTGCGTCTGCCGGGATGGGCTCCAGCTGACCGCAACCCCGTACAGAATTACGCGGTTTCTGACGATGAATTAATGAACAAATATCTGCCGGTGCTTCGCGCACTATCTGCTCCGTGCGCCCGTCCAAACGGACCTTCGCGGGGCACCTGTTGACCCGCGTGACCGTCGCATAGCGCTGGAGCCGCCTTGAGCGACAACCGACAGCTGACGAAGCGACCGCGCGGAGTGTTCTTTACTGGCTGTGCGTGCGAGCTGTGAGCCGGCGATGGGCTGGAGGGGGTGGTTTACAACACGCGGAATCAGAATGGTGGTGGGCGGGCGGGCGGCTGGCTGGTCGGGGAGGGGAAGGAAAGGACTGCGGAGTTTTAACTTTTATCCCGTCGTGGGTAATTCGAACCGCAGCCTCGACCCTTGATGTTCTCAATCGAACACCGCGTCCGAATTGTGAAGTATGCACGCGGTTGTAAATCGTGTTTATTATTATTACTACTAGTTTTTAAAACGAATTAAATGTAACATGAGCACATGCATTGGATAAAACCCCATTGTAGCAGGGCCCCCTTCTGAAAATGAGTTACGTCTTTGCTGAAGCTTAGCTGGATAAATTAAACTCCTATTACCATTGCATCGGGGGTCAAGGTAGAAGCGTTCACGTCGCGATCCCTGTCAGGTAATACTTGGTATTGACTGGGAATTCTACCAAACACTTCGAGGCCGAGCTGAAAGACAACGATGTCCAGAGGCTGACCATCGTGCTTCGAAGAATCGCAAAGAAGAAGAAGACCATTGCATCATCACCATTTATATGCCAATGTCTGTTTCTTGAGCACCATTTCCCAAGGTCTCCTCAACACTTCTAATGTGAGGCCACGGCAAGTGGCCATCAATGTAACATCCGCGCAACAACAGTTTGGGCCACCAAACAATCCCTCAGCAGGGTCGACGACCCAAGCTGGAGGTGTGAACGCGATCGACTCGAACGGCTAGTCCTGCCACTACCGTCAAGAGCCTGACGATGGCTCCAACGTGAGAGGCGAAACGTCGCGAACGAGAGAGGAGGCGCGCTCGACACGACTATCTCGAAAGAGCAGCTCTTGAGAGCAATTCTCACTCAACCATCAACCAAACACTTCGAAGCTCCTTCAAACACTTCGAAGCTCCTCGGCTTCGAAGTGTTTGGTAGAATTTGCAGGTAATAATACCAAGTATTTACTTGACAGGGATCGCGACGTGAACGCTTCTGCCTTGATGCGAGGCTCGCGTTCGGCCGCTTACCTTCGAGCACGACCTCCCGGCCGGCGCGCTTGAGCGCCTGCACCGCCTCGTCGTGCGTGGCGTCTCGCAGGTCCATGCTGTTCACCGACAGGATGGCGTCGCCCACGTACAGGCCGCCCGTCTGCTCGGCCGCCAGGCCCTTGAAGATCTTCGAGATGAGCACGGGCATCTTGTTCTCCTTGCCACCCTTGATGCTGATGCCCAGGCCGCCCACCTCCTGCTTGAGGACTCGCACCACCCTCTTGACGTTGGCGATCGAGTCCGGGACGACCTCCTCGGCTGCCTCGTCCTCAGCCGGGCCCCCGCGGCCTTGCTGAGGCTGCAGCGGGGAGCCCGTCGACGCAGGCGGAGGGCCGTTCAGGCCGTTGAAGCTGCTCTCGATGCCCGGGGCCGAGCCGGGCCCCGTCGAGATGTTGGCCTCCTCGGGGCTCAGCGTGAGGCTGTCCTCGGTCAGCGTGGCCAGGACGCGGCACCAGCCGTCGCGGACCAGCACCTCGAGCAGGCCGCTGCGCTGGCCGCCCCGCGCGCCCGCCGAGGAGGCCATAGCGGTCCTTGTCGTCTCCTTAATTTCAACTGAAGAGGTTCCCGGATTTAGTTTAGATTTTTTTTTGGGGGGGGGGGTGACTTTTCTCTCTCACACCAAATAAATCTGAGATGGTTAATTCTGGGTCTCGCTGAATGTTTTTGTTGGTCTCGTCGGTAGTTTGAGATTGTGGAGAGAACGTTTGGGCGGCGTCAAATCTGCTGCTGCTGGTGGTCTCCTCCTGGTGAGAGATGTCTCTCTCCGAGCCTCCTTCTTCTCTCCGAGTTTTCAAATCGCGCCCTGCTGCCCTGATTTAATCGTGTGCCGTATCTCGCCTCCTGTGATGTATTAACGTCCCACCGTGGCGTCGCAATCTACCTCTGAAAGTCTGAAATCGTCCTTTGAAGGTGGGGTCTGCGGTTTCCACCTCTCTTCACTTCCCTCCAGACCCGAAGAGAAAGTCAAATGTGACTCCGATCCCTCCCCTCGTGGCGTCTCTCCCCGGGCAAGAATCAGCGATGCTCCGGCGCCGCCTCACTGCCTCAACAACGGCGGCAGCAGCAGCAGCAGCAGGCAGCGTCGATTAGACCACTTGAAACTCACAGGATTTAACTTCGGTCTTCGCCAGACAACTTTTAAACCCGGCGCGCACACCGATTACTGGCACCGCGTAGCGAAGTTGAAGAGTCACGCCGAGCCGGCCTTCTTCATAGCTGATCGCGGCCACAACAACTCCGGCCGGGGTCGCCAACTCCCCGCGCCGCTTGGCTAAATGTCTGCCTCTCTCCTCTGTGTGTTCGTGAGGCGGTGGGAGCGCCGCTCGGCGGTACGTGAAGCGGCGGAGGCAGCTGTGGCCGCCTGGAACTGGGAGACGCCCGGCCGCCGCTGCCTGCACAGACTTTCTCTCGGCTGCTACTGCTGCGGGCGCCTGAAAGTTTCGCAGCTTCCTCCTCTCCCACCGACTCGCCTCCCCCCGTCTCTCATCCGCCCATCCCTCCTGTATCCCCCGCCCCGTTTGCTGGCTCAGTGCTAGATTTCCGATCACGACCCCGCGGGCGGAGCCAACAGTAGAGAGGCGGGGCCGCGTGCATTTCTGCGGCACGTGCGTCGAGAGTGGGTTTGGACATCAACCATCATCCACAGAGGTTACAGAGTCGGGCTCCGGATTAACGGAGTTATTGTACACGGTCCCTAAAACAATCACGGGCGCGCTGCCCGAGACATTCGGCCTAGTTCCCAATGTCCACACAAAAACGTCTTCGACTGGGAGCCTCTCAATAAAGATCATGTAGAGCCCTTTTGGATTGATGTCGGCTATGGGGTTTTTTTTTTTACCATACTTCATGCCGATGAGGGTTATTGAAGTGGGGACCCAGGACCATTTCAGATTTAGGTGTGAAATTCCGGTTCTATGCATCACTCGCCACGTATGTTAGTCGGCGTGGTGATCGAACCCGGGTTCACAGGCTCATGGCGGAGTGCGTGAACCACCTCGCCTCTCTACCCACAGCGTCAGCAAAGTGGAGGACAGCAAGATCGAAGATGAGAGAATAGTTTATTATCTCCAGAGCGGACCGCAGTTACAGGTCCCTGCGCAGTAGCGCGGCCCGTCGTCACAAACGTACAAATCCCGACACAATTTTGCAATAAAACCGACAGCAAACCCGACGACAAAACGACTTGAGGCACGGATTATAATACGCTTCGCGCGAGCGCAAACTCATTACGCGTTGCCGGGCAACATTATTGATAAATGTATAATATAACAGTGTCTCGACAGAATAAATATGTTTGAGTCCACTAGTCTGATTTCTGATCATTTGAGCGGCAAACCGTCGACCGATTTCGACCTTTGGTGTCTCATCAGCAGTCAGGCATGATAAACACATGCTCGTGGGTTACCAGAAGTCAGGAACCCAGAACATCAAACGCGGTCCGGAATTTTCTTGCTTAATCATATGCTGCCGCTCGATAATATTGATCTGGAAAGCCAACAGACAGACTAAAAAGATGGACTTAAACACTTTTTATTCACGTGTGGAGGTACGGCACGGAGTTGCGCTTCTATCGCGGTCCTCCCGACGCTCCACGACCACGCGTAATGTGCGCGTGCGCGTTATTAAAGTTCACGTGACGATTATCAATCCGATCCGATGATCGATCGGTTTTGACCGCCCCGTTTGCGTCGCCGCTCGTCGGTTGTTGCGTCTCGTTTCGCGACGCGCAAGTCCGGGTGGGTGCGGGGGGGAGCGGCACGGCAACTCGAAGTTTATTTTGATCGCTATTTCAACTCGTGGCCTTTCTCCGCTCGACTGGCGGATCAGATAAAACGCGCGGGGCACAGAAGCGACCGCGGGAACGTTATGAAGGAGCGTCTTGTCTTGTCGTACGGGGGGCGGTTTGGCGGCGTCCGATCCGCGTCGCTTGCGGAGACTTGTTTACATTCTTCCGCTCGTTGTGTTTTGCGTTTAAGTTCCAAACTTCTTTTGCCGCACGGCGGGCGGAAGGTGCGCCTGGATCAGGGTCAGAGGTCGTTCCACCACCACCAGCGAGCCTCCGTCATGCAGCACGTCCACGTAGAGAAGCGGCTGGTGGGACAAACGGATACGTAACGATGTAGGTTTGTCACGGCTCGATGTGTGAGAATTGCTGTCAAGAGCTGGTCTCTCTGGATAGCTGTGTCAGGCGTTCTTCCACTCTCTTTCCAACCTGGGTGGCGAAACTTCGCAAAGCTAGAGCGGAAGAATCCTCGACGCGGCTATCCTGAAAGAACGGCTCTTGAAAGAGTAATTCTCGCAAACGGATATGTTGAGTGGCTTACAGCATGCCAACTACAAAGGCAAAGATCCCCCACATAGCCTTAAGAGCGTGTTGGGGTAAGTGCCGTCAGCAAGGAACTATGAACATCTGATGAGATCGGGCGATTGCAGGTGCTTTTGTCCCGAGGCTCTGCCGACGTGCAGCGGTCACCACTCAAACCGCCACTCCATCATCAGCAGAGTCGCGCTCCGTTTGTGCGACACTCACCTGGTACTTCTTGCACTCTTTCATGGCGTCCATCGTCTGTGTGGGACACGGAAACAGAGTTTAAATCATTCTCCGTCAACAACTCCACGGCATCGAGAATTACTCCACCGAGGGAGGAGGTCGCGTGGCTGAAAGGTCAGAGACGCCGAGATCCTGAGTTGGAATCCGGGTTCCAGGCATCCCCTGTAATTAAACCGGGTTCTCAAGCGTGGCGACGAGGTGATGGCCTCAGCCTGGTCACCGATGACTGCTCACACAAAAAAAACTATTAACGATTAATTGGGTTCGGGACAGAAGCGACGGTGAAGCTGGAATGAAGCCAGGAGGAATCTAGGGAGAAGCAATGGGAAAGCAAGGAAGAAGCAAGGGCAAGCAAGCGTGAAACAAGGGGGACGCAAAGGGGGAAGCGATGTAAACGCGAGGGGGCAAAAAGCAATGGTCAAGTAAGAGCAAAGCGAGGGAGGAAGCAAGGGGGGTGCGGATTAACACGGGAAGCGAGTGGAGAAGCGAGCGAGGCGAGAGGCAAGATAAGACGCGAGGTGAGAAGCTAATCGCTAGTTCGCACCTCCTCCGTGCTGACGACCACGAGGCGGTAGGCGTCGTGCAGCAGCAGCATGTCGGGCCTGCGCGGGTTGAAGGCGACGTTCGTGATGGGCGTGTCGCGCCGCACCCAGCTCCTGGGCAGCCCCGCCACTCGCTGGCGGCGGCTCCACTCCGTGTACTGCTTCTCCCGGACGTCGAACTCGAACACCTGTTAGATTAGACGGACGGACGTTTGTTATCGCGGCAGAAAAAAAAAACCCCGGTGAGCTGGCGAGCTGTTTACGAGGAGTCCTGCGACACGAACAAACTTGCGAATTGATAAAAAAATACGAATTAACCAAACAAAAATCATGTACACGCAGCATTTCACATCGTTAATCAAATAAAAGTACAGTTATACATTGCAATGGGAAAAACAAAAAGACGTTATCGGTAGCTTATTCAACATTGAGAGCGAACAAGTGCAACATTTGCGGTGCGAGTAGGCAATGTAAATACTGGTTGTCGTTGTGAGTACTCAGTGGGAGAACTAGGTCTCAGTGGAAGTATTGATTATTAGTCAGTGTGTGTACTCGGCATGTGGACTCAGTGCGAGTACTAGGTCTCGGTGTGAGTACCGTGGTGGGGTGGGAGCCAGTGGGAGTACTGGGTGTCAGTGTGAGTACCGTGTCTCGGTGTGTGTACTCACTTAGTGTGAGTACTAGGTCTCGGTGTGAGTGCCGTGTCTGGGTGTGAGCTCGTGGTGAGCACGTGGCGAGTGCGCGGTGCTGACCTGGCGGTTGGCGTGCACGGCAAGCACGTTGTTGGTGCCGGGCGCCACGGCGATGGCGCTCGGCTGCGAGCCGTACATCGGCAGCGCGCAGTGGTGCTGGGGGAGGCGGCGGGAGGAAGATGCGGCGATTAACGTACATTACAAACAGACTTACTGTTGTACAAATAGGAGAGACACAAGTCGTACTCTACCGAATACCGCGACGCTCCGAAAAACGGTGGGGTTGAGTGCAACGCGGAGGAGAAGTTTGTAGCGGGTGTCTGGGTAGTGGCGAGAATCTTGAC
The DNA here is from genome assembly GCA_036362915.1 of Geotria australis. Taxonomy (NCBI): domain Eukaryota; kingdom Metazoa; phylum Chordata; class Hyperoartia; order Petromyzontiformes; family Geotriidae; genus Geotria; species Geotria australis. Next base: position 3,141,812 of record JAZEWU010000008.1, on the reverse strand, counting down.
TCTCACAGGAGAGCGATTGTGATGGAAGCTTTAATGTGGTAGCGGAGTGTGGCTGTGGTCGTGACGATGTGGAGGTGATGACCGTGGCGGTAGCAGAGTGTGGTCGCGATGGTGGAGATGACGATGTGGAGCTGACGATGGTGGGCCTGGCGATGGTGGCAGCAGAGTGTGGTTTGCGATGATGTGATTACGGTGGTGGTGCCGCTAGGGACTCACTCGGCGCTTGCTCAGGCTGTAGATGTGGACGGCGCGGTCGCAGGCGGCGGTGACCACCCACTCGCCGTCCTCGCTCACCGCGAGCAGCTGGATCGGCTCCAACGAGCCTGCGCGCGTCGGCACACGATCACCATCATCATCGTCACCAGACTCACCAAAATCGCCAGAATCAGCATCATCATCACGACCAGACACGTCACGAGAGACAGGCTCGTTACTGTAATCATTACCACAATTAACCATAATTGCGAAAAGCTAATTAAAAACATAATTTTGACTGCCACGTGACATATCATTGTCGGCGGGTGGGAACGCACTGCCCCCGACACTGTACACCAGACACCGAGGGATCCGAACGGATTGACATGACACTGACAGCACCGTGGGATACAATTGTTTCAAAAGGACACATTTTGTAAGACATTCCATCGCACTCAACCGCAGCCCCATTGATAGAACACCGTCTAACCTGTTTAAGAGAAGCGCATCACCCTGTGTTAGAAAACTGCCCGGAGAAGTGGACAGCGCAAAGCTACCTCCGAGGTCCTTCACGTGACCTGTGGTAGGCAGAGTCTGCCTCAAACGAGTACCGAGTGCGGTGTGTAAACATTGCCACTCGGGAGACAAAGTCGGCTGGGCGCGGTGCCGGTCACCCACCTCCTCGCGTGCCGTGTCGACCTTCGTAGGTGCTCGCTAACGGCACTTGACCCCTACGGTCTGTTAAGGCTACACGGGGGGGGACCTTTGTGTGGACGTCCACCGCACGGGTGAGCGGTCGACAGCCGCGCCGCAGCTCTGACCGTTGGGCGGCGTAAAGGAGTGGAGGAGCTTGGGTCGCGCGCCGCCGATGGCGATCACGTGGAGGGCGCCGGCGTCTCCCGCGACGAGCAGGTGCGACGAGTCGGACGAGAACGCCAGCTGGTGGGCCCCCCGCGATCCGCACGGGAGCCCCCCAACCTGTAACGGGGTTCACACGCGGCAGTGGGCGAGCGAGCGGTTGTTTTGGTTTGTGTCTGCCACTCATTAATTAGTTGGCCAATAACATCGTAATATATAGGAAGCAATGTGTGGCAATATGGCGCCGGCAAACCCGCCTGGCTGCCTCCTCCGCCTCTCTGCGCTTTCCTCGCGCCTCCGAGTCGTTCTCTCGTCGAGTGGAATACCTTTGACATTGAATGAATTTGTGCCACGCGTTATAAATGTAAAATTATTATTACAATTATTATTAGTTTTGGGTATTTTTCTGCTGTGAAAATAAACATCTATCTATCTCCAAATGTGTGGCTTAGGTTGCTTGAGCGTTTCAATATTGCACTGATGTAGGGTTTCACGGCTCGATTCACGACGGTTTGCTTGGTCCAACGAACTCCAGAGCTGTGTCACCTGGAGTCTAGCACTCCTGCTAGGGTCTCCCTTGGTGAACAGGTCTCGAGGGAGTTTTCCGACCAATAATGATCCGAAGACCTTCCGACTAAAGGAGGTTGGCGTCAGGAAGAGCAATCCGGTCGTCACATTCTGCTCCAATACCTCCGCCATGGGGGGAGTCAACCATCCAACCCGAGTCCACCTGGACAGCGGCCGTTATCACCGGTAACAACAACACCAACAACACATTGGCCGCGGTCATCTCCTCTCCGGTTGGTTCGCCTGCGATCGAACGTCGCCACCACCAACGGAGGCCGACGCTCGCTGGCGACGAGGTTGCGACAAGGTTGCGTTGCGACGAGGTGGCCCTCACCTTGTCGACGACGAGTCCGCCGCCCGCCTCCTCGCGGAGCCGGTAGAGCCGCACGCGCTCCGTCGTGGCGTACACGACCCACGCTCCGCACGGAGACACCGCGCTGCAGCCCACGCACTCGTCGCCCTGTGACGGGGAAACCGCGCGGAGTGAGATCGCGACGACGGCAAACACGCGGGGAGCGAGATCGCTACGGTCGCAAAGTCACGAGGAGCTCGCGTCCTGTAACCACGTCCGGGAGGATTCCCCAGTTGTAGATGTGACACGAACAATATGCTTGTATATCTAAATACGAAATGTAGTTGAGCGAGCGTGTTTATGTGTGTGAAGACAGCTTGCCGCAATATTCCCAAAAGGACACCAGGAAGAAATACGGGTCGAGGCAGTGACGCCAGCATAAAACTGCATCAATAAGAGACGTTAAAAAGAACATGTTACACACTTGGAACGTGATTGCCCGTAGCGTGGCTACTCTGCTCGTATTTCAAATGCAAAATGTCCATCCATCCACCAGAAACCGCTTAATCCTGTACAGGGTCATGGTGAGCCGGAGCCTATCCCGGCAGACACAGTGCGCAAGGCAGGCGAACACCGAGAATTGGACGCCAGTCCATCGCAGGGCACCTGCGGAAATTTAGTTAGTACGCTAAATGCTAACTAAATGTGATTGGCGCTAACAATAACAACAACGGGCCACACAAAACCTGGCCACCAGGTGGCGGCAGTGCGTTAAGTTCCGCGAGCGCTCCCATCTCGGGTCCCGCCATACCGTGTTTTTGCACGGTTGATTTGTTATTTTTAGATTTTTCTTTTTTTTATTCATTATTGTCAACTCGCGTGGTTGTTGTGTCAATGCAGGAATCCCGTAAAGAGCTTGCAGGCTCACTGGGTATGTTTCTGCTGTACTAATAAACACCTGCAGTGACCTGCATATGATCAGAAACTAGTGGACGAAATAAACGCGGGGGAAGGGAGACAACCACGGGGAAAAGGGGGCAATTCGACACCCACCCTCACTGTTTCAGCTTCACACTTATTGTATTAAAGATCACACGTTCCTGCGGATGACATCAGCGGGACTCTGGATAAAGGGGAGAGATTAGGGAGAGAGGCGGAAGATGACTGCGAGGGGCTCTGTGCGAACCGAGAGCTGCGACGCGGGGCGGAGAGTGTGCTTTTCCGAGTGTTGGGGTCTACGGGAGAGAGAATCCACTGCTGGACTTGACCCGAGACAGTGCGCCGGTACGGCGTCAACCCGGGAGAAGTCACAGATCGAGCTGCGGATTTACTCGCCGGATATCGCCGTACAACTGCTGTATGGTTCGCTGCCCTGTGGATTATTAAACTACAAGTTGCTTCAGTGAGAACCGGCGTGAAAGCCGTCTCTGTAAGAATGCCTCTGACGCGGAGCACAACACGGGAAGGAGAAAGCAGCGAACCCTCCCCCATGCCTGGCGTCCCCGAGGACGATGGGACAGTGCGGACGGCCCAGGTTGTTATGGAAGAGGGACCTGAAAGGGTCCTTCACACACCTATCTAATCTCACCTTGCACTTGAGCTGCAGCAGCTTGACGGGTGGCTTCGTCACGGGGAGGACATCGCCGTCCTTTCCCTTGGCTGCGGAAGCACGGACACACACGCGGCGTTATCGGGGGGAGAGGGGGGGTGAGAGGGCGCTCGTCGCAGGATTGGTTCCGATACGGGTGACCGTGTGTATAGACTATAGACTGTATGCATAGACTGTAGACCGTGTGTATAGACTATAGACTGTGTGTGCGTGTGTAGACTATAGACCGTGTGGCCCGGGTTCGAATCCCGGCTCGGGTGCCTTTCTGTGTGGAGTTTGCATGTCCTCCCCCCGTGCCCCCGTGGGTTTTCGCCGGGCGCTCCGATTTCCTCCCACGGTCCAAAGACATGCTGCTGCATCGGTTATTTGGGGCTGCGAACTAAACTGCCCCCGGTGTCCGTGACGGACTGGCGTCCAATCAGGGGTACAGCCCTGCCTTGCCCCCTGTGTCTGCCGGGCTAGGCGCCGGCTCACCGCAACCCTGTACAGGATTAAGCGGTTTTTCACAATGGGTGGATGCATGGACAATGGATGGATGGACGGGTGACCGTGGGAATCAAACTCGGCCCACCGCGTTCATACTCGGAAGTGTGTCACTGTACGTGGCGGAGGTTGCCGGCAGAACAGGGATGGGTGTGGCGGGGGAGGTGTGTGTGGAATCCCGGCGGTCGCGTACTTGAGTCGGTGCCGCCCAGCGACCACAGCTCCAGCTGCCGCGGAAACTGGAACAGAAGCCGCCCGGCCTTCCTGGCGCACGACACCAGGCGCCGCTGGGAGGAAAAAAACAGAACGCAGAACTGTGTGGGATACCTGGGGACCGTTGACCTTGTGCGATATTGTAACAGCCGTTTTAAGTTCCCCGTGTGCGTGAGTGTTGTCCGTGGCGCCCGTGGATCGCCACAAATGTTGTGAAAATCCCGGATACTGTCTCGCCAAAAGGCGGTACAGCAAGTTGGACTGAGCTCCATCTGTTTCCATCCGTACGGAGATGGTGTTACCCCCTCGCGCAAGGCGTGGGCTTTTTCCCTGAGTGGGTAATAAACGCGGGTAAATAATTGGTTGAAAATATTTAAAATTCACTGCAGGACCCTCATGAAAACAGTCCTACGACTCCGGGATAAATAGGTTGAAATATTATTATAATTATAGAAGACGACGCTGCTGCCTAGGTTAATTGGCCTGCGGACTAAATTTCCCCCGTGCCCTGTGACAGACTGGCATCCCATCCTGGGTATAGTACTGCCTTGTGCCCTGTGTCTGCTGGGATAGGCTCTGGCTCACCGTGACCCTGTACAGAATTAAGCGGTTTCTGACTAATGGATGGATGGCTGAAGACGATGCTGCTACGGTGACGCAGCAGTCAAGTGTGTTGAGTGCGGCGGGTTCGCGAGCGAGCCGGGGAAATGCTCACGTGGGGGAAGAGGATCCTGCGCAGAGCAGCCTCGTAAGACGGGCCGTCCATCTTCTCCATGAGCGGGCGCACCACCACCTGGGCGTCAAGGCCTGGCGCGGACGGCGGCACGCGAAGGCACGGGGTGGGGGCACACGGGGCACAGGTATAGCGGCGGGAGAAGCGATGAGATTCAATCCAACTTTTTTCAATTCAACTTTATTGTCAATTCTGCCATATGTACAAGACATACAGAGGCTCGAAATGCCTCTGTACTGGAACACAACAACAAAGGTTTCAAAAGACTAGGATACAAAACTAAAAATACTAACAATTTTTAATATTTACAAGTGAAGCTAAGCTGGGGGTCGGGGGAGGACAATAAGAAGGCACAGATCAGGAACAAAAACTATAATTACAACAAATATAGTGCAAATAGAACTAATATAGTGCCATTTGCTCACTCGTGGGATCACTACCACCCCTGAGTGCATTTTTCTGCAACTTGAATGCTACTGTGAATGCTTTTTTTTTTATTATAAAATATCCAATTAAACTCCCGAAGGAGTCCCGCAGTGATGCGCGGCAAAGAGCTCGGAAACACGCTCAACGCGCGGCCCAAAGCGGAACATAACCACGAGCTCAGAATCCTAAGCGAGCTTCGAAAACCTGCGCCTAAACCGGCGCCCGTCGCGGTCGACGTTGGCCCGCG
>JAZEWU010000008.1:3088827-3122335 GCA_036362915.1 Geotria australis | reverse complement strand
GGTGGCAGCAGTCCAAGGAGAGTGGACCAGACATCCCTTACCTCAGCAACAGATTCCAGCTCTTCCTGAGGGATTCCCAGGCATTCCCAGGCCAGCCTTTTAATAGACCATTAGTGGGTACAGTAGTCCCCCTGTATCCGCGGGGGATACGTTCCAAGACCTACCGTGGATGTCTGAAACCGCGTATAATAGCGAACCCCATATATAACGTGATTTTCGTGTACAAACTTATGGTAAAGTTGAATTGATAAATTACGCACTGTAAGACATTACCAACTTTATATCTATATATATAAAATCGCAAGCTCTTTTCCAATCCCCAGTCCGGATAAGCGGCCCTGTTGCCCTTGGACGCGATAGACTCCGCAAAAACCCAACCAAATCACGCGGGACCTTCGCAGAAAGACACCACTCGGTCCCACACGAGTCTGGGCCGCCTTACCGCATGCCGAGAAGCCAACACCGCCGTCCAAGACCACTTTGTCTCCGTCCCCTCACCGTATACGCGGTGCCGCCATTACAATCAGGGCCACGTCTATTACATTCCCGGTTCGGATAAGCATCGCCGCCGCTATTACAATCCCTAGCTCGGATAAGCGGCCCCGCTATTACAATCCTCAGTTCCCCAGCCTATTCTATGTTTTGTTGCGTGATTATTTAATTCAAGTTCTTTTCTTGCACCGTCCACCATCATCGGTTTCATGTTCATGAATTTCAGTTACCTTTTTTGCACGGGGGTAAACCATACATTTCGGATGGACAACGCACATGGATCAACCATTAATATTTACCCGGGCAACGACGGATCCATGAATTTTCTAAACCGCTTGTCCTGGTGAGGGTCGTGGTGTCAGCAGTCCAAGGAGAGTGGACCAGACATCCCTTTCCTCAGCAACAGATTCCAGCTCTTGCTGGTGGATTCCCAGGCATTCCCCGGCCATCCGAAGGATATAATCCCTCCAGCGTGCCCTAGTAAAGTAATAAAACCCACAAAGGATGAAGGAACAATGGAAAAACATACTGTTACACAATTTACAGTAAAAACATTGTATCAATGTACCTGGACATAACCTGTGATGAGAAAATGTTATATGTTAAAAAGGATTTTAGCCTTATTGTTGGTACCGGCTTCGCTGTTCTTGCAACAGAGACATTGCGATAATGCGGCAACGGAATGTGAACAGCGAGAATGCTAGAAGCAGAATGGCAGGGAGTTCCACAGGGAAGCGTGGGTATGGGGAAACAGGGAGATGAGCCATGTATAGCCGCGACTGGGCTGGCGGACTTTGCCATGGTACAGCCTGTACTCGCTTGGCGGGCGGTTTGAAACCGTTTACAGTATTTTTGGAACTATTGTACCTATTTGGGCCGGCATAGTACACGACAGATGTAAGCACTAGTTTTCACACGCACAAACATACGTTTTTGTGCAAAGTAAATGCCCTTTCACACGAAAATCGGACGTAAAAAAAAAGTACGTCATGTCGACCATTTTGTACTCGTGTAACAATGGCAGCCATTTTGCATCGGCATTGTTTTCCTGGAAACCAATTGGCTTGTGTAGCGGGAGTGGTGGCACGTAAGCCCTAGCAACCCCTGATATGCGTCCATTGTTGTGAAATGGCTGGGACATGACTTTCACGCTTGTCCATTAGTTCACAATTGGGTGCCATGATCAAGGGAAAACCCACAACGTATAATTGTAAACAAGCAACAGTTCAGCGAGATTCTTGTGTGGAAAAGTGTAGCGAGACACTGGAGGGCTCATCACATCACCACCACCCCTCACCGCGTGTCACGTCACCTTTTACTGCAGTGCGCGAGAAATTCTGAGAAGCTTCCCGCAAATGATCAAAAAAATACCCCCGCGGTAGTTGAATAGGTGAATGGAGAAATTGCCCCGACATGTCTGACCCATCGACAGTTTTAGATCCAATTTAAATTATGACCTCATGGAGCCTTTCAATTGTTCCATGGTTGAAGATGACTTTGAGACAGAAAGTAACGTCGTGATGTAGCTTTTCACGGCTCGATATATGAGAATTTCTCTCGAGCGAAGAGTAAAGTTTCCAATTTGGAGTAGTGTGTCCATTTTAAGTGCTTACTTGCATTATGCATTCAATTCAGTTTACTCATTAATGTATTGCCAATGTTTAACTTCATTTTGTGTTTAAAACTCTACGTTTATTATCGTACAGATATGTTTTTTTTGTTGCACAAAACCTTTCTAACGTTTTAAAAACATGATTCATAAATGGCCAAGGTTTAGTCCGTCTTGAGCCCTCATTTTTTGCTGCCGTGAAGGCATCGCACCCGACCAATCACCCTTCGCCTTGCTACTCAACCCGTGACGTTATTTGAATATTCGCTTGTGTTTTTCTCCCTGTCGTGTGTGCTGTGCTTCTCCTTCAAACCATAGATGGCAAGTCAAGAAAACCCTCCACAGAACGTTAATTGCATTGATGGCACGGATACAAACAATGTCAATACTAACAACCCAGGCATCAAAAAGGATCCGGACGCGAATAGCGAGGTTCGGGTAACTTACGTGTGCAAGATCTGCTCCTTCCGCGGAGTAGGCCTACCAGTATTTATGGAGCATTTAAAGGACTCGCATCCCAGCTCGGTGCCTAATCCCATCTTCGTGTGCCGCAATTGCCAGCTTCGCACGCCCGACTACGATCTCTTCATGAAGCACAATACCAGCGCTCGTCCCTGTATCCGGAAAGCAGAGGTAATTCTTACGTAACACTGCAAACTGTCTCGTTGATCCAGGTGGACAGTCGTCTTGGTTGTGTTTTTTTTGTCCAGGATGGTTGCTTGTCTGTGTCCATTAATTTGTGGGCAGCGGTGGCTCAGTGGTTAGCGCGCTGGGCTACAAACCTGGCCGCCTGAGTTCGAATCCCGCTCGCAGCCAACACCAGTGACGATTTTCTGAACCGGTCCTGGGCCTTCCCTAGGTCGACTCAGCCTCAAATGAGTTCCTAGCGCAATGTATAAATATTGCCCTTGACTCTACAGTCTGTTAAAGCTATATGGGGCAATCTTTGTCTTATTAATTTTATTGCAGAGTTCAATAAAAATGCAAAGAACTGTAAAGAAATGGGAAACTGTCATATAACCATCACGCTTCGAAGAATCGAAAATAAGAATTTGAATTTAGGTTAAAATGTCAAATGTCACTAATGTACGGTTTGAAAATGGTACGAAAGGACAACATGTGATGTTTCAAATTCGCCCAACGTTTGGGTCGGTCTAAGATGAGGTTAATATTATCTTACAAATAACAGTGAAGGCAAATCCGCACGTAGTAAATTATTGATCCAGATAGACAGTCATCACTTATCATATTATCTACCTGGATCACAGTCGACCGTCTTGTTTCACATATTGTCACTGTACATTTAAGAGGTTTTCAAATGTAAAACCTGTACCATTCAATGAGTAATATAAGAATGAGCTCTTAACGTTAGTGGGAAAAGTTGAAGACTGTCCGCTAATCGAGCTTTAGCGGCCGTCTGAGGACGACGCTGCAGCCTGGCTCGGCACAACGCACCTGCTAGATAAACAATAAATACAGATTAAACCCGCCACAGGTGTGCGTGGCTTTCATTTGTGACCAAACCGGCATCTAACACACAGTTGGTTCTCTGAAATCAGAGAACCAAATGTTCATCTCCACATTGTTCATCACCAAGAAGACTACAGTGTAACAAAGTGCGATCAGATTACATTTCTATAAAGTACGTACGGACGCAACTTTGAGACTGGCCACCATCTTGACTTGCGTCGACATTTTTCCCGTAATTTATTCTGTAATGTTTTGCATTGCTTCCTCCGTCAAGGCTCCTGAGGTGACAGAGGCGAAACAACCGTCTGCGAAGCCCGCTCCAGCCAATGTCCCCGCGCAGAACAAAATCACAAGCGCCAAATTCTTGCCGCTAGACGCCGGGGCGATGAGAGACAATTCCGGCGACGCCGAAGACGGTCACCGTCAAAGCGCACAAGTTGGCACGAAGGAACCCGTGAAAGCTGCCGACATTCCCCTCCGTGTATCAAGCTCCCCGGAAGTGATCAACGAATCATCGTCGGCAGCTCGGGCTAACGACGTGAATAGCAAAATATCTACACCGAGAGCTACCGTAGCGAAGACTGAAGCGGTCAACGACACGTTTGCGTCGAATGCTAGACCGATGAATCGGGCGGCGTCCGCGTCTCCTGCCACTCGAGCTAATCCCCGCGTGCTCTCCGCTAATGCACTGAGCAGCAAAGTCGTTAGTCAGAATAGCCTGACTGTTGAACCTTTGAGAACCGCTGGAGGAACAAACAAAATCGTAGGTCAGAATGAGCTGAAAGTTACAGCTTCGAAGAAAAGCGTTCCGAAACAACCGCAAGTCGAACCTCCGTTGAACCCAAGACAAGAGGGTCTGAGGTATCCGCCGGCACGTTCGTCAAAAGTCAGCCCGATGCCAAATGGGAAAAAAGAACCCTTGAAAAATATCTCAGGCGATTTGTCGGACGTTCACACCGCATCCAGTGTGGATGAAGACTTTGAAAAAATGAGGCCGATTAGTAGTGACCATGGACTGACCATCTCCATCCCTTCAAACAGCATTCCATCCTACAACCCTGCCATGGATCTCAACCCTTTCCTTATTAATTCGCTAAGGAAGTTCCCTTACCCGCAGAGGACTGAGATTTGCTACCTGGCGCTGGTAACGGGCCACACGCAGCTGGAGGTGGCCATATGGTTTATGGGACAGCGTCTTCTCAACGGGATTAGTTGGACGCCCGAGGAGGTGGACCGGATAAAGAGGCAGGGCTTCGTCACAAACTGCACGCGCATCGCCGGAAATCTCCCGCGCGATTCCGGCACCGCCTCCGAAAACGCGCTCCGAGCAATTGGCGACAAGAAATCGGCGGCGGCGGAGGACAAGCAGTCGAGCTCGAACCAAAGAGAAACCTCCGCCAGAGCTGCGAGTCCGCGGCCCGCGAGCGAAACGTCAACTTTGAGCCGAAAGCGCAAAGCGCAGGACGACAGCGACGACAGCGACGACAGCGACGACGACGACTACGACGACGACGACGACGGCGGCCTGGGCGGGACCGGCGCCAAAAAGTTAACGAGGAAAACGCAGCAGCAGTTGTCGGTGCTGCAGGCATGCTTTGCCAGGAATAAGTATGCTAACCAAAAAGAACGGCGGAAAATCGCGAAGCAGACGAACCTGAAGCCTACCCAGGTGAAAGCATGGTTCCAACGCCAGCGAGTAGATTTGCGCCGGACCTCAGGTACGTCAATAACAGGCTAGTCCCACAGTTGGGGGACATGCATAAGAAAGCTTCGTATGGTTAAGCTATTGGGACGGGGGATTCTGCGGTTGGAATCCAAAGACTTGCCTAAGTGGCTTACTAGATAGAGTACTGTACTGGGCGGCATGGTCGCGCGGCGGCAACATCTGCACCTCACCTAAAGAAAGTCCTGCCTGAGGTGCCTCGGGCGCCTTTCTGTGTGGAGTTTGCGTGTTCTCCCACTTTTCTGCGTGGGTTTTCTCCGGGATTTGCAGTATCCTCCCACAACAACAGAAAAACTCGTCAATTAATTGGCCGATAACATAATAGATAGGATGCAGTTTGTGGAAAAATGTTGGTGCCGGCTAACCACCTGGCTGCTTTCCGCCCTCCCCCACCTCTCTGCGATTTCCTCGCATCTCGTTCCACTTTTTAAAGAATTGGAACGTGTTTTGTTGTAACCCGATCTTACTCCAGAATAGTTTTTAATACAGTGATCTATATATTATATCTTATAACACTGTCTTACCACTGTCACTACATCGGTGAACTGTAAACTACATCTTACCCCAGACGTGTCTTCTCGGTCCTTGATATGTTGATAAAATGTTTGGACACGTTTAAGTGTACATAGTTGTTCTTAAGCAGTTTTTTTGTAAATTTTATTTTCGTTATACATCGGGTGTAACTCACTACCCTCATGCCTCGTTATTCGCAAGGAGTCCATTCCGGAAACCTTCGTGGATCGCACATTTTGCGGATAGTACCTTGGCCGTCGTATACGTACCCTCCTTGGGCGTAAACGTTACACTAAACACCGCAAATAAAACCGCGAATAAACACGCACACTAAATAATGCAGGACAAATCTGAACACAAAATAGATTGGAACATTCAAATGCGGTACCCATGAGTAGGAAAATGCCCACGGACCCTAACCTGTAGCACTCCTCAGTCTTCCTAAACTAGTCGTCTTCCTCACTTTGAGTCTATCGGTCTCGATAGAGTCTACCGGTTTCTAGAATCTACTGACTTAGGAAGACTCTCCCTAAATCGGTAAGACACTACTGGTCTGACGGGTGTTGCTGGTTAGGGTCCACGGACATTTTCTCGTGCCCCCTCCCCACCGTGACGACGCTCCTGGGAATGTTTGCGAGGGATGCGCTTGGTGCATCGGCGAAAATGTCGAGGACGTAGATTTGTGGATCGCAAGTTGGCGGGCAATGCAGTGTGCGCGTGTTTTGTACGTTTCTCACGTGAGATTGATAGCATTTGTTCTGATAAAAACTGATGGATAGCATGAGTAAACGACCCAACGCTCGGTGTATTATCGCTTTTAACTTTCGGGATGTGGAAAAACGTTACGATTTGCTGTATAAGCTGTCCATAACCCAGTGTTACTGAGAAGTGATTTTCTCGTTTGTTGAAATAAAGTTTTTTTTCCCCTTCATCATTTGATGTGACTATTAGGTCTGTTTATTAATCCTCTGTGTCCGTACAAACCGAGGTTCTGCTAATTTAAACACTTGTGTGCTGCAGCTAATCGGCCGGTGGACGCTGCTGACACGAAGGTGGCGCTACAATCGCAAGATAAAAAGGGCACAGAAGCAACTTTGCCGAACGTTGTGCGGAATGACAACGCTACACAAAGCAATTCTGGAAACGTGAGAACAGCATCGACATACCTGCGAAACTACTACATAAACATGTCTCCTCATTTCACGCCACGTACATTCAAGGTGACCAAGCCTTTTTAAAAAACGTTCTTTGCGTTGGATTCTTTAATTTTGCATACGGTAAACTCTTGAATATCTGCCGGCCGATGACTTTGGTTGCCAGCTTAACCGTGCTCATTCACGCCTTTTTATACGTCCGCTCGAGGACCCCAAGTCAAATTTCGAAGTACAGGAGACTGGCATTGCGCCCTGTTTCTGCCAGGATAGGCTCCAGCTCACCGCGACTCTGTACAGGATTTAGTGATTTCTGATTGGATGGACGGAGAGCTTTGCTGTCTGCTTCTCCACACTTTTTTCCACCATATTGGCAGATTATCTGGACTGGTCCGTTGAGTCACATTAACCGGTTTGGCCTGTGATAAATCGGTTTTCCAGGAATGCAAACCTCTGGTTAATGGGGTCTTCCTGTAAATAGTTTGCTCAAAACTACCCCAAATTCTACCTCTTTACCAGTTTACACGGTGACACTGTTTTTGATTTAACTGGTTCGTGCCTCCTACCCATTTGGCACAGATATTCAAAAGTTCACTACAGTGCAGCGTCGTTGTATTTTGATAATTGCCTCTTCAAGATTATTTTCGGGATAGCCATGTCGAACGCTTGACAAAACAACTTCGAACAATTATTCATCTAGCGTGAAAACCTACATCAGTCATTGTATTTTGTCGTCTAGAAGTTGCACTCCACCGATGGTGAACGTAGGGTTTTTTCTGGTGCCGCATTTCCATTACCACCCCAGAACCGAACCGCGCCACCCAAGAATAACCTGCAATAATATCACTCCATAGGCCTGTGTCTCCATTCTCTCGTGAGCCATGAGGCTCCTTGGTCTCGACCCCACCCCGTGCCAGGGTGGGGATCAGGAAGCAAGATACTGTGGTCCCTTGCTTTACAATCACTTTACGATATACGTTCTATAAGAACATTAATATCACATTACGATCACATTTCACTTTACGATACGTGTTACGATAGGGCGCCGCATGCGCGTGGGTGGCGCAGCACCCAATCGGCGATGCGAACGCATGCCGCTTGGGTAGCTTCTCAGCCAATAGCAAAATAATGTACAGTATTATTGGTCTCGCTTTACGATGGCTTCACATTACGATAGTAGTTCTGGAACGGATTAATATTGTACAGCGAGGGACCACTTCAAAATATCCTTAATTTTTTACAAGCTAAATTTGCGTTTTCAAGAGTGCCCTAGGTCACCAAAATGACAGGAATAAACGGACTTAAATGTGTCGAACTGGCAAACCATAAACATTGCGAATACAAACTTGTATGTCGTGAATTAAACAATGTATGGTCATACCCCGAGTTACGGCTCCACGACTTACAGCGCTTCGGACTTACGGACATTGCCACCGTTCCCCGAAATTGCGGCACTTGCTTCGGAATTACGGCTCTTTAGCGGCATTAGTGTGCATACCCTTTTTTGCTAAATAAGGCCTACATTGTTTCTTTTAGTTACAGATGCTTAATTTACGTCTGTTATGCACGTATATGACGATCGGAGTGCTGTAAATGCATCGGCGACGTAACGCCTGTACACAATTACACTTTAGGAGAAGACGGAGGCGCAGTTGACGGCGCTGGAGGCCAGCTTTGAGGAGCGGCCGTGGCTCTCGGAGGACGAGCTGGACAAACTGAAAACTGAGACGAAGTTGGCTCGCCGCGAGATCAAGGAGTGGTTCAGTGATCGGCGGCGGCAGCATGGCATCGCGGAGGAACCTGGCGCCGCAAAGCACGAGGAGGTGGCCGAATCGCGCAAGCCGAAGGTGGCGAGGGATACGAACGATGGCTCCGAACAGAGCGTTCCATCGGAACCCGACAAAGGCAGCATCGAGGTTGTTCTGGAGAACGACGACAACAGGAGCGATGACTCTGAAGATGATGACGACGGTGACCGCGACGGGCACAGTCAAGGAGACCGTAAAGACAGCACTGCGATTTCTGTTAAAACCGTCAAACTTCCGCAGGGGCAGTTGAATACTGCGCCAATGTTGGGTAACCTTGAAGCAAAATCAGCGGAGACCAGTGTGGGGCTGCGACGTTTTAAGACACAGTACCAGCTGGGAGTCCTTATAGCTAGCTTCTCTACGAACCCTATACTCAGCCAAGAGGAAGTCAGGCGCCTTGTGGAGGTAACCAACTTGACGCGGGAAGACATCGTGATATTTTTCAAAAGGAAAAAGAGTGAAAGTCAACGCCAGAAAAACGGGCTGTCTAAAGGAAGGAAAAAGTCTGGTACCGCAGGAATGGACAGCGGGTTAAACAAGATAATCAACGATCCGGTACAAAATTCTAAATCCCCTAAGTCCAAACCGGGGTCGCGTTTGGAAGGTACGAGGAAAACGCAGGAGCAACTTAACATGCTTAAGACGGTGTTTGCACGAACACGGTGGCCCACGAATGAGGAGTACGTGCAGATGGTGGCGATGACCAACCTTGCGCGGCCCGTCATTGTTAGCTGGTTTGGGGACATGCGCTATGGGGCCAAGCACAAGACCTTGCGGTGGTTACAAGAGTTTAAGAAAGCGCGAAGGAACGACGAATCCAGGTAAGGAACTACTCCATCCAAGGAGTAAGTATAGTTCTTGGTTTTCGTAGGCAATGTGTGTGTCGTGATCACGGCGAGTTTCTCAAGCTTGGCGTTTGGAAGAGTACCTGTTTTAAGAGGTTGAGAAATATCGAGTGTCCTGCACCTCGCTGACATCGTATTTGGGTAACCGTTTGCACGGTCAATCTTATTGTCATTAACTTGGCGCTTGTAAAGGTTCTGACTGCTGTGAAATGTGGGAGATTGTGTTTTCAGTGAGATTTTTTACAATCAATTTCAGGGTAACTAAATCTCACGAAAGTTCAATGGAGACACCCTCCTCTTCACCCAAGTCGAGTCTTCCTGGTGACAAAATGAGTGTGGATGAAGAAAGAAGTGAAAACAATGAGGTGAGACGAGTTTCAACGATCTTCTTTGCGATTCTTCGAAGCGCGATGGTGTTTCAACGATGATACAGGACAAATGTATGTTGTGGTGCCATGGTTGGATTGATGGTTGCTCTTCAGGGCTGTTATTTCGCGATAGCCTTGTCGAGCGATCTCCCTCTTTCTCCGTCGCGACGTTTAGCCACCCACGTTGGAAGCATCAGGCGTTGCTTCCAACGTGGAAGGTGAAACATCGTGAGGGAGAAAGAGGGAGATCGCTTGACACGGTTTCCAAAAGAACAGCTCTGAAGAGGAACCGTCATGAATCGAGCCGTGAAAACCTACATCAGTACATGGTTGGATTGTTATTCGCTTTTAAATGTCGAGGGGGGTCAGTGAATTATTTACGGATCCCTCCGATTACCATCCTGCATGCATTTTTTATAATAATCTCCTGCTTAAGAAGACAATATGGCAACACTTCGCTAACACTGAGACTAGGCTATAAAGAAAGCTGTCTCTGGTGTGGGCCAATCCGTTTCAAGGACAATGCATATATTATCAAAGCATTTTGTTTGATAACAAGTGTGGCTTCTTGCAAATTGGACCCTTTGTAAAAAGGTGTCCATTAGGTGTTTTCAAGATCTTAACACTTGTCTCATTGCCAGATAAGGTAAAACCTTGTATCTTTTACATTATATTTATATTGGCAAAAATGTGCTCATGGACGATAGGGGAGGCCTAAGGTCAACTCAGCCTCAAATGAGTGCCTAGTGCAGTGTGTAAACATCGCCACTAGGGAGACGAAGGTGGCCGAGCATGGTTCTGGCCACCCAACCCCTTGTGTGCCGTACTGGCCCTTTATAAGTGCTGTTTGCTAACAGCACTTGACCATACAGTCTGCCGAGGCTAAACGGGGCTTCTTTGTGTGAATGCAGTCGCAGCAAATGGAAGATGAGGATGAGGAAGGGCCGCCAAAACAGCACAACGAAGATGTTTTGAAGTCCAAGGGAAAAAAAGGTATAGAAGACACTACTTTTTCTATAATTTTCACTAGTAGCTCCAGTTAAAATGAAGTCGATTTGTAATCAATGATTCCTTATAATGAAATAATAATGGATACAAGAATGTGGTACGATTGATTACAGCCATCGTGTTGACAGTGTGTTCGTGCCAGGTGCGTCCGTAGATGTTTGTTATTACAGAAAATACCCAGTGAACTCGCAAGCTCTTCACGGGATTCCTGCGACACAGATTGTCCAGGAAAGGGCAATGCACAGCGGTAACTAATGTTTGCCCTCCTTCACAGCTGCCCGACGCGGGGAGCGCAGGGATGGGTATTCGGCCTCCGATGTGACGGACAACAGCGACAACTGGCCCGAGGGAACTTTGTCAGAGGAGGAGCCCTGCGACGATGAGTGCAGCAACGTAGGCGACGACTCGGAGCTTAAATCGGTCTAGGTCAGTCGCGACGGTTCACAAATAATGCTGGCTGCGAGCAGACAAAGTTGCTTACGCAGAGATGCGAGCGATGATGTTGGTAACTACCTACGCACATTTTGCTAGACACACGGCTGTCGGCGACTTAAGAACTTATTGAAAATCTCTGCCAGACTTGGCAATGAACTGCGACTTGATGGGTTCCAGAGGGTTCTCCAGTCTCAGATATTGGGAGTTTAATTTAAGGGGTGCAGCATATTGCAAACGACAATAAAAAGTTTGACCAAGTTTGACAAGTACTCATGCCTGGATCTAGCTCTAGTGTATAAATTGTTAATAATGTCTTGGAAGGGTGAGTCAGCGAGTTGAGTGTAATTTTCACCACTGGCACGAAGTCACTGTAATCACTACTTTACAGTTTTTGTTACTGTTTTATAGCAATTTATGCAACTTAGGATTTTCTAAAATGGGTGACATTAATAAAATTGTTCTTATGTTGTGAGCATAAGTGAAGACGTACAGCATTTGCGTTCACAAGTGGGTAATATCTGTATCATTTAGTGATCTTGACTTGACATACCATTACCACAAAACTACATGTTGATCAACCATGCTATGTGTAGATTGTCTGAATATTTTTTTTAATGTTTGCTAAATGACACGAGTGGATTATCACTTAGCAAAAATTACAAAAATACTTTCCCTGTCTACATTTTGAAGTCTGCATATGGGCATCCATGTAAATATTCCAGATATGTTCTTTAAAGTCCAATAAACGACATTCCGTATATTGAACCCTGTTTCCCATTGACTTCCATTGTTTAATGAGATGCGTTTCCACAGAGAAAATTTTCACCCCAAGACGTAATAACATAACAATGGAGAAAAACATTTTAAGCACGTATTTAATGGAAAATCGGTCACAATGTTTTGACGCTGCAAATATGAAACTGTACTTATAAACCACATAAATGGAGGGCTGCCTACTACAAAAAGTAATGGATGTAACTACAGTACAGTATTTTTTTTTCAAAGTCAATTGCATTATGGTCTCTTTTACACTTCAACTAACACTTGCACAATGCCTGCTTTGCAGGTTTGTTTTATTGAAGTTCAAAAAGTCTGAAAGCCTGCACAGTTTCAATACCAGAAGTGATCACCATTATAACAGAACCAAAATAAGCAGAGCTTGGAAAGCAGGAGTGGGGTAATAATAATAATAGCGATTTATATAGCGCCTTTCACCCGAGGGTCACGAAAAGCCCTTCACGCAAATGACTTGGAACATCCTAAAATGCACGCTCAGACACAATAGACTGCACTGATTTTTACCTAAAAAAATGGTATAATTTAGAGATTCAAAAATCCGTAAAATTACCTATAGTGAGTTGGTGTAAAATGGGGTTACAAATATTATTATTATAAATGATACTAAATGACAAGAGCTTAAAGGACGACTCATTTTAATTACAGTATCTTAATCGTGAAAACCACTTTAATACAGGGTAGGTTCGTAATACGGTTTAAGATGGCTGTAATTGCAATACGATGTCTGCTTATGTCATTTACACTCGTGCCGTTGGGTTTGAGGTACGTGACCAAGATCTACATGTATGTTTATACGCTACTGGATAGCCAGTGAAATCTTACCGTTTTATCAAGGAATGATTCACTGGGCCATGACTCAGGAGTAACCTGCCAAGTTTTTGCAATAGGTCACAACGGTTATGTATATTTCAATTGAGCGCTTTGTTGTTAATTTTTCAAATTTGGCGCAACGGCCTCCTTATAAATTATTTCACAGGATCTATAATGTCCAGTGTGAAGCGAACATGTATTTTTATGGTTTATACACCTGTAGTATTAATCGCGGCAGCTTCTGGATTCTGATCGTGAACAAGTGGTAAATGCATTCCATCCATCCATTTTGTGAAACTGCTTAATCCCGTACAGGGTCGCGGTGAGCCGGAGCCTATCCCGGCAAACACAGGGCGCAAGGCAGGGGGATACCGAGCATGGGACGCCTGTCCATCGCAGGGCACCTAGGGCAGTTTTACTCAGTAGGCCAACTTAAATGCATTCCCTCTAGGGTCTAGGCCAAATCACCTCCCCTATGATTAGCTGTGAGTGCAGGTGGTGCATCGAAACGGGGGCACATGAGGTGGAGGACCCCAGACACATGAGACACCGTTCAATCCTTGCACCAGGGCACATGCATTACAGCTTGTCACTGGAAGGTGGTGCTTTCCTTAAGTCTTGCACCAAATTTTCACAAAGCGCAGTTGCGTACAAAGTTGGAGGTCCTATGAGATACCCAAGATTTGAATGATAAGCTATACACTTGAACACGTTAACTAATTTCATTGTAATTCAATCAAGAACAAAACAATGCCACGCTTGTAACAAGCCTTTACACCACAGAAGGCCCTTTCACGTAAGAAGTGAATGTGTTCAATTTGGTGTAGGGTTATCCAACAGGTCCAGTGTTGCGTCTTGGAGCTGTAGCAAATAAGATGAATTTTTTTTTAAATCTTATAACAAAGCATATTGGCCGATAACATTCGGTATAAAAATGTCTACATAACGTGACAATGCAAGAAGTAAAGGGTTCACCTGTCAATACAGCATCGGGAATCATTTCCTTGGATATGCAACCTGAGGAAAGAATGGAATTCCTTTCCTATAAGTCATGTGAACCAATGGATATTCACAACTATAATGCTGAATTGTACACGAGTGTAAATTAAATGTTTAGTGAAACAACAAACCTTCATCTGTGGCCTGGCCTGGCTGAATGATGTGTTTAAATCTGTTAAGACATAATATTTTTGTAAGATTTTTACTGAAAACAGTATCAAAATGTCTCAACACGTTTGATAACTGGGTATCTGTTGAGCTTCTAGACATTGTCTTTCAGCTCCTTGGCTTCGAAGTGTTTGGTAGAATTTGCAGGTAATACCAAGTATTACTTGACAGGGATCGCATGACAACGAATGAAAATGAACGACGTTTGATAGATAACACCCACCGTTCACGGTCACAAAGCACACTGCGCACAGAACACACACCTGTGAAGCGAGCCGAGGACATGCCGGTCTTCGGCAGCATGGTGCTGGGCGACGCAAACGGCGTCTGGTAGCCCGAGGGGCAGGGGCTATTTTGAACGGTGTTGCGTTGTGAGCCGTTTCCCCTGCTCTGGCTGCCCTGCCAGTCGAAGCAACCAGCAGGGACTGGGTGGTTGCTGGGCCTGCAAATAGACCGCATTGCCGCATGGTGTTTAAAACTAGTGTGGAAGAAAAATAATAATAGCATTTTATATAACGCCTTTCACCCGAGGGTCACAAAGCGCTGCACAAGGGCCGCGAAGAGAACGGCATGTCAACAACGACAGAAAAAACAACCAATAAAAACCAAACCAATACAAATTAAATGATTAAGGCTGCTTCGAATGCACGTGGATTTCTTTCTCGTCCTCTGCAACATGGGTCCGTTCTCAAAAGTATTGAAGTGGAAATATTAGCTTCCGAGCTGCACAATGAGATGACGTCATTGCCTTGGCCGGTAAGTGAAATCTTTTAGTGCGGGTTTGTGTTTCCCAGTTTTGTGAAACCCTTTAAACAATGCGGGCAGTTTTAACTATGGTAATGCACAAACAGCGACAACTTTCAATCAACATTTAATTCATATGTAATTTATGAGGTGTGATAGAACTAGTACATCAACTGTCTCAAGCTTAGAGTTATTAAAACGTAGTCCCAAGAGCCTTCTTGCAGCAAGAGTGAGGAACCTTTTTTTGAGTTCTAAATCAGATTTAAAAAAAAAAAACCTTTGGTGGGCAACACATTAACACTGCAAGGGCGTCTTGGAAGTGACAAGTGACTAAGATGCCCAGTGTCTTTAACGCCCCTGTTGTAACATAATTAGTCTTATCTTTAAAATATTCTATGCCACTACTATGTTACCGTAATGTTGTACTCTGGATCCTACTTTAGATGGTTGTGGACACTGCCGTAATTGTTTGTTGAAGGAAATGTTGCCGTATGGCTAAGCTTTCCTTCGAGTCCAATGTTTACAAATTTAATCTTAAATATATAATTATACTTGCATGAAATGGAGGTCCTCAGTGGTGGAGTCAAACCAAGCAATACAGTATTTTTTATTAAGTTTTGTTTTGTTTATTTTCTACTTGATGTGTGAGACAAGTAAATAAAATATTACCTCTTCATCATGCTTTGATTTATCATCGGACTTTGCATCGGACTTTGCATCGGACTTTGTGCTCCTGTCAGAAAATAATTTAAGTTAACAAAACTCACATTTTGCTTTGGTTTTCAGCGTTAATATTTCATAACCGTTTGTTGATACACTGCTGGATGAAGGTCTGCTCAATGCGGGTTG
This sequence comes from Geotria australis, assembly GCA_036362915.1. Classification (NCBI taxonomy): domain Eukaryota; kingdom Metazoa; phylum Chordata; class Hyperoartia; order Petromyzontiformes; family Geotriidae; genus Geotria; species Geotria australis. Next base: position 3,106,545 of record JAZEWU010000008.1, on the reverse strand, counting down.
AAGGCGGGGAGCACAATTGTGGAAACGTTAAGTATAACCATCGTCTAGCTCTTTTTACGTGTTCGGTCACGTGAAAGATGTGTCTCAAACCTGCCTCCACCTGACACAGCCAATCAGTAAAGGGTTGTCACGGCTGTGTCGGGTGGAAGTGGGTTTGCGACACTTATATTTTTTACGTGACCTAACTCACAAAAAGAACTAGACTATGGATAACATTGGTCACAAAAGCCTTCGTGTTAAATATAACGATGGGTTTTCCTGCACAGCTCTGTGTAAATCATATCAAAGCACAGCCCCTAAACCACCTATAACATCTCGGAGGGCATAGTCGGCACCCAACCAAGTTCATTCCAGGCTCAAGTCAGCTCAGCTTGAGAGATGAAATATGGTGAATTCCAGGTGGTTTGGTTGGAGGCCTCAAGCGGCAACATTGGTCCATTAATGTGCCAATCTGTAGGTGGCGTAGTGGGTATTGAACTTCATTATAAAGTTAGCGAAACTGGGTTCAGCTGTTCTTCTGTCGTTTGGCTTATGAGGTGCAACAATTAGACATTAATTTGAGAGTTGCCTAGCCATTCAATTGCCCCGAGAGTTTATATTCGTATGTTTCGGTGTGTTAATCCTCACCCATATAGCCCTCTAACGGAGGGTTCCTGATCGTTAGCCGGCACGGTGTCTGTGGTGGGGTTGCGAAAACAACCTGCCAAACAATGTCAGGCTGATCATCAACATGCCACTGTTTCACTCGCATATGAATGCACCAATAAAGTGGTCAACCAAAATATGTTCTGCTCATTTGGCACATTGATCAACTTTTATGTAGTATTTTAATGGATAAAGAGAAATTGAGAGACGTACCGACGAAGACCTACGCCATGCTTCTGTGCCGATGCTATTGTTTACACCTTCAGGCCTGTGATCATGCAAATAGAGTTTACGTTCTGAATGTGATAGTCTGTTAAGGCAAGACTGAATGAGAATTATTTAACCGGGGTCTGGCCAATACAGTTTATGTGCTTCAGTGCCAGACTTCTAATACCTTGAGAACAAGTCTTTCAATGGTACACCTGAACACAAGTGAGGGTGGCACGGTGGTACAGTGAGTAGCCGCTGCCTGGATTCAAATCCAGAATGTCAGTGGCGCCGGCTCAGCACTCTGATCTCTGAGCCACCTGGCTATCTCAAGAGGTAATTGACTGTTATTCACGTACATCAACGTACTAGCCTAAGCTTTTAGTGGCTAAGCGGGAGATGAGCACAGATATGAACTGCAGTGACGATAGCTAATGAGACTGAATATTTCCAAGCACAGGCATGCCCTGTGTAAAGAACTCACGTGCTTGGGAAGGTTCTTTTTGCGGGATGACAAAATGGTGAAGTCAAAGGACTGGGGCCTTGTTGAGGTGACGCTGAACATGAAGACATTTTCACCATTGTGGTTAATGCTGAGGCCAAATTAATTGCTTCTTTCAAACGAGTGTTCACAAAAATCACGGCTCGATTCATGATGGTTGCTCTTCAAAGCTGTTATTTCAGAATAGCCGTGTCAATAGCCGTGTGTTTTGGGATAGAGAGAGGGACAGTGCTTGATACAGCTATCCCGAAAGAACAGCTTTGAATTCGAATTCGATTCGATTCTTCGAAGCGTGATGGTTACATGACAGTTTCCCATTGCAACAAGTTATTCTTTAGTTGTAGAGAGCCCTTCAACATTTAGAGATATAATTGTCAGTGCTGGCCTTAAAGGCGGGCATTGGCCTCTTGCTGGAGACTGAGGGGCTTCTGGCATCTGTTGAGCTTCTGGACATCGTTGTCTTTCAGCTCGGCTTCGAAGTGTTTGGTAGAATTTGCAGGTAATACCAAGTATTACTTGACAGGGATCGCGACGTGAACGTTCCTACCTCGATCCCCACAGCTTTGAAGAGCAACCATCACTGTATTTGTTTATGTTAATTACGGTAATTTAACACAGGCTTCCGTGAGAAATGTTTTAACTTAATCGATTTGCGGAGACGTAGCGTCAGAGAAATTCCAATGTTTGTCGTACACACGTCTCCACCCGACAGCCAAATATATACACACTTACATTTCCTGATCAATTTTGGGGGCGTGTTGAGCACCAGTTGGCAATGAAATTAGAATATTGCTGGTTGCATTTACCACGGTTGTTTACGTGACAACTTCACGCGATCGTGTCGGGTGGAGGAACGTGTACAACACACAGCATTATACACACGTGGCGATCTGGCTCAAACCTCAGTTGTGAATTATGGTAAAAATACACCAAAATGGTTCATGAAGGTGGAGAGCAGAAACACCAGTCATTCAGTTTCCATTTAAGCTAAAAGGAACCGTTGAGCTATGTAGATATTTTTAACAGTTGTCCAGTGAGGAAGGATAAGCAAGTTACAAAATCTCAGGGCACCGAGGGCATTTAATCAGGATAATTAACCTAGGCATGTTTTTGGACTGTGGGAAGAAACGAGAAAACCCAGCCAAAACCCACGCGGACAAGGAGTGAACATGCAATCTCCATACAGAAAGGCACCTGAGCCGGGAATCGAACCCAGGTTGTATTGGTCTAAGGCAGCACCGCTACTCACTGTATGTAAGTACAACAGTGGCTTATATTCTGCACCCGATCACCCGGTTAGTCCAAATGTGTTATAGGATGCAGATTACAATATGTTACTTGACACCTACGCATCATCATTGGCATCCCACATGGTGTAAATGGGTGGGGTCTGTTGCCTGCTGGATTCCTGCTGTAAAACAAAATGTTCACAGTTAAAGAATAGACCTTATTTCGTATGGTGAGGTGTTTAGGTTTATATTCTTTAAGCATGAGAACTCAAGCGGCCAGGCAAGTCTCATTTGGAAGAGTGACCGGGGTCACAAAAATGGCATTAGCAAAACTAAATACAGCAATGAAACAAAAAAAACAAGAGGAAACATAACTATTGTACGAGTACGATTACCAACTAAGGGTTACAGAAAAATAAAACCGATATAGGGTGACTGTTGTACTAATATATTAACCAGCAAGTATATGTGTTAAATGGGGGTTTGACATTTATGTTACTGGGAAATTGCAACTTGCACAATCATTCCAAAGTGTGACATGTAAAATTCATACTAACCTTATATTATACATTGTAGGGGAAGCCTAAAAAAAAAATCATAAGTTTCAACATTAGAACGTGCAACTAGTTTACCAAATGAATGCATGTAAACTTACTGAGAAAACATTCAAATAAAAGTTGATAGTAATCGGTGCTTACTCGTCTTGCCATGTGCACAGCATTCTGTTTCCGAATCTCAGCATTCTGTTTCCGAATCTCAGCGTTCTCCCTACCACACAGTTTAGTTTAAGGGACACAGTGGTTTCTGTTAAGTTGGCTCTAGTTACCGAATGCACGTATCTAATGTGTACGACGCATTTCATCTCATCTCATCATCTCATTGTCAGAAACCGATTAATCCTGTACGGAGTTGCGGTGAGCCGGAGCCTATCTCGGCAGAGACAGGGCACAAGGCAGGGCAATACCCAGGATAGGACGCCAGTCCACGGGGAAAATATGCAAACTCCACACAGAAAGGCACCCGAGCCGGGATTCGAACCCGGGGCCTTCTTGCTGTGAGGCGGCAGCACTACTCACTGCGCCACCGTGCCGCCCACGTATTTCATGTGTACTACGCATTTAACGATGCATCAATTTACCAATGGCTTGATCGCACCCCCAGTATATGAATACAATCGTGCGTTCATATTTCATGCACATTTTATTGGGATTATTTAACACTTAGCTTAGTGGAGCAAACTAAACTATACATATAACACAGAACGTGACAAGGTATTTCTATTGGACTGACCACTCCTCCGCACAGGTCATGGCAGTAAATGATTGCCTACGTAATGCTCATTGTAGTTTGTGCTTAAAGGATGTAGCTACACAACTAGTGATTTGGCAACTCAGATATGAAGTTGATGTACTGCTTACCTTTCCAGTTCCTGTATTTTATTGGCCATTTGTTTAAATGCTATTTCCATCTTTGATATCTGAGGAACACACTCATCCGGTTATGCTATTTATAATGCGTGGCACACATTCATTCAATTTCGAAGGTATTTGAAGAGAGAACCATCTCAGAGGCGCGAGGAAACCGCAGAGAGGTGGAGGAGGCAGCCAGGCGGTTTGCCGGCACCAACATATTGCCACACACTGCGTCCCATATATTATGATGTTATCGGCCAATTAATTAGTGGGTTTTTTAAGTTGTGGGAGGAAACCGGAGAACCCGGAGGAAACTTACGCAGAACAGGAGGAGAACACACAAACTCCATACAGAAAGGCACCCGAGGCAGGAATCGAACCACCTCAGCAATTCGCATGTTTGTTGTGTCACAGGTACCGCAACCCTCACCAGGACAAGCGGTTTAGAAAATGGATAATGGATGGGTTGTGTCACATGAGTCCCGTAAGGAGCTTGCAAGCTCACTGGGTATTTTTCTGCTGTAATAATAAACATCTATCTATCTAAACCTCATTCTTTATGTGAGGGGCAGATGTTTCCACTGCGCCACCCTGCCACAGTGCTGTATTGCTCTCCAATGTGTTTTCGGGTTGGACTGCTTTTGTTCGGTGTGACATCCAGAATTACAGTTCCTGAAGAAGCTTCCAGCACGTGGAGCAAAACATCGACCATCGTGCCGAACAGCGTGCGGTACAGGCCAACAACACGTCCGATAGCTGTGCGAAACAGTGGGTGCTTTTAAAACGTAATTAAAACCAACTTCACCTTCTGTTTATGGGAAGTGAGGAATTTCAATTTTTGAACTTTCTGAAATTCAATTACCTGCGTAAAAAAGAAAATAACATACTCAAGGTGGTTTAACTTCACAAGCTGCTCGAAATAAGGTGCTTTACACATGCAGTGATACATTACACACTCCAATTACTCGCATACAGCATACGTATCAACTCTCCTTAGTGTATCCATTTTTTATGGGTTAGGTCACGTAAAAAATAATTGTCGGAAACCCGCCCCCACCCAATACAGCTTATTAGTAAGGTTTGTCACGTGAACAAAACATGCCAATTCTTTACAACTTCAGCACACCGGTATGTTGAAGAGCGTCACGAAAGCCTTCATGTTAAAAGCATCAACTCTACAATGGGATTATTTGTCAAGATTCTTGAAAACATTGCATTTAGTCAAGGTTGGTTGCGGCTCTTAAATCACGGTTGTGGAAACGCTCCCCAACTTTTATATTAGAGATGCAAGCCATGCACTGTGTTCCCTTCGCCAGTTTCACGAGCTACATAGGCTTCTCAACATTGGCATTCATGGCTATTGTCTCCCCTCCCAACCTCACAATAATTCCCCCGTGACAGATATTTGTAATGTGTATTCATACTTGCACAACTTGCGTTATATATTTCTTGATTAAACTTGCTGGGTCCATAAAAAACATTTTCTCATTTTCTCCCATCTTTTTAGCATGCAAAAAAAAGAACGTTATTAATATATGCATTTATTAAAAACAAGCAATGGATTTCTAAAGTATTTAAATGCATCATGCAATGTATTACCCATTTAACTTATTTACTGTTAATTATAGTATTCACTGCTTTAACATATTTTTTTATCATACATTTTGCAAACAATGTCACTACCACTTAGTGACAAATGGCTGCTGCTGTTGTTATGCATTTAATTGTATTGATTACCTTGGCGAAATAAATTGTTTTGCAAGATGCATTACAGGCCTTGCATTTGTCCAATCCAGCTGCAAAGAATAAAATGTCAACATAATTAGAAATATAACAATCCATTAGTGTCACGCTTGAAAAAGAGGCACTGTTGTTCTTCTTCTTTGCGATTCTTCGAAGCACGATGGTTAAATGACAGTTTCCCATTTGTTGTTTTATTTCTTTCATTAGATTAGTTCGTCTCTTAGCTAAATAACGTATGCTGTTTCTTTATAAAGATGCATATTAGCAGAAAAATAAATGATTATTAGCTACACCATTATTAGCTGTTTGTTGTGGCAACTAGGGGTAGAAAAAATAACAGCAATTCAATAAGTAGTTGTGATTTTAATCAATAATTAATTATTTTATAACATTGTGGTGAATGGTAGTGAATTGGATATATGAACTAAAATCAATCTATCCTTACACATTAAATGTGATGCTGTATCAAGATGTTTAAGAATATTTTTTGTTATCTTGAATCCTCCATAATATTATCGTTTTATGACGATGATACAATTAATAATGCACACATTTCATGCCTGGTCATGGACGATGCATGGGATACGGTGTGAGGAAACCACAGCCATGCAGTTATAAATGTTGACCACCCTGAACGACCGCCTACGAACCACTGGCGGCCCCTGGTGGCCTAAAGTGCGACCCCCAACGATACATATACGTTACGTAGGTGGCGTCACATTACACTTTTGTTTTTTAATAATTTAGCCTATCTTAACGTATTGCATATGCAGACTTCTGTTTGGTTAAACTCGCTGTTACATCACATAATTGCATTGACGATTGAATTATTTTGTCTGATACACTGGTGTCATCATCATCAGCGTCAGAAACCGCTTAATCCTGTACAGGGTCGCGGTGAGCCAGAGCCAATCCCGACAAACACAGGGCGGAAGGCAGGGATATACCCAGTATAGGACGCCAGTCCATCGCAGGGCACCGGGTGGTGATTTAGTCAGCAGGCCAATTTAACCTATGCAGCAGCACGTCTTTGGACCGTGTGAAAAGTAGCCCGCCTCTAAAAAATAGTGACGATCACTGGGCATGGTGTTTCTGTGAATACATGAATGTTAGGAGCAACACCTGCGGTCTTGCAGGCCTGACAGAGGACGTGCCCGCAGCTGGTGAGCATGAAACTGCAGTTATTAGACGATGGAATCACGTGGCAGGCGTTACAGTGGATCCAATCAGCCATGACAGGACCACAACTCCGCACTGTGAAGGAGCAACAACATGAACGTAGAGCAGTGGAGAGTATTATAATAATAATAGCATGTATAGAACGCCTTTCACCCGAGGGTCACAAAGCGCTGCACAAGGCCGCGGAGAGAACGACATGTCACAGCGTGGGCAACGCCAGGCCCTACCCTAACGTGTGCATGGAACCCCTTGAAGAAATAGCTTGACAGCCGTTTTCTGCTCAATTATTAATCTGACCCGTGGACCTAGACGTTTCAGACATCTGTGTGGAAATACACATGGAAATAAACATTTGTTCTGTTGTGATGTTTGGTGGATATTTTTAAACATTTGTAGGCAACAGGCCCATTGAAACATAACTTTATGCGTATATCCAAAACGGACACCTTATATATTTAACGTAAAACTAGTAGTTAATAAAAGTAAACACGCTATACAGGTCTAAAAAAAAATCTACATTTTGTTGCAAAATTAAACATTACTAGTCCTTTAAACTACATTAAATCCTATTTAAACGCGTCGCGGTTTCCCTCAACGATCTTAAAAATGAATGATAAATAATTACCACTACATCGTACCAAAGTTGACTCCTGTAAGTATTTCGTTTATTTAAACTCGAGTGTGCGAACTAACGCCGTTGTATTCTGAGGTAAAACGGCGTAGACTGCCGTGTATAGAGCAGTTTAGAAAAATCCCGCCACCTGCTGGCGTCAATTCGCTATTTGAGAGCGGCGGGAGCGACGTGGCGACGTCACCGCGCAACCGAGCACGGCTGCGTCATCACGCATCCGTGCGCGGTGACGTCACGGCGTGACGCCCCCTGTGTTTACATCTGCCCATAGCGGCGGAGACGACGGCAGCTCTTGTTGATTATCTGTGCGGACGAGCGGCACCCCTCGTTTTAAACCTCGTTTCTCATTAGTCTTTCACGTATTTTTTATACCAATTATATCTTTATTATTATTAACGTAGCCCGTTTTTAAAAAAGATCGCGTTTAATCGCCTGTGTGTGCCTAATAAAAATAAAAGTGTTACCGTCGTAATATTTTTTTCTACGCGAGTTAATTTAATATAATTAACGAGAGGACACTTAATCATTGTCGTCAAGCGTGAAGAGGAGCAAGAAGGAGCGATGCCGTCGGAGAAGTCCTTCAAGCAGCGGCGGAGTTTCAGTGAGGACGATTTGGATAATGATGAGGAGGCTTTTGTTTCGCTGGGCCTCCGCCAGGCCCCGCGGCCCTCGCTCTCGCTTAATATATAAAGTCGTGTTTACTAAAATGGTATCGATTGTGTCTTGAGTAGTGTAGATACTGTTTCACCGTATTTAAGTTGGGTTTGTTGTGGCGGGTAAAGTTGTAAAAGGTTGAAGTTGGCTACTGTATGCAGTGCGGTGGGGATTGAGGGGGGGGGAGAAATGGCAGCCGCTTTGTGTGGCTTACTGTCAACATCATCACTCACTTTTGACCACTCTCGCATCATTTTTGATTGTGACTCAAACGTCGAATCTTCGTCGTCGTGATCATCGTCATGTCATGACTATCATTGTGTCACGGTGGTCATCATCACGATTGTGACCGTCATCTCAATCACGATTGCCATGTCACTATTCCATTATGGTCGAGCACACGTCGCTGACGTCTCGTGATTAGCTTTACTTTTTATCGTCACCGGTAATTATTTTGACTTTTTAATAGCGGTCACGTCACTATGAAATCGCCATCTCATCATCTCACGAACAGCGTCATGGTCATCAACATTTGTAGTCTGTCTCCATTGCTCGATACTGACCACAAATCGTCATATTTGTGTTATGCGCTGCTGGAAGAAGCCACTGTCACAATCGTGACCATGCGCTATCCACTGTTAGATAGATGGTATCTCCCCCCATCACCATCAGAAATTTTCCTGGTTGTCTCCATTGTAGGAGGAAGGCTGCCCATCCTTGGCATTATCCCTTTAAACTTCATGACTTTTGACTTTTTAAAGTCGGAAAAGTGAGCGATAGCGTGGCAGGCTTTATCAAGCAGTGGCTAAATAACACAATTACAAAGCTAGTGGCGGGGGTGGCCGTTATCCAGCAGTGGATGAGACAGTGGTGCGATTGTGATAACTATGATGGAGGGGTTATAAATGTTGTTTGTCTGTACCACCGAGCATCTTTTCGGGCAGCAGTTGTTGTGTAACCTAGTTAAACATGGTTGCTGACGATAAGGTGGGGGGGGGTGTGCATAGGTTTTGGGAAAATCCACGCGTCGGTGTCCTGTGCCGAATCGGTCTTTGGTCTGAAGCCAGTGGCAATGGAAATGTGGCGTTCCGATGGCACGTCCCGGTGTCGCCATAAACACACATAGCTGGCTTCCCATAAAATCGTACTGTACGGGTCCTACCGCCTCGTGCGCTTTACCGACCACGACGCGATTGCGATGATAGGCTAGATGGACGGTAAAGTACTCGATAGAGTGGAGGTTTAGCAATCTGCAGGTCTGTCTAACGTGACGGGTCTGCTGCAGTGTTTAACAAAGGACGCCATATGGGCTGCGGGGAGGTGATGTTTTAAAAAAGGTTAGTGACGTCATCCTGTTATTGTTATGACATTCGCTGCTCGTGTTGCCACGGGGTGAACAGGAACAGTGGCTATGGGCAAGTTTATTGGATTTACCGGTGTTTATACTACGAGCGTTATCGCTCGACCCAAAAGTTAGTCCAACGGGCTCGAATTCACCCAGCCTATCATCCCCACAGGGTCAATAAAACAAGTACAACTTTAAAGATAAATAAACCAAGTCTTTTCTTTTAGACTCCGGCCATGAGAATGTGTAATTTCCTACACAGCCTGAGAGTTAACCAAGCACCACTCAATTCAACAGGGGAAGACAACTTAGTTTGACCTTTTCACCGCAGCTGTTTAATGCAGCTGCTGTCGGTGCAGACCTTATTGTTTGGCCTCAATAGAGCCATAATTGCATAACAGGCCAGCACAGATGTGAAGCAATCCCAGCGTGCAGTGTGTTGGGGGGATTACATTCGTTTATGCAAAAGTGCAACGAGTCCACTTGTCCACGTGTCCATTCTTGTTTCCTCTGTGTGCCTCGAGTAATGAGTGCATTGTGCTCTTTCCCTGTGCTCTTGGTCATTTCTGCGCTTCCTCGGGAGCAGCCGAGAGGGTGAAGGATGTCGAGCTGATCCGCTCTCAGCACCCAAACAAAATCCCGGTAAGAGCGGCACGCGCAACGCAAGCATTTCAGCTCGTGCAAATTAAGCCGGGAGATTTAAAACCCGGGTTCAAATGGCACCCCTACGGCCCAGATTCCCCCGATTATACAGTGCAGTGCGCGTATGTACAGCGTCTAAATGCTGTCTAAAAACGACGTACAAACAGAGCGAACATTAATTTAACTCGAAGGCTTTCATGACCAATGTTATCCATAGTAAAGCTCTGTTTATGTGAAAAGGTATGTAAGTGTTGTGCACCCGTCGATATGTTGGAGAATCAAGCGAGCACACACAGCACTTACTATAGAAAGACACACAGTCACCAGTAATTGGCAGAGGAAGAAAGCGGATATCTTTAACCTGGATTTGAACTCTGGCCGGCTTACTAATTGTATGAAGTGAAACATGATATCAGCGGTCCGATTTAGATCTTTGTAAGTTTAAACTTTTCTAAGGGTCACGTATCATTGTCTTCATTGCCAACAATGGGTAGAATTGACAAAGGGATTTGGTTTGGCCGAATTAAATATTGCTCAATTTCAGTGACGTGCGTTTGTGAATATTGACTTGACATGAAGACGATATTTTGGGAAGCCACGTTCATTGTTCAACAACACAGTTGTTTTGCACTTTGACCCATTGTACCTAACTGGGACATTGTGCATGTTTGCTGCGTCTCAGGAATCCTGTAAAGAGCTGGCAAGCTCACTGGGTACTTGCTGCTGTAATAATACACCTCTATCTGTCTATCTATCCTTTGTTAAAAGGAAGTTTGAGGGTCTCAGCTTATGAACTACAGAGTGTAACTCCAGCAGTAACAGCAAAGCTTTACAGGCATCCTCCGATATGCGATATACGGAATCTCTAATTGAGGACTAAAGTTCGATATGCGGTGGTAGAATTGGCAACAAATGAACGAGTATATTCTACTACTGTGCCTTTAAAACGCCGTCATGCATTTGGATGACTTACTTCGATGTTCAGAAATTCACATAACAGAACGATTTTAAGGAACGTAACCCTACCGTATGTCAAGGGATGACGTTTGTTTTGACCAGCAAATACCGTCTTTGGTTATGGACCTTTACGGACAATCATCTATCCGTATGCAAATTAGGCTTTAAGCGCGTGCTTGTTTACTTGGGTAGAATAGGGGGGGTGGTGTGTCAACATGTAAACTGTTGTCAGTGTTAAAGTAATCACTGTGGGGAGCAGTGAATAACAGATCCGGGTTGAGCTAGCTGAGCGCATCAGTTTGTATCCTTTATTTAACGAGTTGCTAAAGTAATCCTATTGAGACGCGAGTAACATTGCCTCTGTTGCAAGGACGGCCCGGGCCACGTTCAGTGGTTTTTCAGTACGTGTATTTTTCATGAACGTTTTAGTTTGGACAAAATATAACGATTATTTAATGCACAATGAGAGTTTGACCAAGCTCAATGAAGGTTAATCTTACTTTGGAATGTTTATATTGTAAGTTATGTAAATGAAAGTAACAGGAGCAGGCAAGTATAGACAATGAAGAAAATGACCCCAAATGTGATGACATGTAAGCATTGCGCCCACAGAATTAAACGTACACATCGCGAGCATAAATAATAATTCGATGCACCGTCGGAAGCTGATTATCTATCGAGACTGCGCTATACGTCCGGTCGATACGCCACGTGTGCGACACTTTGGGCAGCTGTGCATCTTAAAATATACAGTGCCGTGCGCTCTCAAAGAGTCGCTTGTGGAGACGCCGGCCACATGTTCAGTATCACGGTGTCCCCATAACAGGTGTTGTGTGTTGCCCCGCGTGAGCCGCGGTTATTTTAGCCCTCGAGCGAGCGAGCTTGCACGTGACCTCGGCTGTGGCGTGACGTCGGCGTTGTACCAACCGCGGAGAAGTGTCCCGACGCGGCTAATAGTCTAAACAGCTAGACCCGAGCTGCTAACGCATTGGTACTCGCATTGTCTGACAACTGCCTGCCTTTTGGCAGCACTTGGCTAAGCACTGAGACCAGGCTCCAACGAAAGCTGTCTCTCGTGTTGGGCCAATTAAGTTGAAGGACAATACATTTATCATAGCATCAGTTTGCATGTTTTTGTCACAAGCATGTGTGGCTGCTTGCAAATTGTAACCTTTAAGATCTTAACATGTTTCTCATTACCAGAAAGGGTTAGATCTTGTGTATTCTGCACTATTTGTGTACTGGCAACAAAAAACCCGGCCTGCTCGCTCGTCTCATCCACGACCCTGCTCACCCCTTCTCTTCACATGAACCCTCTCACCTCGTTCCCCTCCTCCCCTCTGGGTGCCGCTGCTCCTAAGATTAAACTAGCTGAGCTTGACGGCAAGCTGTTTCGCTCAAAATAAAATGTCGCTTGTGAACGACAGCCAAGTAGTTTCTTTTGAGTTACGAGTTGGGACAAACGAATATTTAGAGGCAAGAACAAGGCTGTGTCTCCGAGCCTTCGGAACGAGCGAGAACAATGATGGAAAGTGAGAGAGGCAGACATACGATAGGAACGCGTGGAGGGATGTAGTCCGTCAACTGACCCGGTTGATAACGGAGACTTTGGTCGAGACAGGTGATGATAACGGTGATGTTTGCGGACGCAGGTTATCATTGAGCGATACCGTGGAGAGAAGCAGCTGCCAATGCTGGACAAAACCAAGTTCCTGGTGCCGGACCACGTCAACATGAGCGAGCTCGTCAAGATTATACGGTAATAATAATAATTTTACATTTATAACGCGCACATATTCATTCAATGTTGAAGATATTAATTCGACGAGAGAAGGACTCAGGCGCAGCGAGGAAAGCGCAGAGAGGCGGAGGAGGAAGCCAGGTGGTCTGCCTGCGCCATATTGCCACACACTGCTTCCTATATATTATGATGTTATCGGTAAAATAATTAATTGTTTTTTTTTTTTACTGGTTGTGTGTGCTGTGGGCACTTCTGCCGGCTTCTCCGGGCCTTGTAGCATACATCATCGTTCACACAGGTTAGCTGCCGTTGTTGCAGAGAACATTTTAATGTTTGGTGAACATTTATTACAACAAATTTAACGCGAAGGCTTTCGTGACCAATGTTACCCATAGTATATCCCATTTTATGGGAAAAGGTAAAACCCTGTATATTTTACATTACAGCTCTTTGTCAAGCGCTTGCTGGATGAAGGCGCCTCGCCGCATCGTGTTGGTCACAAGGGGTTGTTTGGCGACGCTATACCGGTCATTGCGGGGCCGGTTTATGTGGGGAGTTGGGGATTCAACCGGTTCAGATTTCACTCACCACCAGCATTAGCCGTGGGTGGGAATCGAACTCGGCGTGGCGGGTTCACGGCATGGTGTGCGCGCACCGTGGTAAGGCCGCTCCATCCCCGAGCAATTGTTAAGTCTGATCGGAATTGTAAGACCTAGATTTCTATGTGAGTTTTCATTTTAACGTTGTCATCTTCGATTTGCAGTGCTGTATAACAGACAGAACAATATGTGTATTATGCTGCTGCAGCATTGAACAGCTTTGTCTTTAAAAGGCTATTCACGATAGCGTGGCGGCTGCAGTGCTAATGTGCATTAGTCATCCGACGGGGTGGGGTCACAGGGTGTTACGTTGGCTGCAGTTAGTCCTACTCATGTGAAAAGGGGGAGTTTTTAGCCTCTTTTCCCCATCATCTCGCGAGGGGGGTAAAAAAAACCCACCAAAAAATAGAAGTTGCTCAACTTCCATTCGGTACTTGTGTGACATGTGTGAGCTTGTCAGGAGCTTTTTCAAGAGACCGGTGCTTTATTTTGTTTTCCGGGTGAGAGGTACACATACCTCGTTTGCCCGTAGCGTCTACCACGCCGGTCAATTATCAAGCGCCAAGTTCCTGCGTAAAGGTCGACGGCGAACCCAGGGGCCCTAAGAACCCGACCGTAATCTCGCATCAGACAGAGCCCGCGCGGGAACAAGAGCGGCTTGTACGGGCGATGGCACACGCAAAGAGCCCTTTCTAATTATACCGCGTGTTTTATGTTTCGCCAATGTTGACAGCGCTCCAGTCTCCCGCGCTTCTCGCCGCCTCCGCCTGCCGATGAATGATGTCCTTCTGTGGTCTCAGTAAAGTTTCATGTGTACGCAAGCCCACCTCGTTGTTAGTTAATATATACTTTTTTTCTAGGAAATCTTGATTTTTTTTTACAGCGAGCAGCTTGTTATTGGGCTAAATTTTAACCTGTTGGCAATTCGATGGTGATTTTCCCCTCCCCATTAACTCACTCGCATTGCAGCCAGAGACTGTGCCGGCTGCTGTGGCTATTTATAGCGTTTGTTGCTAAACGCGGATGCTTATCCACTCGTCGCTCAATGCCTCTCAAAGAAATGCTGTGTTGTGAGTAATTTTTCTCCGAGATGTGTCCAAGTGCGAGTGTTGATTACGGCGTGGACATTCTGTTCCGGGCCTGTAGATTAACGGCTACACAATTGCACTCATTATGCGCTGTTTGTGTAGCAGAATTCACGAGTGTCAAATCTGTTTGTACAGTCTAGGAGTCATCATTCTGTTTTTGCACTAAGCGTAATTTAAAGCACCAAAATGGAAAATGTACATTATTATATTAAACACTCCAAAAAATAGTTAGTAATTTGTTTCACTTTTAGCAAAATTTGTGGTGTGTGTTAAAAGCTCGACACTTTGTACCCGGTGACTTGCGTTCAATTCTCGGCTACGGCTAACATCAATGGCAAGTGATTATCTGTCTGAGACCGTTTCTGGGCTTTACCAACTCACACCGCCCAGTTTGGTCAAACAATCCCCAAGACCAGTATGGTAGAGGAATGCTTTATCCAAGCAGTAGAGTGATCGATACATTGGATTTCACGTTGGTTCTTACTTAAGTATTTGCATTTGAACTAACCGTCACAGTTGTTGGAATTCAGCTGGCTGACGTTTAAACAACACGGTAAAAAAAGTCTCCCTTACGTTCCACCGTTGATCTCTCAGGCAGAAGCAAGCTCCTGTATTTCCGCTGTTGTGACTGTGCTTGGGCAACTGTAAAAAAAACCAAAACAAGTGAAATAAAAAAAAGTAGGCCAGTAAAGCCAGTGCCGCCGAGATCTGGGTTTGAAGCCGGGCAGCCACCCAAGATGATTGGAACAGGTTCTCCCCTGCAATGACTTGATGCTATCAGCCCGGTCACCAATGATGGCGCAAACAATTATTATCAGGGTTTTCAAGAAAGTTGGCAAATATTTCAACCGTGAGAATTGGCCATTTAGTTTGCTTGCCAAGTGACGGGCATCTAACACCTTTACCAGCAAGACTAATCCTTTTAGTGCTGGATTAATTACCCAGTTTTGTGAAAATCTGTGATCAATGTGGGCCAGTTTTCCTTTAGGGCCGCCATTCTCAAGTGGTAGGTCATGACCCGTCGGTAGGCTGCGAGCGCCACCTATTCGTTCGTTGAGACCATACCAAAGGGGGCTTTAAGTTGCAAAAGGTTGAGAACCATCGCTTTAGGGTGAATACCTAATAGCGCCACAACTTTTTAATTAACATTCGATTCATATTGGATCATCTTTTCGAGAGTTATCATGACCGCCGCTCCCATGTTTTTTATACATTCTTGGCCAAAAGGCTAACGCTTGCGGCCATAGTTGTAAAGCGTTAATAACCAAATAGTATGCGCGACACGTAGCCGAGGCGAATCGAACTCGGCTGTTGTTCAGGGCGTACTCGGTACGCCACCCTGCGCATGCCGGTGGTTTAGGAAGGGATTACGGTTCGGTCCGTGGTGGTTACCGCCTGCCGTGGTGCAGGACACACCCAGGGCCCCCTCGGCTCGACAAAGCCGTCCAAGGGGGTCCCGTCGTGACCACGTCTCGTTTGACTGTCCCTCCCGAGCCGCGCGCGCCACGCCCTGTAATCACCTTCGCTTGAAAGTAAATGCGGAGTTTGATTTTATTTTCCGTGAGCGTTTAATTGGTAGCCGTGTGTTACCGCCTGTGGGCGTAAGGTGTGGGTGGGTGGATCGGTGGGGAAGTGGTTTGCGTGCGCTGTGCTACGAACCCAGGGATTCAACTTCGAATCCTGGTCGTTGCTAAGAAAGTATGTCTGAACCTGATCTTAGCCTTACGTCCCCTCAACTGTTCACTGACCCACACTGAACAAGGCGGTCAAGTAGGGTCAAACAACCCTCATGGCTGATATGTGGGGTTGTCTTTGTCCCATCAGTGGGTTCAACAATTTCTTACAATTTTCAAGGTCTGTGAGTCATGTGTTGTTGACTTTTCTTTCCTTCTGTGCATAATCGCACGAGTGTAAACTTTGCCTTGCTTAACTCGGCCGGTTCTAAGTGACATCTTTGCAGGGCTTGTTCTTCCGTGTAACTTGGCTCTTTTTAAAATGTCACATCTTTTAAGAGGCTGGTCCTCGATTTAAATTTCCTTTTGGCTGTTTCTGTAAATTCCTAATGTGTTTTTCTCAGCTATCACTTTTTAAAATAAATATATACGCCACAGTTTCACGAGTAGTGGGCTTCAAATAACTCGGTTTTTTTTATCAGCAATAGTGTTACACCTATAATTGATGCAAAAATGCTGTTTTGACATCAATTTTTTATGATACATAAGATGCATAGACCAGACTTTTAACAGTGAAAAAGTAAAAATTGTTAGAACACAATATACAGCCTGTAGGCCAGGTCCAGTCCAGCCATATATTTTATCTGGCCCATAAATAATAATACTTGATTTTTGGCTTACGTTAACAACGTACACTCGAATTCTGACATAGGCCTGTACCGCAAAAGCCTACTGTAAATGTTCTGTGTGCCTGCAAGGGGAGGGGGGCGATCCGGAGAGGGAGCTGGGGTCGTGACCTTTGGTCTGGGTTACTTTGTTTGAAACCGGCCCTCATGAAAAATAAGTTGTCTGCCCTGTTCTAGAACACCATTAGAATGTTGTCACTATCAAGAATGTCCGTCTGTCGGAGACCTAAACAGTAAAAACTCTTGCTGCCCTCTAGTGGTGATGCCCCGGCACGATCAGTTATTTTCAGCCGGGCACCGTGACTCGAGCGAGTTAATTGGAGGCCTGGCGCTTACACAACTCGCCGTTTACCTTTTCGGCAGGAAAACAACTGACGCCGTTCGAAACGCTCCGCCCCGCCGCGACTGTAACGTCGTTTCCCCACCCCCCCGCCGCCGTTGCGTTCCGCGCGAACAGGCGCCGGCTGCAGCTGAACCCCAACCAGGCGTTCTTCCTGCTGGTGAACCAGCGCAGCATGGTGAGCGTGGCGGCGCCCATCTGCGAGGTGTACGAGCAGGAGCGCGACGACGACGGCTTCCTCTACATGGTCTACGCCTCGCAGGAGACCTTCGGCTTCTGAGGCGACGCGACCCCTCCGCCGGACCTCTCGACGCGGCCGGGCCTCGCCGCCGCGTGCGTCCTCACGACTCTCGCCACGACCCTCGACTATCGGCCGTCTCTCTGTCCCCCTCTCTGTCCCCGCCGTCCCTCTCTCTCCCCGCCGTCATCCCTGCCTCACCGCCCA